>JBBPCS010000672.1:10519822-10588856 GCA_037974645.1 Hollardia meadi
TGTGTGTGTGTGTGTGTGTGTGTGTGTGTGTGTGTGTGTGTGTGTGTGTGTGTGTGTGTGTGTGTGTGTGTTGCACAGTTGAAATCTGTTTTGCTCAGTATTTGAAGAAGGAAATGGTCAACAAATATGTGACTTTTCAACTCCGCTCATTGTAACTGTAATTTTTTCTGGTAGTTTACATTTGTGAATTTATGCAAATGTGGTATTATGTTAGGATAATATTTTGTTGTGTTCTGTGTCTTATCAGGCTTAAGGTTGGGGTTAGGAGGCTTATTGAATCTTGGTTCTGATTTTTGGCATAGCCTATTATTCAAGTAAAAAAAATACGAAAAGAAAGAGACAAAAAACAGATAAAGGCTTCCATTAATATTCGTTTGTCATAGATTAGAAGGTATTTCTTGTTAATTTTTTTAAAGGTAAAAAAAAAAGTAATTTGCTGACTATACACTTTGTAAACTGAAATATACTCTGCATGAGCATTTATTATTTTTGTGCAGGGATATCATTTTGCTGTCTTTTGTGGAGCTTTGCCACTCTTTGGTTCTGGTCTGCCGTAGTGTATATACAGTATATGCACATGTGCTTTCAAATGCTACTATTTGCTCTCTTACTGAGATAGTTACCTTTGGACCAAGCAAGGGAAGCCATTTTCAGTCTTTGCGCTCAGCTAAGCTAAGCAAAGCTAACTGATGCTGGCCTGGTTTCACATGTAATGTACATACATGAGAGTGGGGTTTGTTTGTTTTTTATTTCATTCTCTGCAAGTGATTATGAGTATTTTTTCCAAATGTCAAACTACTCAATAATGTTCTAGTTCTGGAAATTTCTGTTTCCAGTCTTTGTGCTGGCTAACTGGCTGCTTGCGGCAGCTAACTGTAGACATGGTATACATTTTCTTATTTAATGCTTGGTAAGAAAGTAATCTTCCCGAAAATAGTCTTCCCCAAAATGCCCGATTTGTTCTGAAACTTTGAATGTCTAAAATATTTGTGATAAATATGTATAAGGGTTATACGGGTTGCGCTAGCTGATCAGTTCCCTGATTTCCAACGAACACTTAGTGGTGTCAATTTACAACATGCTGGATATTTTGACTAAATTGAATCCTTGGACTCATAGTTGTCGCTGGGTTTGTTTCTTGATTATATTGTGATTCTGGACAGCAAAACGCAGCACAAACAGATTGATGTTAACAAAAAAGAACACCGTGGATGAGAGATAAAAGAGGAAGAACAAAATGTTCAGAACAGCAGCTGATGCTCTTTCTATGTCTGTTTTTTCCTTCCTCTCTCTCTTTCTGTTTGTCTCTATTGATGTCATGGCTCTCTGTTCACCTGCACCAGGACAGAAGGCGCAGAGGCTGTTAGTCGTGACACTTGCTTGGAGGCACCTCGAAAGGTCATGATACGTAATAATAACAGCAGGGGACATTCTGAATAATGATAGTGGACATTTATTATACAGGAGCACAAGTAAACCCCTGCAGGGTCTGTGCAGGGTCGGCCAGATAGGAAGCTGGGCCAGATTTCAGGAATAACTACATTTACGCCAGGCCTTAATTGTCCCCCTCCTGTCGCTTTACTACCCTAGAAAGTTGATGGTATTGCCAAGCTGAGCCGGAGCAGCCAGCAGAAATGAGGCATTATTAAAAGGCTATTTTACTTTGAGCAGCTTCCCCACCTTCTCATATATTACTCCATAATAAAATCAGGAGAGGCGAGCACAGATAGAGCCTGCTTACAATGACTTTAATCATAAATAATGTCAGAACAGGAGTGGGAATAGGAGGAAAGAAAATAGTCATTTCATGGTTTACTTTTCTCACGTGTAACTCTGAGTCAGACTGTTGCAAGAAGGAAAGACATTGGCATGAAGGCAGTGACACAACCTGATAGGAAGAGACAGAAAGACAGACTGAGCCAGAAATTGAAGTGAAATACAGGGGAGAGTGTGAGGATCTCTGTCAAAAGGTAAGAAAGGAGCCAGGGAGTGAGTGAGAGAGGCAGATCGTGCCAGAAAAATGAAATGAGAAGATTAGAGGAGATTGTTAAACAACGCTCTCCCACACTGGCAAAGTTTCCTCAGCTTGAGAGGACTCGCAGTGCTCTGAGTCACAGCAGATGGGCAGCACTGTCAAGTGTTAATGGAGGTATAGCAGCCACTATTGGTGGTGAAACTTAGCCGCTTCATCAACCAGCTGGAGATCCCCTCTGTCAAGACACCGGCTATTGTTTAGCTGGTGTTAAACAAAAGCAAAATTTACAACCAGAAATGAAGCATATGCACCAGTAGAGGTGGCCTTAACAGTAAAAAGTTAAGCCAAATATGAAAATGGTTGCCATTGTTTATCTGCACTGTAAAACATTAGCAAGTTAGCAAGTGCAGCTCCATGTCAGAATGTGGACTAACCCTTGAAAAAAACCAACAACAATCATTGATTCAAACATCTGTCACCGGCATAATCCAAGTATTCTGAAGCCATTTACGATTGTTCAGAGTCTAAAAGAAATGTTCTGTTAAGAGAATTTATGTCAGTTCAGAAACCGAGACGGTTCACTGACTGAAGGTGAGTATTAATGCTGTTTACATGCACCACAGTGACAGCTCCAGATGCTACTTATAATGCAAAACACTTACAGTACTACCAAACTCACGTTCAAACAAAGAAGAAAACTTTACAGTAGTCAGAAGAGAGGCTGACATTTGAAACTGTTAATAGTACAGCAATGACAGCATAGTCAGATTAAAGAGAAAACCCTTTTGCAAATTCTGTTGTAGATATGAATTCTTTTGAACTCAAAGAACTGTGTGGCTTCAGGATGCTTAGTTTATGCTACATACTACATATTGAGAGCTGACCGCAATGCTGCTCTAGTTAATTTGCTGTGCTTAAATAAAACCAATCGGTATTGGTTTCCTTGAAATGACTGTTGTTTGCTGAAACATGGCTGGTTTATGTAGCCATGTGATTAAATAAAAAGGTCTAAATTACTCTCCAGCAGTCACTGCATGATATTGGCAGCATCATCCTGGCATTCCTCTGTGCACAGCAGTGTGTGTTTGTAGATGGAGTGTGGCGCATGATGCATGGATGCCAATAAAATTTGCCATTAAAGCTGCCTCATTTAGGAGTTCCCGGCTATTTTGGGGCTGAAGTGGCTGTGAATATGTTCACAGATAAAGAAACACAACAAAAGCTATATGCCATCTGTCACACAGACCTATACGGGATCGACACATGCAGGAGTATACAGTGTGCGTCTCATGTGACAGACTCTGTACATGAAAAGGGCAGATACTGTTTTGTAAAGACCTTTTATTGAGGTATGCCGTCACCCAATGACTCTGGACTCAGGATACATCCAAACACATAGTTTACAGTTTGAATTCTCAAAGGTTTGAACATGTGATGCTACTTAAAACTAGGTGCAAAGCAAGATGAAGTGTTTACATGGTAAAACTCATAAATCCAGTTCTACTCTGGCATTATTTTTCTCCAGGATGATCGCTGCTGTGTAATTAAAGTTTATTTCCAACTCTGATATTTTTTGACTTTCGAAAAAACATCTGACAAAGAAAAGTTCTCCTTTGTGGAGAAGTGAAAAGAAGGTAAAGGTACGACAGCTATAAAGGAGATACCTCAACAAAAAGAATTATTCAGATGACACAAAATAAAGTGCTATTGTCACTATTACAAGAAGAGAAGCTTATTTCTCACAGTCTCTGAAGGCTTTTACATATATCGAAATGTAGACTAAACAAGGATCGGAATAGATAAATCTCTAGAAGAAGACATGAGTTAAATTATTTCACAATTCGCAGTGCCAACAATCTACTGTTGCATTTTTCAGTCTTACAATTTCGTCACGTTCACGTGTGTGTATCTTCTCTCTGGAACAATGTGTCCTTCTAAAGAAAAGCGTTAAACAATTAATGGATGCATGAATCGACGGAAGTCTAAACAATCAGATGAGTGCTTAAATACAAGAAGAAAATGCCTTTACTTTATGCCATAACTGACGAGTCACATCAATAAAGTGAGGACAAGAGAGGCCAAACAGGGAGCAGAAGATGGAGATGACAGGCTGACATTTGATCAATGATGACTCGTGCACCCATGGGTACAACACTACCTGCATGTACACTCTGACTCATAGCAGTTGAGCGCTGATGTCACTCGTCTTACTGCGCCTCCTCCTCCCTCTATCCTCTGCCGTGCTGTCAGTAAAACTTAGGCTCCTTGTCATGGTCAGACAGATTCCCTTTGTGTTGCTGTTTTTCTGGCAGACTGGCCGCGGTGTATTTCTCTCACTGTTCGCTCTGGTGAATTCATGTTAAAATGCTGTGCAACACTTGCAACACCCGCTGCGGCTCTTCAGCGGGTCTATGGAGAAAACTAATCCTTTTATGCTCCCCGAGCACCTTCATGCGAGAACACGAGGACGGCTCCTGCAACTTGTAACTGTTGCACTTGACATTTTGACTTTTAACTTCCTGTGTTGTAGATAGTTGAAAAAGGGGGAGTTTGTTTTTCAAAAAGCATTAAGTTGATCTTTCGGTGGGTCCACCATGACTGATTTATGCTCTCTCACCACAAATTAAAAGATGATGACAGATTTTGTATACCGCATTTTTGTTACTTTAAACTGGAAAAAGTCAGAAAATCTTCTCATTTCTGCAGTGTCAAGTTGGCAAGTGTAGTTGTAACAGCCTGACACTGCTGAGGATTTTTTGGATTGAGTGCACAAGCTTTCATGTGATTCTCTGGTCTGTCTGAGTGGCAGTAGCTTTCTCTTTCTGGCAGTGGTTATCCTTGGCAGGTGCCTTAGTCTACATGAAGCTGATATCAGTCCCTAGGCCAAAGACCCTGACATGAGGAGATAGAGATGAGACATAAGGAGTGGGTAGAAAGAAGAAAAGGACACTGACAGAAGCATCATGTTCTTATTACAGAACTCAGCCTCCTCCCACGTTGATAGATATCTTTATGATGGGGAAAAACTAAATGTGAACTGACATCTAGCAAGCATATTTAAAGCATTTTTTTTAACTTGTGCACCTTTTGTCTAACTAAATATTGATTTGTGTATTGGAGATATAAACCTACAGCAACACTAGACCGCTGAGAAACGGCTCCTTTCTATAAGAACAGGATTACTGCATACACTCTAACAAAGACAGTCAACCAATTCAACCAGAAACCACGTGTTCATCGGGGGCTGTGGTTCCAGCGTGTGTGTGTTTTTCATACAGTTTAAGTGTGTTTGGTTTAAGTCAGTCAGAACTGCTTGGAGAGGCGACGTCTGTGTTTGTGCTGAGGGGAGGATGAGGGAGGGTGATAGTTTAACGATGGGTGCGTCCCAGCAGGAAGTATAGTGGAAGGATGGCGATGTGTGCTCAGAGGCTCATATCTCCTCTATGGAGTCAGCAGGAACCAGCCCTCTCTTCTTCCCACTGCTCAGTTTCAGAAACACCTCGCCGTCTTCTAGCTTCCCCACACAGATCTGAAGGGAGGAGAGAGAAACTGCGTTGCCCTATTTTCTGTAAAGTAACAAAGGACTAGATTTACTTTTGAAAAAACATCTTCCTAAATTTCAGAAATTTGTCACATTAGATCTTCATGAACTGAGAGGGAATTCCCAACAGGTATATCCATTTAGGCAGAAAAATTATGTGAATAAGTATCAAAATCTTACATGTAATATGTATATGGCTAGGCATAAGTTGTGGGTGATAATTCTTTTTTTTTGAGCCGTATAGTGTCGACATCCAGACACAGAGATAGTTTTGGTGCCAATCGTTTGATCAGGCCCTGACCAGTGTGTGCTGGGATAGGCTCCAGCCCCCTGCAACCCCACACAGGATTAACCGGGTACCACAAATAGATAGATGAAACCGTTTCAGGAACTAGAGCTGCAACAATTGGTTGATTAATTGATTTGTTGATCGAAAGAAATTTAGTTGTAAACTGTTTTGATAATCGATTCCCAAAGTGTCACCGTAATTTGGGGTGTGAGATGAAGAAAACATTAAGTAAAAGAATAAGAGTAGAATAAGTCATTAAACAGCATTATAACATTGGCGTATACCTGTGATTCCTTAACGGCCATGTGTCCTCTCTCTCTGTTGCCGGGAAGGCCCTGGACGACCCTCCACACTCTCTCTCCTGGCCGGACCCTCTGCACAAAGTTTGCTGGGAAGAAGCCGACTCTGTCGCCACTCTTGCCCTGGAAAACACAGGAAAACAGCACAATCAGTCAACATCTTAAATGCATCTGGGTGTTATGACGACTATTACATATTGCAGTATCAACTTCAAGTCTTTTAGTGTCATATTTAATGTTGATAAATTATGGAATTAGTGTTACAACAAGTTTAATTGTGTGGCAACCGATTCATTTTGTCTGAATGATGAGCCAGATGAATGTCTGTTTTGACTGACACAAGTCCAGACTGGCTGAACCTTCCTGAACTTATTGATGTGTTTCAGCATTGTCATGCTCAGGGGAAACAATGGGGCATTTCTGTTGCCATTAGTTTCTCCATTCTGAATAGTAAAGGGACATTACAAACAAACTAAGCCCGACAGCAACATCCTTCCTCACATTTCTGTCAGTGTGCAGTGACGAATCATTGCGGCTGCAGAGACTAGTGTAGATTTAAATTACATTAATTAAGGTAGTAATTGTTTTAAAAATAGAAGAAACAAGATATTTTTTTCACCTTAATATCAGATTTGTTTAACATGTAAAGAAAAACAGTGACAGCAGATTATGCTCCCTGGTTTTCTGGAGGAAAATAAAGATGTTTAATTGCACCGCACTACGCAGCATGTTTCACAGTTTATCACCCTCTACCTCAGGTGTTGTGCTTACTGAAGTGATTCACACGCTGTGCATTAGTAATGAACAGATAATTCACAAATTATACATTATTTAAAGGTTCTATGGAGTGGCAGTGCTTAATGACTGCTGCTTCAATTAAGGCTGCATAAGTGAAGTACTGGTCAACTGAAGATAAACAGCCTCTGCTCTCCAGTTAAGTCTGTGCGTGTGACAGGTTGAGAAAGTAATACACTCATATTCTGCTACAGGGTTAAAAAAAAAGGCAGTAAATTCATGGTCTGTAATAATATTCGAATCTGTGATGAAGTTTAAAACAAGATTATACATTCATGAGGGTTAACAAGAATCTTAAAATCATTTAAAACAGTTAAAATCTTTCATATGGTTAAAAAGCTAAAAGAGCGTTTATTTTACATTATTTACATTAATCTTTATTGTTAAATTGAAGCAGTAAGAGAGTTAACCTGTGATCTACAGAGTGGTCTTAATCTGATAGTCTGAGATCGATTGCTTCTGGCTCCACCCACGTACTTGGGGGAATCGCGGTTTTTTTCCTCATTAGAGTAAAGTTCTCGCTGAGAAAACAAGACTGCATCACTCTCGTGATTTTTTTCTCCCCTTTTTCAGGTATGTTACGAATATTAAACAGGGCTAACGTGTCTGTAATAACTTGCTAGCATGTTAAGAGTGTTAAGACTATGTTATGGTGACATTTTGAGTAAGTTAGAGTTAAGTTTGTCCAGTACTTAAATCTGTGTGTGTAAGCGGGTCCCCGCTTGGTAACGAGCAACTGGTAGTTGTGCTGAGTGCCGCCGCCATTTTGTGCCAACTGTGAATTCACATGTAGCCATACTATAACACATTTTGCACTGTGTTAGATTGACATGTTTATGCACTTTTAGTGGCACTAAAGTGAGTTTTGTGAGAGTTTATTGAATTTAAAATGCTTTATGCTTGACAGTAAAATGTGAGGAAGTGAGTTATCTCAGATAAACACTGTAAATATTGTTGTAACTTGAATAGGGTGTGAATTCTCTACTATCCTGTATATGTTTATATTTTAGTAAATATTTGTTTATGTAAAAACGCAATTAGAGTAAAGTTCTCGCTGAGGAAACAACACTGCATACACTCTTGTGATTATTTCTCCCCTTTTTCAGGGGTATAACACATGCTTCTTCCTTTTTCTGTGACTGAATCACACACACACACTCATTTCCATTGGGAGCAAGTGAAACTCATTTACTGACTCAATAAAGACCTCTTTGCGGTTGCAACACTAGACAAGTTCAGTAATTTTCAGAGAAAATTATGTTCTATTTCTGTCTGTAGCTGCCTGCAATGCATGTTTATGACAGGCAAACATGGAGCAGGTGTTATGCATTAATGGCTTGATTTAAAGACTTGAATTACCACATGCACACAATAAATGCATTCACACATTTCTGTATATGCTCAAATACACATTATGCACACAAGACTTGCACACACAAACATACACCCACACACACACACAGACGTTTGCAAATGATTTATTACCCACCTTCCACCACTCTTCATTAGAATCGTCAGTGACCTGCACCCGATCACCGGGACTGGAGGAGATAAGACAAGAGAGAAGATGAACAAAGGGAGGCACGAAAGGGGGGAGGATTAGATGTGAGTGGGATGGGGAGATGAAGTGGTTGAGAGAGAGTGGCGAACAATGAAAGAAAAAGTTGAGTGCAAGCATGAAAGATAACATTATCAAACTGCGACACAAAGCTGTCGTACCCACAGTTACAAAGCTGTGGAGGCTAAAATGTGAGTGTTTGTGTCCCTCTTCAGACGTGATGGAGCAGCTGACACCGAAGTCATGAGGTCTACACGAAAAACAACTGTGGCGCCAGAAGCCGTGGTGAAGGCTGGACCTGATCTGTAGCCAGCCTGTCCTGCATGCTAATGGTGCTACCAGTTTTTGATGATACTTTTCTACACACACACATACACTGCGTGCCCTCTGTTCCAGATACACAGGGAAAAATTGCTGTCCTAATTGCACTTCTGTACATTGTGTCTCCTGGGTGTCTGCTCTCACTACTGCTGATCATCACTTACAAACACACACACACACACACACGTAGAGAAAGTTTGCGAGCAGTTATATAAACTTACCAACTAGGGTGAGACCCATATGTCCCAACAATTAAATATGAAACTGAAACCTCCCAGAAGCAAAGCAACCTAATGACAAACTCGGTGATGCCTTTTGACTCTCTGCATATAGTTTGAAGATAGATGAACAGTGGGATTAATTTAGTCTAACTGATGTCTGTAGGAATAGCAGCTTTGCTCAGTGTGAAAAATAACACACTTATAATTTGCAATAATGGATGTCCAATAATTGATGGTGTGTCTGTTATTTACACATTTTTTTTATGTTACCATCTTCACATTTTGACATATATCAAATGTGTCAGTATTTCCTGTTTTTGTGCACCAGCAGCCAGGGAGGCAGAAACAGAAGCTCCAGATGGCAGTGTGAAGGTTTTAAATGTCTTTTCTATGAGTAGAAATGATTAAACCTTCAGTGTCCATACTTCTGTGAGGAGCTGCCAATTGATCCTATCAGAATCTCCGAACAAAGCCAAAATAAGCTAATGCTACTTCACCTTCAAACTGCAAGCTTAAAACGAATAAATTTCTTTGTGTAAGTCGGAAAAATAGAAAAGATATTTTGACTTGTCGTAGGGTACGCAGGGTACCAATTACTTCTGTGCTTTTCCTGCTATGACGAGCCAAAGTCTAGTGTGAAAAAGGTCTATTGTATACCCACACTAATTGCACAACCAGGTGTTTTCACTTAGTTGGGCTGATTAGGCCACTCCTGTTAGATTTGTTGTTTTATATCTTAAATCAGCACGTGTGTGTCTGAAATCGTTCACTCTTTCACTACTCCATATATAATAGACACTCAATATACTTATATATATATATATACTTATACCTTATACTGAGAAATAAGCTGAGAATCATTATTATTTTGTGTCATTGCGGACAGGTGTAGTGTTGCCCGTGCCTGTTAAATTGCTTAAATAAAATGTGAAGCATTGCATTGTGGAATTGTTAGCAGAAAGCTTTTTCTGTTCCATTGTGGGAATTTTTCATGGCAGTATAATGCAAAAATTTCACACTCAGAATTTCGAGACAATTATAATGGCAGAGGGTAGATGTAATCCACTTTAGCGCAAAAAAGAGTGATTTCGGAATGCAATGGAGATTTGGTGACCTTCATTACCAGCATAGCTGGTAAGTGTCAGAATAACTGAAAATACCTGTGTGGGCGCGCAGGCCTTTTAAATTCAAACAAAGTAAATGCTCTTATTTTCTGTAAATCTGTTAATTCTGCATGTGTAAAATTAATGTGTTCACAAATTACATACAAATTATATATGTCAATTTATTTATTATATTATTTTTATAGCTGGTAACATTCCCATAGATCTTCTACCTTTGTGAAAAATTAAACCCCTTAACACACACACACACACACATCCTGCCCTCATTTTACTATTATGTCCTTCCTTCCTTCTCTTTCCCTGTCCTCCTTCATCTTATAGCTTTTACTGCATTTTTTATTTCTGCCTGTTTCTCCATCCTCTCTGTATGACAGTCTCTATGCCTCTCCTTATGCTCTTTCATCTCTCTGTTGTTCAGTGTCTTTATCCTCTCCCCTGCTGGGAACACAGCTCAGTTGCTAGCTCCACAAAGGGACAGTGATGGGCTTCCAGTTTATAATTAGTCGTCCTTAAGGGCGCCCCAGCACTGTCCTCTACAGATGGTGGGGACAGTTTCATCCTGCAGTAACAACAAGCGGGGCAAAACACGTACAGAGGGACAAAAATACAGACAAAGAATATTGCCCCCCACGCACAATAGGAAAAACACAATTCCACACAAACACACGTGCTCACAAGTATAGCAGTCTGTTTGGCTTTTACTCACTGTAGTTCCAGGTCATTCTGTTCCTGAGGCAGAAACTTGTAGAGCGCTACATAAGTGTGGATGGCGTGAACTTCAATGCGCTTGGGCACCTGGACACAGGAAGTCACAGGGAGGGGAGGTAGTGAGGCAGAAATACACGCTAGAGGAGGAAACCAACAAGGGGTGACGGTCTGCACTGGGGGATTAAAAACAGGCGGTACCGTCACACTGCTCTCCTCTGCGGGAGTCTGAGCTTGGCTGCTGCTCTCGTCTTCCTCCTTCTCAATCTCTGCGTTGGGGACAGCAGTGTCTGGAGGTGGCAAGAAATCTTTTTTAGAATGTGCCCACACACATGCCTTCAGGCATATACACAACCAGACATAGTAAATCTCTCTCACAGACATGCACAGGTAAACACAACTTACAGTATGCACAGCCATACAGCACATATGCATATCCACATAGACAGAGACACACAGCAGTGTTTACCTCCCGTCTCCTGAGTTATCTCTTCCTCCATGCTGCACTGTCTCTGCTGACTCTCCTCACCTCCCTCCCCCTTATCAAAGAAGGAAATAGAGAGGAAAAAATAAAATGTTTGCGGCAGGATGTCAGAGGATGCATTTTACAGTCCGAGCTCTATGAGCTGTCCGAGCTCTAGATTTATGCTCTAAATCTTACTGCACGCCACACAGAGCACTTGTTCTCAGTGTTGTAAAAGGACTTGCATACATGACCCATATACTGTTAGGTCGTGTATGGAAAAAGTTTTTGAGGGTTTAGGGAGACATGCGCAGTGGGTGAACTACATGTTTAATGAGAAGAACAGAGAGACCAGTGTCATCAATTATGCTCCTCGTATACTCCAGTGCTCAATTACAGTACTTCACCATATGCCAAGTTGGATTTAAGTAGGGGAATAGCACAACCGCAAAAGAGAGGAAACTTAAAACGCTTTAAAATGATTTTTCCAGCACAAGTTTGATGTTTTGAGAAATACACTCATTCCCTTTCTGGCAGAGAGTTAGGCGAGAAGATTGATTCCACTCTACAATATTGGGCTGGTAAACTTAAGACTGGAAATAGGAAAAAGTCCTGCACATAAGACCACATACGATGGCAGACAGAAGTCTTTTTAGCATTTGTGTTTTGTACAGATTAAACACACAAGATATAATGTGTTAGTGAGCTTTAAAGGTCCCATATCATGAAAATGCATTTTTGTGGGTTTTTTTTATAAACTTGGAGGTGTAAAATAAAAGCTGTTAACATCTTAAAGTCGCTTACTACTGCTGTTCCTCAACCCCCCTCACCACAAGATAACCTCACAGCTTTTACGAGCTAGTAAGAATTTTAGCCGGTTTCTACGTCGAAACAAAAAAAAAAAACAATAGTTGTCAAGCTAAAAAAAACTAAATCGCACAAACCCGCCCCCTCATTGTCCACTTCTTCCCACAGTTCCCAGGTAAGCGATTGAGACAAGTGTGGAGAGTGTAGCAATGTGACAGAGAACTGGCCATGAAAAGTGTTTTATTCCTGGCTGCTGTGCTTCATCCAGATCACTGCACAGCCTTCGAAAGGAGAAAAATGTTGCAGAGAGATGGATGGGTTTTAGTTTTGGAGATTTGCCTCGACCGGACCCGAGTGTATTTATTTCCAAAAATGTCAACCTATTCCTTTAAAGCTTTATTCTTTGTAATAATGTTATCCAGACACTTCTAATATATTTAGATCATTTGTAAATCTTTCACAAAATGTGGCATAATGATGAAGAGGATTGTGTTGTGCCACAAATCACTTCACTGCGGTATATATGGTCTCAGTACTTCACCAGCAAGTTGACCAATCGATCAATGTTGTAAAAACCTTTGTGGACGTATTAAAGTCAGGATATAACCGTCCTCTAACCCCCAACCACTGGGTGATAATGTCATACCAGGCTGCGTGTTGGTGACTCTGACAAACTGCCAAAACTGGAGCGGCTCATCTGTGCCAAGGACGTCCCGTAGCGTAAGGCAGCATACACGGGGTCTACACGCATCCGTGCCGCCTCTGAAACCACACACACACACACTCATAAAACTCCCGCACACATACACACACTTTTGTTCACTTTATTCACAAACACACGTGTAAATTATACACCCACAGCCACTACAATTTTTTATTATTATTATAGTGCCTGTGCCAATCTGGAGGAACCAGAGGGTCTAAATATAACTGTAGTAACACAGTCAGTCCTGGACCAAAGTGACCCACTTTAGATCTGAGAGAGGACAGCAGCCAAAAGTTAAAGAGATATCAAGACATTCAAATAAGTCTACGCGCTTTGATGTATTAATACATTTACTTATTGGCAAGAGATGTGTCTTAGTTTAAATAGTCGTAATATACAGTATCTGGAGCTGTAGATGAGTAGAAAGGGAATAAGAGATTTAAAATATGGAAATCCTCAGAAAGGCTTCACTGCTACACTTAATGTAGATAGCAGTGCTTGGTCGTCAGAGTATCGAGTCGAATAGCGGGCAGAATGATTTTTCTGCAGGCTTTGTGTGTGTGCTGGATGAAGTCATAAACATTTCATATTGAAGTCAGGACCTCCAGGCTCTCGTCTGATGGTTGAAAAATTAAGCAGGAATGCTAAAAACAGAAATCTTGCAGCTTTGTGTGACCGGGCTAAGTATATAGAGGTGATAGAGCTGTATTGTAGCAGTTGCAATGAGGTATTCCTGCAAAGAACTAATTAACTGTAGTGGAAGAGAGTGGTGCGCCTCTCCTCTATACAAATAATTATTTACAGACGCTCTTGGCATTGAGCTTTCTTTTCAGTGCAGAGAGGAGAATTCTATATGTGATGTGGCTTCATATCTGTCTGCATATATACAGTCCCTTTATCAATCACAGGCTTTTGTGACTTGACTCGTGTTTTGACAAACTATAAGCTATACCACTCAATAACAACCACAGATTGGCCTGTGACTAATATTTTAGCCTTACCAAGCTTTACAGAGCCTTTTGTTAGCAATAACTACGAGGACACGTTGCAACATTTGATTGTGAGTTGGGCAGACTGTAGTCTCAGCTGGCCCTGGCAAGGTCCCAGGCGTCATGGTGCTGAGCTGACGGAGCTGTAGGTTAATTGTACCCTGATTCATGGATAGTACAAGGAAGTGACAGCATGAGTCGCTAACCCTGATTCAGCGAGGCATACAGTATGTGAGACAACGGACTGTAGCACCTACACAGATGTTCATCCAAAGGTATGGCAAAGAAAAACAGGCTCCCATTCAGAGACAGTGGTGAAAGGAAGAACAAATTCAGGTACATGTTTGGCCAGTGAGTCTAAAAAGGGAAATGTCAGATTTGTTTGCTTACATAATTGTATAGCACTAAGTAACGATGTGACTTGCATTGAAACGCGAAATATACAGTAGGTGGGTGTTTTGATACAGAGAGCTATAGGTATGACTTAGACTTGACAGAAAATAGGCAGCATTTAATTGTTTATCAAGCTTTAAACAAGCAAGCTGTAGTGCCAGACAATAAATTCATACCCTGCATCAGTCCAAGGATATACAGTACAATCCATAAACAGCGATATAAAAACATAAACATTAGAACTTGTAAATATTTATTCACATACTTTGCAGGTGCAGCCCATCCATCAGCCTCCAAGAGAAGCTGAATTTGTTCTTCCTCTTTACATTTTTCCACTTCATGCTCCTCGGTTGTCAGGTGTGATGGAGACAGTTCTGGTTTTATTACAGTACAAGCACGCACAAAATCTAAAAATAAACCAAAAGGCTGGACGACAGCAACAGCACAAAGCAAAAGCACACATGGGACATTACAATGCACACGTGCACTCACTCATAAAGACACACACACACGCTCAGGTATGCTCACCTTGGCTTGGTTGAACCTCCTTGACGACAGACAATTGGTCATTGACGAGCATCGGCGAGCTGAAGTTTCGCTTGAATGCCCCAGACTAATGAAGGAGAGGAGAGGAAAGAGCAGAATTCTTTCAGCTTCCATTACTTCCTGTTTATAGGCCAAGCTGCTGGGGGAAACTGGCTCCATGTGGTGATTTTAGGACATTAAGGGAGTCATTTGAAAATTACTGAATCAGAAACACGTCAAGACACACCGACAGACATGGGAGCCCACACAGAGCCCTTGGTGCAAAAAAAGAGCTCATTTCTGCCATCAAACCACAAAGTGAAGCAAAGTGTTATCTCTTTTTGCTGCAAATTATGAACAATGAATTCACTCAGCCACTTACTGGTGTGCACATGGCTTACACGCAGGCATGGACATGCGAATCTGCGTGTGTGTGTGACTGCAATTTCACACTGAATTAAGCACAGCAAGTGCTTCAGCTGAGATATCGGTTTGTCTTTGCCTTGACTTGCAAATGAGCCATTCACTTTGTCATATTATGTTGAGGAGAGAAACTGTAGATTAAAGGTAATAAGTGATAGCTTGATGTCCAGGTTCTGGTCTGATGATATCTTACCTTTCGCTGCCCTCATCATTACACGGACTCTCCCTTTCTCTGTCTTTGTGCTCTGCTTTCAAAGTACACTGAGCCGTCTTGAACACAGTGCTCTTAAATTTTCCAAGTGGCTCAGAAGGTCTGGCCTCTTGCTGCATGCTAATGTCCTCTGTCCTACACTGGAGGATAAGTACAAAATCTCTGGCTGAAATCACTCTCTATTTACTGCCTAGTGAATCATACTCTCCTTCTAACATTGTCCTTCACACAGTATTCAAATTCAAAATGTGCAAACTCCCACAAAGTCTAGTATTTATATTACGATTAGCTAGCGTGATTAATGGTTTTGTTTCAAGCATATCAGCACTTCACACCTTTTTAATAAACATAGACTGAAAACAGTATACTGCCTGTTACCATGTGCATTTGTGTTCAGTCAGTATTTGAACTTAAACTGCACAAAGACTAAGTCTGCTCTGAAGCAATGTGTCCAAACAACTGCATGACATGCTGCTGTCCCTGACTGACATGAAACAGAAGTGACTCAACATATTTTGCATTTTACTCAACTCAGCACGAAACGTCCTGTTCATATCAAAACCATTTCAAAGTGGTAAAATTCTGAGAGATCCAGAAGTCCAAGTCAAGGTTTATGATGAAATTACCATGGTAACAGTATTTCTGTTCAGGTTATCCAAATTATGATTGCGGTACAAACTGTTTGTTTTTGGTGTTTTATATGGCTAGTAAAAATGTCAGGGTAAAATTACAGAAATGGGAGGTCAGACTGGGTTAAGGAAGCAAAACTTAAAACACTTGTTTTGGCACATTTTCATTCTTCATCACTGTAAAAATGATTTTGCTTCCTCTTTAGTAGACATACGTTGTATCTTGTATCCTGTGTGGTTTTCCTTATTTTAATCGCCAAGACTTCTTTGCTACAAAATTTAAGCTATTCTATTCTAAACTTTCATATCTGTTCGGTAGCAGCAGTTTAGCTGGAAAGACTGGAAACAGCGAGCCTGCAAACTTTTTGTCTGAAGTTAACAAAATCAAAATACTAATTTACACATCCATTTGACAGGTGCAGGACAATTTCTGGGCTAGGAAGCACTTGGCAGCACAATTCCTACCTAAAATGGTAAATTTGTCGTGTTTACTTAATAAACAAAGTGTCGATATGAAGATTTTGTTCCCTTTTGGACAGAGCCAGACTATTATACTATTTGCCCCGTTTTCAGCCCTTGTGATAAGTTAAGCAAACCATCTCGCTTTTGGACGTTTCTGTTAAGAATATTTCTCCTTTTTTTAAAGTAACATTTATGGGAACAACTGAATATTTTCACCACACACAAATTTCAAAAAGAGGATATCTAAACAAAAAAACATCAGCACCAGAGATGTTTCCAAGCTGAGCAAACCAAGACAGTCAGTGAATGCCTATTCTGAGAAAACACCTAATGTTATACAACTCCAATTCCAAAAAAGTTGTGACGCTTTGTAAAACATTAATAAAACAGAATGTGATAATTAAAAAAAAAACTGCATGGGCAAATAGTCCAACAGTTTAAGAACAACGTTTCTCAACACAAAATTGCAAGGAATTACACCATCTACAGCCCATAATATCAACTGTCCCAACTTTTTTGGAATTGGGGTTGTAAGAGCCACATAAAATTGTATGTGTAAATTGAGTGTATTCGCACCTTCCCATGACACGCCTGCTGCGATAGTTCCGAGGTGCACCACAGGTGAGCAGCTATCTTGCACGTTTTACACCGCAGAGCCTGTTTGGAGTTTCCTGCAGAGAGGGGCAGAGATGGGAGAACGAGAGCAGAGGATTCAGACATGGAGGTAGCCACAAAAAGAAATACACAGCAGGCTGCAGATCCGTAACAGGCAAAAAGAGCTAACGAACCAAAGTGACCTTCAGATCATAGCAGGGTCTACGCAGGTTTCTCTCTGCTCAGGTAGAGAGTGTAAACGAGAGCTGTCCCAAGTTTATCAAGCTGGCACTGCTTGTAGTGCTGACAACAATAACAGCTTCATAATCAACAGCTCCTCTTCCAAAACAACCTGCAGAGATTGGAAACCAGCTGGAGATATTTCAAAATCGATCTGGCATTGAGTAATCTTGTTTCTTCGTATTTGTGCTTCAGTGATAAGAAACCAATGAGTATTGGGTTGTTTTCCCTATATTTGTTAGGTTACGAGAAATCATCTGTTGATCGCTGAATGTTTTTTTGTTTTTTTTATGATTTAGTGGTTCGGTCTCTTTTCATCTTCCAAACCAAATAGATTACTGGATTCGTTGTAGACATCAGCAGGTCTGTTATGATGCAGAAACAGCAATCAAACAAATTGGATGGCTTAATGACAAACACTGCTTTTGAAGCGAAAAAAAAAATGGATTCTAGGCTACTTCATCTGCTTAACAAGGAGGCTGCTCTGTGTTTGGGGACTGCAGCAGAGTAAAGCTAGAACGATGTGATGCATTACATAAATAGCCTAAACCCACAATGCATGCAAAAAACAGCACAGAGGCAAAAGCAGAGGAGCAGGTTGGAATCTGTAATCAATCATAGTGACAGGAAGTAGATTTAGCAAAAATACTAGCAGTGGCTAGCAGTTCATGCAAGTGGCAAATTAGGGATAAAAACACTCACACATCTGCACCACAGCAATCCGTGTTTATAATCTAATTGTTTCTTCACAGATACTGTATAAACATTGAGAGAACTGCTTTGAAGACATAAAGTCCAATTTTGAATTTAATTCTCCATAAATAAATTAGATACAAAATTTGCATCGCATTTGCATTTGAAAGTGAGGTGAGATCATTTGCAAAGCTTCT
This sequence comes from Hollardia meadi, assembly GCA_037974645.1. NCBI lineage: Eukaryota > Metazoa > Chordata > Actinopteri > Tetraodontiformes > Triacanthodidae > Hollardia > Hollardia meadi. The sequence continues at coordinate 10,537,983 of JBBPCS010000672.1, forward strand.
CCACCTGCTTCAAGACAATTTTTTTCCTTTGAAACAATTGACAGTGGAGTGATGTCACTTGAAACAAGTGATATAATTGCTGGTTAGCTCAGCTTAGCAAAAAGGTGAGAAACAGCGGGGAAGATCTAGCCAAAGGTAACATAATCTGCCGACCAGCACCTCTTAATATAATTAATTAATACAGTATATCTAGTTTGTTTAATCTAAGCAGTAAACTCCAGGAAATTACTGCTCAAACTGAAGAAACAGTCCAACACATTCACCAATCAACGGAAATCGTTTATAACACTTCAGTTTTTGGACAGATTAAACATTCAAAATATAACATGACAATTGTTGAGCTTTAGAGGTGCTGGTAGGTGGATTTTGTTATTTAAACAGAGCCAGGCTAGCTGTTTCCCCCTCTGTTTTCAATCTTTGTGCTAAGCTATGCTAACCGTCTGCTGCTGGTTCTCTGCTAGAAAGCTAATAAATCCCAAAACGTCAAACACTTGCTGTGGTGATAAAACATTGTCCCCATATAATGATTTTATATGTCTTAAAGCACAATGGGAAATGTTCTCGCCATAAAATGTTCTTCAGTTTGCACTGGATGGGATGCCACATAAACAAAGTCAGAGAGGCCAGAAATCCTGTGAAAAGTGGAGCTTAAAAAAAGGAATGAAATGAATGAATGAATCTAGGAAGTAGATTGAGCACCTTACCCACTATCATGTGCTTGCAGTGCTGGCAGTTGGTGGGTTTGCGAAAGACATGGTCCTGGAAACAGTGAGTAATCTGAGGTCGGAGAGGCTTGGTGGGCAGTGATGGGGAAAGGCTGAGAGAGGGGGAGTGGGACGAGATGGAGGGGTTGGGGCTGAGAGATGGCGAAATGGACGGTGAGCGGTTGCTGACGAGAGGAGAGCCAGGCAGCAGTGGAGGAGAAGGAGGCGGCGGGTCAGTGATGAAATCTGGGGGCAGGCGAGCATCGCTGTAGGACCTTTGGAAGAAGTTCTCCACGCTTTTGCTACGCATGATGGTCTTAAAGGACAGCGAGCGCTTTAGTCTCTGGAGCTGCACAGAGAAAGAGGTCACAGTAAGAATAAACACAAGATAAACACGAATGCTGTGCCACATTTGGGAGCAATAACAAATGTCCAATACACCCTCGGGACAGCACAGGCAATATCCCGGCATCCATAAACACAACACTCTGTTCTGATCTGTACACCATGAGGAGAGGAGGGTGACTCATGAAATGCAATATCACCTCATAAGGAAACAACACATTAATTGCAAAGCCATGTGTATGTTCCCTTCACATTTGGAAGATTGTGCATTTGGCCCATGGTTAAACAAGATAAGCCTTTTCTATTTGAGAACACCCACGGCCATACATTGCGGGCTGCCGTTAATAAATGGTATTTCCTTGGTGGTGGTGGGAGGAGTGCGATTTCGACCAAAACACGACAGTTTACCCATCACAACAATTTTTCAGGACTGCTTAGGACTGATTGATGCTGCTACACGTGTGCACAAAACATAAAGGGTCAATGGATCCCTCCTCAAAGGGCTAAGCTCGCATGAAGCAATATCAAATTGTGTGCACCCTCTCATACATATCAAAATATATCCAGCCATTCTTTTGATCTTTAAAAATTGTATTGCCCAAAACAGCCTTAAAGAATTGATTTCAAAAGCCGAACAGACGACTAAACGCAACATCGGCAGCTGTCAAGTCTGTAGGGTCTGCTCTCTGCAGCCATCTAGCATTGATTGGCTAGATAAATGCATGTTTCCTGACATTTCCCTCCGGCTCTGTGTACAGATGATGATGCTAGTTTCCCGGGGGATAGGCGGCCATTTGTTACCCTGACATGCAGTGGCAGGGGGAGAGCAAGTGTGAGGGCGTGGTCATGTCGCAGGGGAAGAATGGATTAACACAGACGGACAAGCAGACAGATAATCAGTAGGCTACAGACACTCTGTGAGCACACGCTTTTTCTGTCTGCGCTTGCTCTGCTCTGCGCCAAACATAATCACTTTGTAGGGACATGCTGTTTACAGCTCAGCGTGTCTGGGAATAAGATATGAAAACAGTTTGTCTATTTGAGTTTGTGTGTGTGAGGGACACAAAACAAAAGTCTATGTGTGAAACTGAGCACAGGTTTGCACAGTCTATATGCTTCCTTTAAATCTCTACAAAAATGTTCTTTACATCAGATTACAATGATGAAGACAAGCAAGGGTAGCCTATCATAATATATTTCTTTTACAGCTGTGGGTTATTCTCTGTATATTATTAATGGTTTATAACTTGTAACTTTATTAATGATACAAACACGCTGATGAAATATAGTCAGTCTGACATGTCCTCCAGTTTTTACTCTCTGGTAGAAGATTTGGAGATTGTGTAATCTAGAGCACAAACAACATTCATTGAGGCAATTAATAAAAGGTGTCCTGCAGGGAATATGTATGTCTTCCCTGCTTCTTGTGCATGTACGGTAGACATAGAATAAGAGATTTTTTTGTGTGTGTTTTGTGCATGTGTGTGTGTGTTTCAATGTGTTTTTCAAATATTTGTGGTTCTTGGAATATCTGTTGTATATTTATTTGATTTTTTTTTCCTTCTATAATTAGAGCTGACAGGTTTCCCAATGGGGACAATAAAATATTAGTAGTCATCAGTAGTTCATTCTTTACTTTGGAAACAGAGGTTGATAAAACAATCTCACTAGTTCCATTTGTAGCTATTTTAGAATTCACTTCAAATAGTATTTCACTGATTTAGCATTGATGCAGGAATTGATGCATTTAATAAAGCATGAGCACATATTCATTCTCCTTCCTTGTCAAAACCTGGCACCTACATTACCCTCAATGCACCTTGCCGGCCAAAAGTTCAGTCTCAGAGTGTGTTATGCTAGCAGCAGCAAATACTGTATACCCTCAAACCGCTAGCCTTAAGTAGAGACGAGGAGTGGGCTACAGAAGTTTGGCAACCTCACTTCGTTCTAACTCGACACCCGCAGATTTTCAGCCCAAACTAACGTTGACTTACACATTTTTTCACACTCCCATGTGTGAAATCTCTGTGCCTCCCCTTAAAAGTGCTCAGACAAATGGAAATTTGAACATCTACCTTTTTTATGACAACTGTGCGAGCTGTTAACTCTTTATGATGAATGCCTTGATAGGAGGTGGTATGCATTTCATTTTTGCTAATGGTACAATGCTTTGACACGTCTCCCCGTTTTGTGTTCATCGTCACAGTCTTGAGCTGAGCTCTCTCAATCAGAGCAGATGAGTGCTGGCATAACAGTTCCAGCCAGAGCACGTGTCTCAATTACAGCTAATCTAATCATCTGTCAGTATGTGAGCCGAAAAAATCATTCCCATTAGCTTCCATTTGGACATTAGCTGAGAGCGTCATACTTCTGAGTCAAAGCCAGTGTGATATCACGTCCGTTTTGGGTCATCAGTACACGCAGTTTCCATTCATGTGTGTGAACTTATCACATGGATTTCTTTGACAGGTGAGATGCAGATATTGATGAAGATGAGTCAGAGTGAACTGAGCCCCAGATGATACCCTGGTTTTGATGTATGATCTGGTCCCTTATGTATTATTGATCTGCTGCAATTTCCTGACAATGCCAAGCCAAGTGTAGGCTAGAGGGAACTGCCTCAGTCTTCTCTCATTTATCTACAAACTCTACTTCTGGCAGAGAAAATACTTCTCCCAAAAGAAACATTTGGGTTCGGTTTAGGTTGCTGATGGTTCTCTCTCAACAAATTAGTGATATAATTCACAAATGACTCACAATGCCATGAAAAATGCATAACATTGCCCAGATTTACACGCACCTGCACAGTCAATATTCTTCAAGCAGCAACAATCACACTGCGGCAGATTTTCAATGAGCTGTCTCATCAGACCAGTAAAAGCCAATTATTGTCACATTTTTGATCCATATGCCCTATCATTTTCACATGTAGTCAACATAAATATCCAAAATCAATGCTCCATAGAGGGAAAGCGTGGTTTTAGCAGACATAATTTAATGATAATGCTTTTATTTCATCTGAATACGTTGCTCTCTCTCCCTCCATCATAATTTAATGGGGCCAGGGGCCAGGCTGAGATATATATGGGATGCTCCTGCCTGTCCAGAGGTCAAGACTGAACAACAAAGGCTGGGCCCCACTGGAAATATGACTATAAATACAACTTGTGGCCACAATATGCTTTTGTGTAGACTACATTAAAAGGTTCACCCAGTAGAAAGCATTTCATATGGAAAGGCTTAACCAGTAAGTCAAGCTGTGTCTTCATTCAGAGGCTTTAAAGGTCAAAACAGACACTCTCTCAAGCTTTAATAGTCTGGTCTTTGTAGTGAGAGAAATCCAAGAATCGGTAACATCACCTCATGTAAAGAGTGGCCAGCAGCATGAGAAAAGAGGTGCAGCAAAAATTGTGATAAAACAGCCACCACAACAGATATATACCTCCACTCCACAAAGATAGTATTCAACAAAGTGTATGCATGTGACCTATGATTGCAATATTTTACTTTCGGGACCATTTCATGTCCACTTTAAAATTCTCTCAGGCTTTGTGCCCCGCCTTTATGGTTAGATGCTCTATATGCTCTCTTTTTTTCTATCTTCCTGCCATGGTGAACGTCACAATGTCCGACCTTGTTCTAAGTGAGGAGGATATTTCCGACTTAACTTTGCTGTGAAAGACACAGTTTCATTGGGCAGTCTGATTCTAGGTCATCAACAGAATATGTGGTTACAGAGGAAATGCATTTATGGGTATAATTATAATTATATAAGCCACACAGTGGAGGTGGCTTCAGTTATTTTGGGCAGATAATGTAAAACTGAAATGAGGGGACAGGAAACAGCTTTAACTGAATACAAATAAAGGGAATACCTTCAGGTGTCAAACTACCAAAGATAACAGAGAACAAAAAATTACACATCATAAAATCACTGAGCAAAGCACGCAAACAGCTTTGGTTATCATTACAAGGAGGGTATTGAACCAGCTTCATGTCCAAACATTTCCCCTCTTGGCTAAAGATATTATGCATGGCAGCTTAGGAGATTCCCGCTTTGAATACGAGATAAGAGACGCATAATCACAGGCTGTTGCCATCATTGTGTCCCTGTCGCACGTGCGTGTACACACAAAGCACACCTTATCATCTCCCGCTCTCTCTACGGTTGTTTAATGGAGGAGAAACTCAGTGTGAAATAGTAGTGTGAATTACAACCACTTCCCTCAAGGCAGTACAATTCCCCCACATTCAGCTATCCGCATCTTTGCCCTGGTAACTGATCATACACCCATTTTCGCTCTCCCAATCACAAACACAATGGCTGTCAAACGCCAACAAACGCCCTCCCTGTCTGTGTCTGAATGAGCATCGGTGGTGACAACAGATACAGTACTTTCCTTCCTTTCTTAGAGACAGCCAGCTATGTTTTTAGCTACTCGTAGCCTTCTAGGGTCCACTATTTCAAGAGCTCACACCTTTCCCTGTAGTGTCACATCAATAAGCATCAAAGCAGTGAAGGTGTTACATTAATTAATGAAGCCCTTGGCCCACTTCATCCTCCCTACTCGACCAACTCCCTTGCTTACTTCACTCAAATCTGTGTCATAAAAAGTGAGAGACGTGAGGTGAACTTAAAAGTGTGGGTGGTTTCAAATAGATGTTGGAGGATAAACTCAGTGGTAAGCTTTGTAGTTTAGAAAATGAAAGCGCAGACGCCAGAAATCATCCATGCGTACCCTGCGGATCATCAGCAACACTTTAGCATTCATAATGCAGATACCCTGGTGCCATATTTGATGCAGCTGTCAGCTTTTCCTGCCCTTTATCTTTAAATGAATGAGACTTTCATGAGGTGTCTAGTTTTAGCTAAGCTAGCGGCTGTATGGATGGCAATGTCCGTATGTCAGTTGATCGTTCCACCACTTTGGTCAAGACTAAAATATCTTTAAAATGATTTGATAGATTGCCATGGAATTTTGCATAGGCATTCATGGTGCCCAGAAGAAGGATCCTGCTGGTTTTGGTGATTCCCCGGCAATTCCTCTAGCAATGTAGGCCTATATTTCGGCACAAAATTTAGTATAGACATTCATGTATCCTACTGAGTTGAGGTTTTACGTGTGTGGTTTTGGGTGAAATGTCTCAAAAACTATTGGCTGGATTGCTCTGACATTTGGCAGGCTATATATTATCATGTACACCCCAGGATGAGCTGTAATGATTTCAACAGAGTGCCCTCAACAGATCAGAACTTTAATTTTGATTTCATTCCCATTTGCCTCATTGGCACTTTATAATTTAGCACAAATTAGCAAATATTAGCATGCTAACACACTGAACTAAGATAGTTAATATGGCAAACACTGCACCTGCTAAACATCAGCATGTTAGCATGGTTACATTAGCATTTAGCTCAAAGCAATGCTAATGCAATGATCTAGGCTGCTTTGTTAGTTTGAGCTTATTTCTTAAAAAGTCAAATGAGCAGCTTGGTAATGATATACACAGGTTGAACCACGTGGATAAAAGTTGTCATTTCCAATCATAGCTACATTTATTCCATAGTTTTGAGCTGAATAATGATGATATGACAGAAGTGTTACATGGATGCAATCTTGGCTTCCTCTCCTAGTTTTGGTGAGGATGGCTGAGCGTGAGCAAAGATAATGGAAGAAAATTCATCTGTTTATTTTAATTATCGATCATTACAAACACACTTGGCTGTGTTTTAAAAGTTGCAGGTAGTCACACAGTGAGAAAAAAAATTATGCATCGAAATCAAAGATTTTGATGCACCAAGATGCACCGCTAATCATTTTCTAAACATTGTAGCCCTCTGAATTGGAATTGAATCAAACCATGCAGGACAGACATTCCCACCTCCACCATGTACCTGTGGATATAAAAGTGACGGAAAGAGAAGAAAAAGCCAACACTTTTTTCAATAAAATCGCTGCTGTCATTTCACTCTGGATTAAGCTACTATCACATCACATCAGAACACACTGCGTAGTATGAAGCACCAGAGTGCAATATCTCCTTCACAAAACAGCTGAACTTGGCATACAAACTGTATGGTGTATGATTACTTGTCATTTAGCTTTGGAGCTGCGACAAGTTCTCATTTTCACACTGTAGGCGATACCAGTCACCTCTTATCACTCAACCGGCTGTGTGTGCTTAAGTGCTCACACTGAGTGAAGAAGGGCGAAGAATCCACTTTGGACACGTGGATGAATTGTGATGTTCTTGTCACGCTATGGACAAGCTGATAAATGAGCCAATCTCCCAAAAAACATGGTGTGGGGTATTGCTTTAAGTCTTTATATCTCAGTGGTCGGATTGCCCTGTGCACTCATCTTGGAGAAAAGAGTTTTACCTTCCATCACAGAAAACACTCCCAAAGCCTTAAGAGCACCGAGACATCAAACAGCTCTCTACAAAGAGGAACACGATTTGCTGATGATTGCTGCTCAGGCATCTCATCTGCTCCACCACTCACATGTTTGGCAAGAGACCACAGTAGATACTGTACATTGTTGGGAGCCAGGGAAAAGGTTCATGCTTCCTGTCCTCCTAATCCTCTGGCACGATCTTCCTCTGTTCCTGATTTCTGATCTTTGCGGCAAATTTGCTGCTGGTGGATTTCATGGGGCACCAGAGCAAGTCACTCCCTCTCGCTTCCTGTCATCCTTATCTAATTAAAAACACCGTGGACTCTAAGTGTCTGATTAGATTCCTTCAAAAATTACACCCTGTGGTCGTGATTAAATGTGTAAAATAGATGTGGGTGGAATATTTATAGATTTTTCTCCTGGGACCACACCTGTGTATCACAAAGAGAAGCTGACATTACCTTTAATATTCTGCAAGATTCCTTAATTGACTCCTGCATGCTGGAAAAACACATTGCCCCTCCAGTTGGAGGGGGCTATTGAATCCTGGGCAATCAAAGGAAGGTCAAAGGGTTCACAATAACCTTTCATCTGAATATCAAACATCTATGAGCTGTACCAGGAGCATGAGGGCCAAAGGTTAAAGTGAGCCCTGGAATTCAACCAGTGCAGCCTCTATCAACTGGGAGAGCAGAAGGAGATGAGGAGCAGGAATGGTGATTGAATGGCCAGCCTGATTAATCTGTGGTATAAAGCGTCGTGATGTGGTGAAGCCAGAGCAGCCAATGAACCATATGAATACCAATCAGTCCTGCTTGGCACAGACTATCTTTGGTAGCAGCTAGTGAGGAGAGAGGAACTGGAGTGGACCACACTGGAGAGAGAGAGAGAGAGTGGTAATAAGGTGGCTTGCCACAATGCCGACTTTCGTGCTTCTCACAGAGGACATCAAATATCTAGATGAAGCACGGAGGCAATCAGCTGGTGAAGTATCCGGCTGAGCTGCGCAGGAGTGTCACTGTGCTTCAGACATGTCCGCAGCATTTGTGTGTTTGTGTGTGTGGGCGGCGAGAGGAGGCATGAGGTGGAGACAAAGACACAGCTCAAGGAAAGTTTAATTAAGTGTTTGAGCCTAATGAATCAAGGGTGCTAAAAGCCTTCCATTAAAAATCTGACAGTGAGAAAGCTTTCACAGCCCTTGCACTTGGAGACCAGCCCTTGAAATTCTTGTTTATAGTCATGTCAACAAATTAAATGGAATCATAAGGACACTTTGTAAGGACACTTGAGGCGCAGGCAGACTTACACTGTAGGCTACAGGAAAAGGTTCTAGTTGTGCATATTAGGCACAAAATAAATGTGGCTTTTTATTCTTATTACAATGTAAAGTTTTTTGCCGCATGTAAAAAAAAATGTTATTTGACATTGTGTGTGAGCAAAAAGTGACTTCGTCAGTAATCACCAAAAAGAAAATAATAGCCAAATAAGTTCTGAAAAGGACTCATTGCAACCATTTTTCTATGCAACTTTTACTCATTTAAATGCATAGTAATGTAAATCCGCTTTGTGTGTGCGTGCGTGCATGCGCGCGCAGGATGTGGGTTTGGATAGGCAGAGAGAAAGGGAGACAGTGACATCAGGCTTTACGTGTGTGGTTACACCTAGTGACGCAGTCATGATGACTGGCTACAACTGCAGTTGTGAAATGTGGTCATCAAAATTACATAAATACAGTGGAAGAATACAGGAGGGATACAAAACTGCTAAATTACAGGTAAAAAACACAGAAGAATCTGTTCTTATTCAATGTGCAATCATTTTGCTTTCAGCGTGAGAAGGGAAACTGCTCTGCAAAGTTCCTTGTTTGACTCTGAGTGTCTTTATTTAGAGAAATTCGAGTATGATCTGTAGTAAAGGTCAGTAGAGATGAGTGTGGTTAGTTTACGGGACAAAGCTCAAAACTGTGGGTACTTGCCTTCGATGTCATCGGTTGGATGGACATGGTGCTTGGAGAGCGCTGGAGCTGAGACTCGCCGCTCTCCATCTCATTGTTCTCAGTCATCATTGATGAGGTGATGGAAAGAGTCGTTCAACAAATAAAGAAAACTCCTCAAACTGTGTCCAGTCGGTCGGAAATCTCCGGCTTAAGCCATACTAAAGCTTGACAAAGTGTAACAGATCCACATCACAGGGATTTTTGCGCGCTGAAGTAGACGGCTTATGGCCATTTGCTCTCCACACGCACTAGTTGCAAGTTTATAGGTTGCTTAAACAGTTTAAACACACATACACACAGACACACACACACACCAGCTGTTTATATTTCGCTCAGGCCATGCAAGGACACACATTCAGTAAAAGGTTGAACCTCGCCTGTCGGTAATTGTATCGTCCCTTCATGCGCATCGGAGAGCTCCAGTGTGGCACAATTCCGTCCTACAGTTGCAAAAAAAAAAAAAAAAAGGTTCACAAACCAGCAAAACATCGATGTGAAAAATATCAGCTCAATATGATTAGCGTGATGAAAAGCTTGTGCTCTGGGAGGTGCAGGGCTAGTTGTAAATCCAAAGCGAACTGTGCATTTCGCCACTGCACAGACTTAAATTTAAGCGCAATCTGAGGCACGCCTTCCCGCGCGTCTGAGGCGCATGATTGGGGCTTTTTTTTTTTTTTACAACTCTGTCAGGATCCATTTAAATCAGGATCCCCGGTCGTGGGCGGGAGCTCAATTTAAGACCAAATATAGAATACAGCTCACAATTCGGAAAGCTGAGTTTCTTTTTGAGGTGATGAGTGTAATACAAGCAGGATGTTCCCTTTTAAAGTTCCTTCCCGATGCCTGCATTCTTTTCTTTTTTTTTAAGTCAAAGCTGCACAGTGCACCTGTTCGATTCTAATGCAAGTATATAATTCGACTGGTTCCAACAGGTCAATTAATTACATCATCTGGTATTTATTGAAAAATTCACATGTAGCTCTATCTATAAAGGGCTTGTAGAATTAGAGTTAAGACGGTTTGAGGGTTTTTAAATCACTATAAAGTCACCGTAGACACATACAGTACCTAATGCAATACTAGTCATACCATTAAAACACAACATAAGGTCAAATCAGCTATGTCATTAGATGTCAGAGGAATGTTAAAGTAGCCTCATGAAAGAAGTGGGTGGAGGATGGAAAAGCCTTTAGCTGTAAGTCAGAACAGCAATCTTCTCCTTTTAGCGGAAAAACGACCCAAATGGGATGAGTTGGACTACTTTCAGTTTTTAGCTAGGCTTTCACTCTGTTATCCTTCATTCCCTGACATTTGCCACCTCCTCTGAGCTTTATGCCATGTGGTTACTGCCCAGCAGAGTGAGAGTTACATCAGGGATGGTATGATTTGTTTAAAGCAGCTACAATAAGGCCAGTGGATTGGTACCTCTGATTTCAAATGCAATCTCATTTCCTCCCCGGTTTTATCCGCCTCCTGGGGTAAATTTCCTTTTGAGTGCATGCACAGAGCACATTTACTTAAGGGAAAAAAAAAAGAGAGAATGAAGTAATACATTTGTGGTCACAGACACTGATTTTTATATTAACCTGATGACGGTAAAAGACAGGGAAAGTTAAGGTAATTAATGTTAGGCCTATTTTAAATTGAATTCTATGCTAATACTGCACAATTCACAGTGTGATACACGGAGGAAATACTTCTAAATGTGATTATTTTTCTCTATCCATATAGCAATTATTTCTCCCAAGTCTGACATCAAAGTTTTCTCTAAGCTGTCAGAAAGTCTCTGGGTGTGTTGGTGGAAAAGCGGGAAGACAAAGGGAGAGAGCCTCTGTTATCACATTAATTATTGCTTCACTCGGAGCCAGGGCACGGCAGATAGCAGAGTGACTGCTGAAAGGAACACTCTGTGAACAAAAGCCAAGTCAGAAGTTGTCTAGTGTGTAGGCTTTGCTGTCAAAAATAAACAGAAACACAATGTCTTGGTGGGGTGATGTGCGGTGAGCCGTGATCTGATCCCCATGTCTTTCAAATACAGAAAAAGATGCACAACAGTTGAGAGAATTGCTCGAGGGAACCACAAACACACACACATTACAATTTCTCCCTCTGAGCCCACCACCTTTCATCCTCCATGTGATACCCCAGGTGCCGGAACATGGCTGCTAAAAATGAACATTAAAATAGGAGGGGAAACACGTTGATCTCGCAGTCATTTAGAGACAGGGGAAACGGTAGGAGGATCAGAGGAACAAAATGAGTCCCACGCGGCGGAAGACAGATCCCAGCCGTGACAGCGGTCGTTATGTTGCAGCCACAGGACCAGAGCTGCTGCTCTTTCCGCTGAGATGGATGCCGACTGTTCATCTGTGCTCTCACCTCAGCCATGTGTACAGAAGCACACACAAACAATGAGACGTAACACTGCACGCAGTGTCCCACGAGCCCCGGAAATCTATCATGTCCCAAACTCCCAAAGAATCCCATTATAAACCACAGACGCCGATTGGTAACAGCTGTGCTCTTCCAATCTTTGCCGTGTGTGACAGGTTCACAATGGACTGGTGGCAGAGCAGACATTTTGACTTGCCACAGCAGGAAAAACAGGTGGACTTAAAAACAGCCTGAAAGAATTGTAAATTTGGAGGCCGTCTACTTGACTTGTTTGAATCAGACTGCTCTGCCTCATGTTCTCTTCAGATAAACTTTAGAAAATATCTTTGCACATTAAGAGGACTGTGGATTTTGTCAGCCATCACTTACATCATACGTGTATTAGAAAGATCTTTTAATGGTCAGTGTGAGCAGGAGAAACCTGCTTCAACATTCATATGGACACCTGAGGCACGAAAAATTATGGACGGTTGAATTCAATTTTGCTGCTTCAGTTTTTAGGGTCATGGTATTGTTTATACTGGCACACTGTCACGAGCTTACTGGGACACTTTTAGAACAGAGCCACCGTTAATGTTCATATAAACACCTGTGATTTTCCTGCAGGATATCCCAATTTCCTTACAGGCCTGTGTTGTTGTGTTTGATAGTATCAGACTCGTGAGAATTAACTATTCCTTCAAACTTTTCTTTTAAAATTCCAGCCTGGCAACTGGTGGTTTACCCCAATTTGCTCCCGACTAAAACCAATCAATAAGACTTATTGAAATGTTGATAAATCATAAATCCTACAACCGCCTGAGAGCCGAATTCAGACCAGCGTTTCATCATTACAACTGGCTCATTGCTGCCACCTGCTGCTCCAACAATGCTACATAACCAGTACCCATAAAGGCTCAACACCAGAGAAAACCAGACAAGTCTTAATAATATAGGTATATATTTATTCATACGTACATATTCATTTTTATCGGTTAATTGTAAAAAAAAAAAAAAAAAAAATTTTTACAGTAATTATATGAACTACAGTCATTGTCAAAATCGTTTTTGAAATTTCTCAGTTGTCAATCTGACCACATGTTGTAGATTCACCTCTTGCCCTCCATCCTAATCCCCTTACTCCAGTGTTTGGGACCGAATGTGTACGAAACAAACTAATCCAGAGCACAGTAGCTCGACTCCTGTGTAAACTGGTGGAAGGTCTGACAGAAGGACAATGAGGCGTTTGATACTGTGAGAAAGAATTAAGCCTGGTGTTTTGCTTTGTAGAGTCCGTAGTGTATTCTGTAGCATGAAAAGACTGATGACAGGTTATTTCCTTTGTACATATAAAACCATCAGGAGCGGGTTGAGTTATATTACATGTGATCCATTCAAAGTGTTTGCCTTAGCTGCACCGATGACCTAGCCCATGCCACATACACATGCAGAGGGCAAGCAGGTGTTCCAACCAGACTCGCAGTCTAAATCCTACAACTTTTCCTTTTTCCACCAGGTAACCATCTTAACCCCAAAGCACAGTGACACGAGTACATTAGATATCTCTGCCATTCTTACTCTTAGTTGTTCCCTAATCCCCCGTAAACCCCCAGTCAAACAAAACAGATCAGACTAGATTACACTGGCTTCATCTTAGCTTGTATTATCCTGCCGGCCGTAGCTGTCAAATCTCAAAGTGAATAGAATCATCATTCAGCGTTTTGCCTGTTGGTGTGCATCTTAAACCAGAATGGGGGCATTTGAGAGAGATCAACATTCCACACTGGGTTTACCCATTTCTGTCTTGTCTAAATGTGTTTGGACAGGGTGCATTATGGGAGGGAGTACCTGGAAAAGCAAGGCGTAAAAATGAAGAAGAGGAAAGCACTCTTGATCTGATTCTGTTAGAACGGCACACAATGCCTTAACAACCATCCTGAGGAATTCTCCTTGATGGAAACATTCAATAAGTAGAACCTACATCATACATACATGTCATCATGAACTCCTCCTCAACTCACATTAAAAAAAAAAAAAAAAATCCAACTCAAATTTTAACATTTATTACAATTGCACTGGCGCCAACACTTCCCCTGGACAAAGGCTACACTCAGGACATTTAGTAACAATAAACTCTTAATAAAAACACAAACACCATCAGATCAAAACTGAGGACTGGAAAAAAAGACTGAAACTCAACTTGGAGACACTGAACTCATGACTTCAAACACAAAGCAGGCGCAATCCAAACCACACCAAAACAGAAATGCAACAAAAGAGAAAAGGTAGAGATCCAGAGGAAATCAGAAAGAGAAGCAGTAAAAGACACATTTATAAAATGAAACGTGGAGAAAAAAAAAAGACAGAATAAAGCAGGTGCAAGTGCAGGAGAAGATAATCCATAAGGAAAGGCTTCAATACTTCATAGAGCGGTGGGCTGAAGCCCATCATAGCCCTCTGCTGTGACAAAAATCCATCATATCCGTCAGCAGGCCAGAGCTGTACACTCAAGATTCGGTTGACTTCCTTTTGCAGTGACTCCACCGGACTGATCTGAACTTCACCTCCAGCAGCGTCACTGGTCCCAAACAGACAGGAGGTCACAGGTGGCTGGGTGCAACATGCTGTCACTCCGTCCCCCCGCAAGGCCTCATAGGAGTTGAGGAGTCGCAGATGCCGCTCCAACGTCCGACAGGTCCCATCACTGCCGAGAGTGGTTCACCAGTTCCTTGTCATCAAAACCGTCATCGATACAAAAAAAAAAAGAGCAACTAAATGAAATCAAACTAACTGAAAAATAGATGTACTTTGATTGTTTTCAGTTGGCTTTTTCTTTCCATTGTCCTGGTCTGACAGCATGAATTCATGTAGTGATGTCAGAATCTTTTTTTTTTTTCTTCTTCTGTCAAATAAGTGACGTTAGAACTTTTCTGTTGTTGACATGAGCTTTCACAGGCCAGCTCTTTCCGTCAAACTCCAGATTAAGTACCAGAAAATGTTGACCGTCAAAAGCTCCAGCACGTCTTCAAACACACGTCTGTGTGTGAGCTTCGTCATAGTTCCCTCAGAAAGACCCGTTGGCATCAATCTATGCCCCATCTCATCTTCTGTTGTTTAGCTGGCTTTGATTCTCGGACTCCACAGTCCTCATATATTTACAATTAGATTTTTAAAAAACTAGAAGTGTTACATGCATCATTTGGCATCTTTGAGTCCTCACTTTTAAGTCTTAATTGGTGTCCATTTTTTTAGAAAAATATTAAACTTTTTTTTCCTCCAGTATATTGAAGCTTCTGATTGTAACAGGGAGACAGAGAGGGGTGAGGGTACAGGTGTAGCAAGCTCACTGTGTGCATTTAAGTGGAGGTGTGTATTTGTGTTGTTAGTAAAATGACTTTAATTTGAAGCTTCGCCATCAGTGCAAATAGCTGCAAGTATGCTTTAAAAACAAAACAAAATAGGCTCTTTGCTGCTTTCTGTGTGCGTTGAGGGTGTGGGAGTTTACTGGCTGCATCGCAGCCCCTTTTTGAAATAAACAGCCTGTAGAGCAAAGCTAACACAGGTCTTACTCAAGTGCAGTTCCCGTCTAGAGGTAGCTGTTAAGTGACCTTCAATATGGAGGGAAGTATGTGTGAGAGGTTACCTTTTGTATATTCTGTTTAGAGGCTATGACTGAAATCTGTGTCAAAGTGCTAAACAAGTAAAGAGCATAGCTCCCCTTGAATAAAGAAAGATGTTTTTTCTTGTCGTGTAATTGTTTAATAATGATTTTTTACTTCACTTGATGGAAGCGTTAAATCCCTTAACAGTAGTGATCACATCTAATTTTCACACAACCCTCTTTATAACACTGGTTTGTCCACTGAACACAGACCAGGAATGTTCTGACATTCTTCTAAGAGTTAATTTGCGTGTTCGAGTGTCTGCATATTATCTTGTGTAAAAACCTGTCGTGCATGTACTGTATGTGTGGTGGAGAGATTTGGGAATGTTTTTTGGGGGGTTTACCCCAAGACCCTGTAGCGTTATTTGGCTCTCTCTCTGCAGCTCCAAAGGGTGAGGGGAACCAGCATGTACTCTGTGACTGGGGGCCGACAGGGGGGCAGCAGGTCGGGGTCAAAATACAGGCTGCGGAGAGCGTGTACGAGGGACACGGGGGGAAGGGGGGGGTTGTTGTCTTTACATCATAGCAGAACACAGCAGCGGCAAAACCTCTGACGGCTGCCCCCGACGGAGGGGGGCGGAGTGACAGGAGCGAAGTATGCGTGCACTTTGATGTTAGGCAGATGGGTCTGTGGAAAGAAAAGAAGAAAAAACACATGGAAATGTGTTAATGGATCATACTTTACTGAGTACGTTACTGAAAATGTTTCACGTTCATATCCTGAAATTACGTCCCATGTCAATAAATGCAAGTTCTTGACAAACTTTGCCAACACAATCAGGCTGTGATTGATTTATATCAAAATTGAAGACAGGTTTAGAGCTTATGTTGATGAGACTAGTTCCCTCTGTCCTCTCAGATTTGCAAATTTACAAAACCGTTTTATTTTTATTTTGAAAACTACATTTTTTTCCATTCATGTTTACTTGCCAGTCTTCTTCTGTGTTTTCTTGGCATGCTAGTGCCACCTGTTGATCAGTGGAATGGTGTGAAACCACGTTGCCCTGCACATACCGTATGCACATGCAAAACGAAACAAAACACAGGCCCACTCACCGAAAAAAAATTTTTTTAAAAACTAGTCTAACTGAAGTCAAAAACTCCACGGTTACCTTAAATAAGGATCCAATGTCTGGAATGGGTGCGTTCCTTTAGATATCACCTCAAGACTGTGACTTGTACTGTGACAGACTTGATCAGGGATAGTGTTTTGGAAAGTGTGACGCCTTCAAATGTGTCAGCATTGCCAACTATACACTTGTGACACTGATTCATATATACAATTTTGCAGCAAAATGGCATATATTGGGTTCACAAAATTTCCAGCAAATTCCTGAATCATCACTGACTCGCTGTTGTTAACCCACACAACTCACCCTTAGTCTCTTGATGCCGGCGCGAGTAATCTGCTGGCAGTCATAGAGCTCAATGCGATCCAGACTATGGCAGCTCTTCAGGTGCTCCAGGGAGGCGTCTGTGATCAGGGGGCAGTTGTCCAACTCGATCACCTCCAGACGGTCGTGAGCACAGGGGCCGCTGCCGAGGTGTCTGATGCCATCATCGGTGATCAGCTCACAGTGAGACAGGCTCTACAGGAACACAGAAGCAGCTTCATTACTCAACTGCCTGCGCTTGTACATGCTACAGGCGCAAATAATGTTGAAGTGGCAGGCACACGCTCACCAGAACTTGCAAACGAGGGCAGTGGATAGACAACTGTATGAGTGTTCCATCTGTGATCTGATGCAAAAATAAAAAGAGGTAAATGCCATAACTGCAGTCTCAAACCAACATGAAGTGGAAACCGTATTTGTGTAGCTTGTTCATTTACCTGCACACATTCTTCTAAATCCATCTTCTCAAGCTCGTGACAATTCTGAAAGAGACGATAAACTATATGCTCAAATGTGGGTTTGTGGAGACTTTGATTTTTAGGACAAAAATCTTGAAATATATATATATATATTTTTTTTTTTGTTTAAATATGTTTTGTGATCAAAAACAAATGTGAGCTCAACTTTTAATATTTTGGATCTGTGTGTTGGCATGCAAAGCAAGAGGCAGATGACACACTCACCCTTGCTAATGTAGTGAAGCCCACGTCTGTAAGCTGAGAGCATCGAGCCACTTCTAATATTCTGAAAGTAGAACGAGAGGAGCGGACTTACACAATGACGCCACTTTACAGTTGGTCAGTCTTTGAAGATTGAAATTGACCTATGGTAGCAAGGCTAGAGACTAATTTTATTCATTCATCTCTACGATCTCCATTATTTTTTTAAATAAAATATTGGCTGCAGGATTCATTTATTAGTCAACCTGCCAGGCATTTAATCTAAAAATGTGTCTTAAAATCTTGTTTCGCAAGAAATGAAAAATGTATGAGAGAATTTGTTTCCAATTAAGCCTAAGTCTCTAAAAGCAAGGTGTATCCTGTCTGCCAGGATCAAGACTGTCAATCATTCTTCAAATCAAATAAAATACATTGCACTCAAGTGAAATCGCTGAAGGGGATAAGGTGCACAGTAAAATTCAGAGTGAGGATGTGTGTGTAGGTGTGCAAATTCACCTGAGGCGAGGGCAGTTCTGCCCCAGGGCGTGCAGGATGGCGTCTGTGATATTGGCACAGCCCGACACGCACAGAGACTGCAGGCGGTGACAACCCCGGCAAATTGTGATAAGTCCCTCATCTGTGATCTGCTGCTCACACAAAGACAAAGTGTGTTTGCGGGGTTACCATGTGAAAACACAACAACTTTCCCTGTCCTCACTGGTAGCTATGCATCAAAAGCAATCACTGTATGACTAAACATATATTCGTGCGCCACCTTAACACTCAGCTAATGAGATTTCCTTTCCCAGAATTTTCTGTTTTTAAGTATTCAAGAAAACTCTAAGGATCAGGCACAGGAAGAACAGATGAGAACAACTAAGGAGGATAAAGCAGAGGAACAACTGTGACAAGATGATTCAATGAATTCCTGAGGTGTAAGATAAGAATGAGATATAGAGATGAGACAGAGGTCGAGAGGGGCATTCAGGTGGTGACAAAGAAGGAGGATTTTGGAGACATGGCCAGGCAGAGAAAAATATTCATATCGCACTGGAATTATGTCATATGTTGGTAAAACATGCTCATGACCAAATTTAATTATTCCCCACACGTAAATATTAACTGCCACTTGTGCAATATAATTCTCCGCACACAAATTCAACATCTGAGATTTGTACAGGCAGCTGCGTGAGAAACAAATGATGCAAAGAATGTCACCCGTGTGTATAGAACCAAGCAGCACGCACACAAAGCAGCCACCACATGTGAGAGTTCTCCATAGGGCGTTCAAACACTCACAGGTGACTCTGCTGTCGAAGCCGAGAGGCCTTCTTATGATTAGTCAACTTTCAACTCGATCACGCCCTCTTTGAACCTTGATTTACAGCTTCTGTTAACTAAACAACAAGCAGACAGTTTGGCCCGAGGCTTGTTATTTCAAGCAAATTGAGTCCTGACTGAGTCTATCGTTTTAGTACTTTAGATGAAACCAGGAAAAAAGCAATATGGGGCGCTAAATTTGATAAATTTACTGTTCATCAGATCAGAAATGAAAGAATTAGGATGGAAAAACGAAAAGGCCAGGCCTCACGGATTCCTGTACAAAAACACCACTTTATAAGTCTATTCACTGATCTTGGTGAAACTGGATCATATTTTTATGGAGAAAATATTACCTGGTCTGGTTTGGCGCTGCCTCAACTCTCAGAGGTTTACAGAGTTTACAGAAGCTGTCAATCAAGGTTTGAAGAGGGTGTGGTCATGCTGAAAGTGACCAATCATAAGAGGGACAGTGCCATTCTTTTCCTCTTCCTACGTTTTGTTTCTCGCTTGCAGCTGCCTGTACAACTCACGGCTGCTGAATTTGTGTGCGAGGACTTACATTGTGGGAGTGGCAGTGACTACCTGCGCCTGTGAATTAATTTGTTCTTGAGCATTTTTTAATCGCACCTGCAACTTATGACAAATCCGATGCCATAAAGTGCATTGTTGTTATTGGATATTTGGCCTGGATGTCCACAAAGGACTTTGAGTTGAAGAGTACAACATGTACTTGGTGTCCATCAGCCTATATACCCTGGAAAGTAACCAACAACATTTTTTTTTAAAAACTTTTCTACTTTTATGCAAGTCCAGATTCAGGGGTTTTATAATGTTTACAGAGAGGCTTTCAATTCCAACATAATGAAACATACCCACAAAGTGTCATTTAAAATACAAAACATTAATTTGGTTCATCTTACAGTAGGGCTGCACAATATTGGAAAAAAAACTGACATTGCTATACTGACACTGCTTTCTTTTGTTTCTGCGATATGAAAAGATGCAGGAAATTTCACCAGATACAGGACATGCAGTGTGTTATTCGTGTACAGACACACGGTTATCAAAATTTTCATAATTTTGGGTACTTTAAAAGTCTATCCTCTTCAAAACTAATTCCTCCTCCTACTTCTACCACAGTGGCGGTAACAGGCGGAGGGGTATTTAGGAAAAAAACAACAACAAGTTTCTTGTATCGTAAAAAGTTAAAATTATGCTTAATCCGACATGGTGGAAGATATACAGGCTTAAAAAGAAAATAAGAACCCTTTCTTTTTGTATCAAGCAGCAAAAAAGTTGTCGTATAACATGTTCGAGTTCATTTGCCTTTGCGTGTTGTGCAATGTGACTATTGCACATGGGCACATTTGCGATGTCGATGCTGAAACGATATGTTGTGCAGCCCCATCTCACAGCAATGTCAACTGTACTTACTGAGCATGTCTGCAAGTTGAGGGTGACCAGCTCTGGGCAGTGAGCCCCAATATGTTTGAGAGCCTCATCCTCTAGCTGTGGAAGATATTGACAAAGGGAGGACAACAGTCACTTGAAATTAAACAACACTTATCAAAAGTATGCCGGGTTGGTAAAGCTTTTTAAGGGAAAACTGGCATTTTTCAAGGAGTGTATCCTAATTGAAGCATATTCCAAACCTTGAAAACATAACAGCTAAAACTGAGCATTTTCCAAGCTTTCAAGACTTTGTACAATCCCTGTGTGTGTAAAGCATAGTGAGATTATCCCAGCAAACCCCTCTGCTGTCGCTGATATAATGAGTTGTTCAGTACATTAGAAACACCTCTTGCTAAGCAGCATCTAAGCATCATTGCTATAACATCTGCTGTGAACATCATCTAGCATGTCCTTCCTCAGAAACACCCTCTGTTGCAAAGGAAGTGATGCATTTTAAGTTTGCGATAGCAGCGACTGTGTTCTACTTGGAACCAAAAGAGGGAACTTTGTTTGACAACTGCTGACCACTATGATGAAACATACAATACAGCAGTGCGGTGTGGCGCAATAAAAACACTGCACTTAATGAGTTCAACAAAACAAGTTGCCATCAAGCTCATCCAATTAAGTTTTTAGGCCGATTCAACATCTGAAACTCATGATGCTCCAAGCACATGAACACCATCAGCCCTGGTCTGCATCCCCAGCTATACCAAGCACCTGATTGAATCTTACCTGTGTGCATCCCTTGAGGAAAAGGCCTTTGAGGCCAGGGCAGGAACGCACCAGGGCCTGGATGCCATCCTTGGTGACCTGATCACACCAGGAGATGTTGAGCTGCTCCAGGAGGGGACAACCCTCACTGACAGGAGGGGTGAGAGGACGGGTGAGAGGTGGAAAAAAAAAAGCAAGAAAAAGATTGCAAAAGAAGAACGCAGCAATGAAAGAGAGAGATATACACCGTTGGAAAAAATCCTGTAAGTACCTTTTGTATGATCAACATGTTATTAAATGTGTATTACAGTAAATCACTGAGGGATAACAGCTTGTATCTAGGTTCTTTAATATGCTGTAAATTCAGTGTTAGTATACATCACAATTATGACCCTACACACCTGAGAGCTTTGAGTGACAGGTTGGTAATTGAGGTACAGGAGGCGAGGTCCAGGTGCTTCAGCTTTGGGCAGAACTTACTGAGGCTACTACACGTGCTGCAGAAGAGACACACGATGAGGGTTTTGAAGGTTTTAAAGTTGCATTGTGAAAAAGTTGGCATCCCAGAACAATTCTCATACCTGTCAGTGATCTTGGTGCAGCCATTTAGACTAAGTAGCTCGATGTTTCTGCAATTCTGCGAGAAAGTCCTACAGAAAAAATAATAATGAGCAAGTGATTAGTCGTTTAAAAATGAAGAAAATTAATAAACTGTTTTGATAATTCACTAATCAAGCAAGTTTTTCCAAGCAAAAAAGGGCAAACACTTGCTGGTTCCAATGAAAGCAATTTAGGCTCTAGGAAATTGTGGGAATTATTTTCATGTTTTAAAACAATATATATATTTAGACTAGTTTAATCAAATAAAAATTTTAAAAATAATTAAGAATAATCGTTAGTTGTAGCCCTGGTCTGAGCTAGAACTAGAATTTCTGTCAGGCCAAGTTCTCCACAAATGCACCTCAGGGCACTGTCACCCACACCAAGGCAACCCCGCAGACTCAGCTTCCTCAGGAACCCGCCACAGCGCTTTGAGATGTTCTCCACCACCCGGCCCTGCAACAAAAGACAATCCACTCAGCCTGCTGTATTTGCTTCTACACATCAATTTAAAAGCAATGACAGATTAAGAGTGACGTGTGAAGGGAGAAGTAAGCAGCAAGTTAATTTGTTCACCTCAATGTCCCTCTGAAAGTCAAAGAGGTCAATTCGTTGCCAGTTGCTCCCATCCAAGGCCAGAACATTCCAGGACTGAGAGCCGGGGGGGGGGAGAGAAACGGACGTTAAGGGTCAAGATTTTTCTCAGACATCCAACATACACACACAGAACACACACTGAAAACACAGACAAACACGCACAGTCCCGCACACACGCATACACACGTTGTGAACACAGACTCACCCGTGAGACCTGGGCACAGCGACAGAGTGTCACCACATCCAGAAAGGAGAAGATTCTGGAAGACAGACAGGGACGGTTTAGAGACCCTGATCCCCGCTGCCAGAAGCTTCCTCTTTACACTAAACTCTGCCCTCCACTCAGCCCTGTGTCTGCTTCCCCTCACAGCACAGGGGTGTGAGTAAATCTGCTAATATTGTCTGTGTGTTTACTCTGTTTGCAGGATAGACGTGTTTACTCAAAGTCGGGTCCTGGCGAGGAGGCAATCTGCTTCGAAGGAACGGAGCTGAAAACTTACTATAAGATCCATCAATGCGGCAAAAAGCTGTATTAGGGTTGAAGCGGGGCTGCAGTGAGTCCGAGCACAGGCTGCCAGCCTGACAAATCAGGACGCTGAACCTGGCCAAGCAGCACAGAGTCAGCAGCCACAGGACAGGCAGTGTGGCTGGCAAGGCCGAGGCTTGAGTTATGGCCTTCATTTTCTGTTTGCTCAGGGGCTCTTGGGTTTTTTTTCTCCCTCGCCTGAAATCAATATGAATGCTTCATAGCTTCAAGCATCTGTTTTTAATTACAATTCTAGAATTAGGGGAGCAGAGGAGGGTGTGGAACAAGGAGAAATTGGCATCGTGCTGGTTAGTTTAGTTGAAATATAGTTGCTAAAGGGCAAGTAGGTGTACAGAATATGATTGTGACATGCACAACGTGTGTGTGTGTGTGTCTGTGTTTGATGGTTGTAGAGGGATGAGGGTGGTGCAAGGCCAATAGTGCTTTTTTGTCTGATTGGATGTGCTGATCGGGCGCGAAGGCAGGTGAGGTGAGTGTGGAGTATGCAGCATGCCATTTTCGCTTGCCACATAAAATAAAAAAAAAACCTGCGGACAGTCTGATTATCTGAGTGTTTTGAAATGTCACTCACCGTAGCAGCAGCTCCTTGGGCAGCTTCTTATTGATGACTGCCTCATCACTGTTTGTGAACATCTGAAAAAGGTGCAGAAGATCATTTTAGTCTTGGCAACCTGTTTTAACGTAGCTGGGGCCCCCCCAGCTTCATCCACTCGCCTCACTCAAGGACGGCCCCAGCATATGGGCAAGGATAAATGATTGTAATCTCATCAGTTGAGATAGAGTCAATGTCAAGTCTTGGAAAACACGAGGGGTGGCAGAAGATAAGGCAGCACAGGAGGCTGGATTTTGTGTCTTCTAAGCAATATCAGCAGGAGAGGACTTTGTACTGTCAACTGAGGAGCTGTGCTTTCATGTTCTTTTCTGTAGGCTTTAACTCTCCTTACTTCCTGTGTTGTTTACACTGCTGAATTCACATCAGCATGCACTGAGAATGTAGTTACAATACATCTTTTGCGATGAATTGCTCCAGCTTCGGCAAACAGTGAAAAGACTCCAACACAAATAATTGCATGCTGCATGAGTGCAAATACAAGCCTATAATCCACCGAAAATGCCTGAGTGCACAAAGAAAAAAACAAACAAGCATTTATTAAGATCCAGCTAGTTAGACACACACACACACACACACACACACACACACACACACTTATTGACACTCCAGGCTTCCCATAATTTGCAGGAATCGCACTCTGCTAGATTGTAAAATGCAAGATGTTCAGACAAAACGTTTGGGAACATCCACTCAGTCACAATGAGGCGAATGAAGCAACATGTTATTTACAGGATGCAAACATCTGTGACATCGTCAACAGGGAGCCAGGTACAAATATGAAGTATATATAATCCAAAACCTAGAATATGGCACTCAGTCGAGCGCATACCTCCACCAAGGCCCAACAGTCCCCTTAAATCAAGCTGAATCAAGCCACCCTCATAGATACCCACCTCCTACGTATGCCTGAATTTTCTCATCAAGATTCAAAGAATACTTGTGTGTTCTTTTGAGTATGGGTGTCCACCCTATAGATTTTGAGGGACTTGCACACTTAAATCTGTTCATCAACTCACAAAAACAAAATGACAGGTTTGCCTCTTTAAAAATCCAGCCAGCTCTGGGTCAAAGCCTCTCTATGTCTCTCTGATAAACATACAAACTCCACACACAGCTGTCCATGCAGGGGCTGCCTGCCAGCACAGACGTGTAAAATTTTGAGGGAGTAAGAAGGGACAGACATTCATGTTTGGATTTGGGGCAAACTGCCTGTGACAGCTCGCCCCTCCATGGCGTTACTTTCTGGCCAAATAATCCAGGGACATTTCCAAAGAAACGGATGCGTGTGGTCAACAGGCACACACTGCCCCCTTTTGCACTCTTAACATAAAATGAACCTGATGCTGCATGAATGTGAGCATTATGTTTTCTCCACTGGTCAGCTATAGTCAGTGAAGCAGGCTAGGCAGGAGGTAAAAGCTGGGTGAGCTGTAACCTCCAGCTACAGATCATTGCAAAGCAAAACAAAAAGTGATAATATTTTTAGACAAACTTGTTTTCTTTATGTCGTTTCCTGATTAGACCCAGTCCTCTGATTAAATGTAGATCACAGTAATCACTTGTAACTATGATATATGGATGACCTGGCCAAAAAAAACTAATATCATAATCTATTTAATCACAATCCATATTTGAAATTGCAATCTTTTTTCTCAGTTTAGAAATGCCTTGTTGACTATATAGCCAGAGTTGGCATAGCCTATGAGTTTCTCTATTTCCACCATTAACACACAATATTATATTAAAGATAGTTCTTTTTTGGCACCAGTTCCTCATCCGTCCAGTTCCTCATGTCACTTTATTGATTTGTTCACATGGTGTGGATAGGCTAGGTTATGAGACGTTTGGAGATGCCGCAATCTCTACAGTTGGCCTGCAAATTAAATTGTAAACACCTTCAAGATTGATCACGATCTAATTCGGCAGATTGCGCATCCCTAAATTTTGATGTATGAGTGGATCTACGTCGTTGGCTCACATATCTAGTTTATGTCAGGATAACTGATATATGAAACACCCAAGAGAAAAGCCAGCAATTACCTGACTGTTTTCTTGCCTACAGTCTAAACTGCTTCAACAACTCTTATATCAATAACATAATGGCATTGTCGACCACAATATGTCTATTATTTAGCTATTCTAATTTTATTTTAACCAGGAAATAGAATTAGGGGTCATTAACGCTTGTCTACTCTTCAGAGTGCTGTAGTCTTTTGTTAAGGGCTGGTATACAACAGATCCGTATCTACTGCAGAGAAGTAAATCCAGACAAAACATAAGGGAACATTTTTGGCAATGCCTGTCAAAGTAAAACTCTTACTGGCAGACAATTTAGTAATTGGGTTTGACCGCTGTGCATTTTTGATTAGCTAGACTATTTCATCTTTGGTCTAAGGCTTCTTACAATTAGCCTTGTGGGCTAACTCTAGAGTTTTAATGAACTTTAGTGTATTGTCACTGAAGTAAGCCATTAGGCTGTATGCTCATTTTATCCTATATCATTTTTACTTCCAAAAGTCCAAAGATAGGTTGTATTTATTTTTATCAATGAAAATCAACCAACCAATAATTTGCTTTGTCCCTGACAAAAAAAATAAAATGAACAGGCTGAAAATGTGCATCTCATTCCCTACAGGGACAAAATCTACTCCCCCTATCAATATATAATAAAAACAACATAAGGTAAACCAAACTGAATCACATTTATCACGCTGGTCATAAATTTCACTGACAGCCTGTATCAGACAAATAGCAAATTTTGCTGTTTATGATAAGCACATTTGTCAAACTTGAATTGTTATACATACTGTCCAAATGATGGCTTCCAAAAAATTTGAAATACAATGCATAGGTTGTTAGACTGTGTAGACTCAAAATGCCATTATGTCTTTAAAAAATTGTGTTGTCAAAAGGACTTTATCAAAGCATGCACAATGAAACCACCTTTAAAAGTAAAATCCATACTAGACGACTTGAAAAAATGGTTGGTAATGATATACTTTTAAATTGGAAGCCATGGCATTGAAAAACCCATTCAACAGGAGCCCCAAAAACAAACGTTCATTTTTATTTTGAAGGCAATGGTACGCCACTTCCGGCATTCGCCTATCCCAAATCCGGTTAACTTGACAAACAGCTCTACCGCAGCTGTCGGGCCAGAAGGTAACGGCCTGAATCTTTTGAGTCGTCAGCTGTTGCACCGTTAAAAATAAATAAAACCACACACAAATCCCACGCTAGCAGGGGATTAAACAACATCAAGTGCAGAGACTACACAGCCCAATGTCACCCGCCAGATACATAACATTTAAGAACAAGTTTTCACCAAAATATTCAGCTACGCTTGCGGCTGCGGCACAAAGTTTATGGTAAATGTTGCAGAATAACAACACTGTAGCTTATGTGTGTGTACATGTGGCCCTTCTACTATCAGTATAGGTTATGATTGTGGCAGCCTGGGTCCATTTGTTGATAGTCCTGTGCTAACACGGGGTGCATGTAGCAGTCACAACCCGAGGCCCCCACAACCGCAGCGGCCATGGATATGCACAACAATCTGGCTCGTCAACCCAACAAAAGTCGTATAAAAACAGTAACAAATGAAACCACACCCCAACAGATATGGGGGAAATTACAAAAAAGGACTATAGCTTCTTCGTAAAGTGCAGTCAACAAATTATTTCCCCTGATAAATAGGCCTATGTTAATGTTTGCCGGAGCTGCCCTCGGCGTGCTCCATGTAGCCTCTTTGTTTTGACGGCGCAATGGGAAACGAGGACAACATTTAAGCACCTTTTCTTTTTTCTTTTTTTTAAAAACTTCAATTTACTGACGAACGGCGCGACAGGCTTCGTAGAAAATATCGACTTGTGTTCCCCACGGAATAAATGCCAGTTCTGGGCTATATGTTGTTTGCACAATACACCAGCATTTGTCCTAATCCTAAACATTGACTGCGGAAGCTGCATCAACAGCCTCACCATAAGCGCAGTTTTACAATAAATACAGCGACAGTCATCGTATAGGCCCATGTCCCAACGTTTTGAACAGCTACGCTGAATGTGTGGCAGTAACTGTCAATTAATGTTGATGGTCAACTCACCTCAAACCGGCTCCGTGAAACACCATTTACCTCCTTCCCCATGTCGGACGCTGGTTACCGACTCAATGAATTCGGTATAGGCGAAGTAAAATGCAGATACGGGCCCTCTTCCTGCCGATTCCCCTCCACGACTATCATGCTACCATCCTCTTGGTAGCTCCTGGCGTTGCGATGTCGTTGTTTTTCGCCCTGTAACACAAACGGCAAGACCTCTTGTTTCTGATAAAAATGTGGGCTACAGGCAGCAGCAGCCAACCAACCAATAAGCCAGTTCTCTTATCTGCTCCGTTCGCCCTCACCTCCTCCGCCTCCCCCTATACAGCTTTCCATCCATCCATCCACACAATAGCACGACAGGAATAGGATCTGGCAGCCTAAAATGGAGCTGGTACTACGCCTACCCTTATAACTAAAAAAATATCATGAAATTGTCTGAGACGTGTTGCCCAAAAACAAACAGACTACCGAACTTCCTTGTTGGCTGATCATTTAAGTAAAACTAATGGTGCGCGCCCTGTGCGAGCTCAGGAGCAGGGATAAATATCAAAGTGGGGTGTCAATCTTGTGACAGCCCACGTAGCACGAGTACCTGGCTAGAGGGAAGATCATTTAGAGATAGAGGATATAAAATGTATTTTTTTTAAAACAAGTTTGATCCCAGATGATAGCGATTTTGACACCACCAAAGCAAAGAGAGCACAATTAGGATATATTAATGTAGATATAGCTGATTCTTCTCCCCATATAACCTACCTCAAATACCAAGTAGCTTATTTCACATTTTCTTTTAAAGGCCCGGTCAGTGAAGTGTGAGCCAAGCCGTCCATAATTTTGTTCATAAACAATAAGAGTCGTGTGCTATAACGACCACAGCAGGTGGGTTGTTTGCCCTTTTATGACACAAAAAGCATTTAAATGCGTATTCACTGGATTTGAACTTATTATTCTCAATCGTACATTGAAACTTTGTTAGCACCGTCTATGCTGAAACAGCCACTTCCTTGTTTTTAGATGACCACGCCCCAGTTAGACAACGGATCCAATCAGCATCCAAAGGCGGCTGCTCGTCATAACGCGCAATCATACTGGGCAACACACGTTTGTCAACAGTTCAATGTCGTCTGGAGTGCCATAATAAAATGCAACTAATGGGACTTTTTATTTTCTAATGTTTTCCCCATGTCTCTTTCCTAACCTTTGAAAAGTTTGAGGTAGACTTAGGTGTTTTTAAAAAAAATGTTTTTGATGGAAGCAGCACCTGCAGTGATTGTGTAATTGTTGCTGCAGGTAATATTATTACAGGCCAACTATCAAGTAGATGATGTCTAGTAGATGTTGAGTTAAAGTAAAACGTGTGCTATCTAACTTGTTATTAATCCTTCAAACAGCTAATTTAGATGTTGTCAATTTATATCATTTAGCCTATTTATTTGCCTTTTTCAGAGTCATTAAGATGAGTTTCCCATTGGCCAGCAGTTATTTCTCTACTTGTCATATCCTTTTGGCTATAGTTTGTCCTTTGTTTAACGAATCTATATTTTAATGCATGCAAACATTTTGATAACTTTTAGTGAAAACCAGAGGTCCTAATTTTTTGGATTAAATTTAGTAATACAGTGTTCTACTGATGCTAAGTCTGACTTAACGGTTTTCTACAAGACCTAACGCCTTACCTGTGTCTTAAGATTTGAGACCATGTTGTCACATAATATGCATTACTTTGTTCAATATATAAACATAGCTTCCATACATGGCTGGATTAGACTGCTGTGGGATATCATGGTGTTTCCCAATATTTACCCAACACTCCTCCTGCGGTCTGTGCAATGTATAGTGTGTCTGTGCTTTACCTGCTTTATACCTGGCCCTGGATTTGCTGTGGACAAATTTGATTAAACGCATAAGTTAGGAATATGCAGTGACATAAAGAGTGTTTAAAGCTAGATAGGCAACACACAGAGGTCCTCCTCGGAGCCTCAAAATTAGATAGTACAGCAGGACCTACTGTACTGACCCTTATCGTGTCAGTTGACATTGTGCTTTAGCGGTGCATATTCAAAATTAGCCAGACACATGAAGCTTGGTGCTTTCAGGGCCAAGCCATATGTGTCATCAATATACACCATGATCCTGATACTTCATTTCCTGTCAGACCAATGCTGTGTTCTTTATTCATGTGAAATGTGCATCCTGTAATAATGACTGAATAAAACATATAAATATAAGGGTTTTTTTTGTTTTTTTTTTAAATTTTTGACTGATATAGGAAAGTCTATCTGCGGACTCATAGCTGCTTCGAGATATTCCTATTGCATGGTACACACCACCCTCAAAATCGTTCTAGGTTTAGGCACAAAATTTACTTGGTAAAGATCTCAGAGGGTGGACTGTTGCAGCTCTCGAGACAGTTTGCGACGCTGGCGCGCTACCATTAGTGCAGTAGGCGGGCCATTTGTTGTGATAGGTCGTTGCTAGGATGCGGCTAAGATTGACAGCATTCCGGTTTCCGGTTCATTCCGCTGTGCGCAGAAGTTGCTAGTCACAGGAGCCACAATGGCGTTTGTAGTCTCCTTGAGATAGGGCTGTGGATGATATTAAATCCACTAGCATCGCCCTAAATATAGGCCTGGTTGATTCCCAGAGCCATTGATAATAAACTGGAACATCTACTGCACACGAAAATACTATGATTTCTAATCAATATTGAATTTATAGGGGATAAAACTTACATTAAAGGGAATATGTAAACAGTACCAACCGGGTCAAGTTTTCATTTTGTTCGAGAAACGAGCGTCTTTTAATGAAGGCCTTTGCTTGTTTCTGAATGCTAAGACGGTAATTCTGTGGAATAAAAACACCTCTACTTAACTTGGCACTGGACAAGGACACCTTTCACAAAGGGACTTTTTCTTTTTACGATTCAGCTCGCTAGCCGCCGAGCATTAGCTAGCAGTGCTAGCTAAATTGAGACGGAGACGACACCACAATACTCTGATGTTTGGTTTGGATCTTTTTTAATTCACTGAGCATTCAAAGTACCGGTCCATACTCCACAGCACTGGAAACCACTTTGGCATTTTTCTGCTCGGACGAACGATGATGACGATGTTAATGGAATGAATTGGCACTGAGGACTGGACGTGAGCGGCCTGGTGTGTTTATTTTGTGTGTTTTCTTGCCACGTTTTTGCTTGGTAACACTTGTTTTGACATTTGGAGTAGCTACTGTTTTCCCGTGAATGAATTGCCTGGACCACCTAAGTCCAGTCGAAGGAGAGGTGCCGACGCCGGCGTGAGGGATGCCTGGGTCGGACCGACACCATGGGACCAAGAGGAAGCCGGAATCTAGCATCAGCGGTGTGCCACACCAGACCCAGGCCTCGAGTCATACCTCTGTGGGAGACAAGACGAGCAAAGAGGGTAAAGTGCAGTTAAAATCTTCGATGTCCTCTTCCTCTACAAAACGAAAACGGCATAAAACCAAACATAATCGGGAATCCTCGGCGGCATCGGGACCCGAATATTTTACCCTCGGCCACACGGCGCCACCTGGTGCCAACACAGTGAAGCCTCTGGTGGAGTACGACGATATCAGCTCCGACTCGGACTCTTTCTCGGACCCACCGTCCTCCAGGCCTTCGGAGAGAGGGGGTGGAGATCGACTGGATCACTCACCCGACTACGATAAAGATGATATCGACAGAGAAGCAGGCAGTGGAGAGAGCAAGGGGCACAGGCACGCCCGAAAAAAGTCCAAGGACCTTAACAAAGTTAGAGACCCTGGGAATGGGGAAGGTGAGTACAAGAAAACGAACAGCAAAGACCGTGAGAAAGGGAGTTCTGGAAAGAGCAAGGAGAGGACTGCCCCATCAGGCCCCTCATCGAAACACCAGGCCCAGCCAGATGGTGACTCTAAACGCGGGGAGTTGATGATCTCCTCCCAGGTTCAGCCTGCAGCCAGTGTAGGTAGCACAACTTCCTCCACATCATCATCTCGCAGCAAGGAGAGCAGCCGCTCAGGGAAGTCTCGCAAAGACAGGCAACAGCGGAGAGAAGGCCGAGGGGAGGGCAGCCGCAGCTCCTCCCAGAGGAGCCGAGCAGACAGGAGCCACCGCAAGTCCTCTAAGAGCCACAAGTCAAGCCCTAAGGGCAAGTCTTCAAGTAGGGGAAGCCCTCGCAGGAAGGGCACCAGCTCTGCTCTTTCGCCCAGTCCCAGAAGAGGGGCTGGCAGCGAGAGTCCACAGGGCAGTGGGTATGGTCAGCAGGGAGATGACAGCTACTCCAGGAGGAGGGTGGCCCAGCAGAGCCCCAGTCCCTACAGGGATATGTCTCGCCGCAGCAGACAGAGATCAGACAGCCCCTATGGCAGCAGACACAGGTCCTCCAGCTATGAGCGGGACAGCAGCCCTTACTCAAGAAGACGCTCCATCAGCCCCTATGGTAACCGCAGGTCCTCCAGTACCAGCCCAATGTCTAGGTGAGTATAAACTTTAGGGCACTCTTGAAATAGTGGAAGCTCTTTTGGGGAATATGTTCTGATAAGTTTAATAGTTTACACACACACTCAGACAACCATGTTGTTGGGGAAAATGTAGAATATCAGAGGCCATGATGGGTGTTTCATGGAACAGAAGACCAATTTGACCATCAAACCATCTTTGATTGTATTCATATGCATCCTGACACACATCTCGATGTTTTAGGATCCAGGTTACTACATACTGGGCTATTAAAAAATCAACCTGCACTGTAAATTTAAAGTCAGGACACCTGTTGATCTTGCAGAGCCCTTCTCCCACCAGCATGTCAAAAGTAAGCTGGCTGTAAGAGTCAGGACTGATCTCCATCTTGAAGTTTCCCCTACATATCGTAGACAAAAGTCTCAGGTAAAGAAAATTAAAGGATGGAGGTATTGTCAAGGCATTTATCCTTCATCGTGGTTTACCTTCGGCCATTGAATTTTGCAATGAAAAACTCCAGTAAACCACGAGCTTTGGCAGGACAGAGCAACCCTGGTTTGTGCCTTGTAATGTAATAATCAGAGGCTTTTACATTGATGATAGCATTCGAGTTGTACAGTAGATATAAGCCACTGTTATATTCAAATGCAAATTAAAGGCGACTTTAAAAACCTGGCACCTAGTGGTGAGAACGTTTGTCATGGTTTTCAAGGTAATATGTTGATAAGTTATATTTTCATGTATAATACTATTTTCATATCTCTCATACAAAGCCAGTTGTCATTTCCAGTTGCCACGTTTGGTTGAAGGAACCTTGGGAGTTAAAATTTTATTCTGCAGTGGCAGATTACTTTTTGGACCAGCAGAATTACAGGGCCTTGTGAAGCCTGGAAATGTCTTCAGAATTACTTAAATGTTCTTGATTAATTTGTTTGATTATTCAGAGTTTTCCTTGTATTTATATTGAGGAAAACGGTGGCATACAGCTGTGACTGGAATATAGTTGAACCAAATATTAACTAGGAAAGACAAACAAGACAAGGAACAAGCTGTATCACTGCGAGTCCATCAAAAATCCAATTTGTGCTTTAGTTTCGAGAGCAGCAGTTGTTTCGCTTATGTTATGGTCCGGCTCTGAGACCACAACCAATGAGGGAAACTCACGGGGAGTTAAAGAGGTTAAAAGAGAGCATCCAGGCTCCCAGGAGGGGCGGGTTTTATATGGTCTGGAGACAGTGGTCAGCTGCCTCCAATTCCACGAGGACCAACCAGGGACCAGCACTTTGAAAGACAAAGACACAAACACAGCAACACCAAGACCAAACCCTGGTAGAGGCCCTGGGGCCGTCACACTTATTAATGTTTATGTTATTAACTCCTTACATTCCAAATCAAAAGGCCCAAAAGGTTTTGTTTTCATTATGATGTGATCAGCAGCCATTTCCTTTTGTGATGTGCAGTTTTGTTTTCATTTTGATGTGATCAGCAGCCATTTCCTTTTGTGATGTGCAAGATTGGTTTTGCATACTACTCACTCTGTTCCTTTTTAAAAAAAAAAAAAACATTTTCAAAAAGCATGCACCATGTTTTATCCTCTTGTCTGGCTTCAGGAAGAGGCAGTAGTATCTAAAATGTGTATGTCATTGTTTGTCTTAGACGCTCTGGCCGCTCCAGGAGTCGCTCCCCTCTCCACTACTCATCTTCTCGCCGTTCCTCCTCTCGGCCCCGTAGCAAGAGGCATACTTCCTCTGGTGTAACAGGGGGCAGCTCCCACAGCAGCCGGCCAACTAGCCGCTCCCCTCCCTCCTCTCGCCTGCCTCTTAACTCCAGCCTCGGAGCAGAGCTCAGCCGAAGGAAGAAGGAACGCCTGGCTGCTGAGGCGGCGGCTCGTGCCAGTGGCGGTGCGTCCCCTCTTCCGCCAGTACGCAAGTCTGCAGGCTCCTCTATAAGGTCCACTAAAGCGGAGGCTCCACAGCCAGAAAGAGACTCTGCAGCAGTAGCAGAACCCCTGCCCCCACCACATGTGCTGTTACCCCAGGATGCTCCCAGTGGCGAAGATCAGGTTACTGCACCTCTACCTTCTTTTTCAACCTCTTCTCCAACACCTCCTCCTCCTCCTCCTCCTCCTCCTCCTCAGCAGCCCTCCCCTCCTGTGGCACCAAGTCCAGCTACCCAGGTTCCACCACCGCCACCTCAGGCAGAAACAGTTATTCAGCCTCCTACACCCTCAAACGCATCCCAGGCCAAATCGCCACCTCCGGTTCCTACACGAAGCCCCGCCCGCCAGACCCCTCTCCACAAGACGTCAACTCTGCCTCCACTGCCTTTACCCCCTGCACTACTGGGAAACACTCAGGGCAGGTGAGGACCCTTCAAGGGAGACATAAATTATATATCACATTGCACACTAGTCTTGATGCATGCTCATCCCTTGCTGTCATCTGTATCCTTATAGCCAGTTTTGCCAGCAAATGGCATGTACATCATAATACACCACAGGTTTACCACAAGCAATCAACTTTTTCTTTTGACGTTATCAGTTCATCATCAGTCATGACAAGTAAGAGTATTACATTTCGAGACCTCACTTTAGATATGGTAACTTGTGATGAGCAAATGTTATTATTTCTGCCGTCTTTAGCTGTTCTTTAGTTTATTATGATGATTGTCATACTACCAAAAAAGGTAACTGCATCTAGATCAAAGTGACACATTCAATTGCCCACTGTGGTTGAAATTTGCAGGAAAAACCCCATGGTTTTGTTGGGATGTGTTTCTTCCAACTACAGATTCTGTAGCTACAGTTCGGACCTGCCTTGTTTGAAATTTTATTTACACACAGCTCTCTTCAGCCTCATGACGCCATATTTACAGACTGAAAATTGGAGTTAATGTTGTCATTCTGTAATTGACACAAATTCTCCTTTGGGCTTACCGTATGTCCAATCCTGTATGGTAAGCCCCTATGGTCAGCATTACTAAAAACAAAGTATGGTAAGTAAGAAACCCCTGATAACTAATCTTACAGATTATAACATGTTCCAATTTCAGTTTGAACATGTTAATTTCAGTTTGAAGGCTCGTGCTTTTCTCTATGCCACCCATATAATTATATTGTTTTTCCCATGCTGTTCACCAATCTCACAACAAATAGTGAGATGGGTGAAATTATGGTGATCTCTTGTAAACAATCAAGTAGTGCATGTTTTAAGTACATATCTAATTCCTGCTTTTCCTCTGTCTCTTAATCAGTTGCACTTTTCTCTAAAACGCTTTTTTTTTCTTTTCTTTTTTTTGTATTCTGCTAGTCCAAAGAAGTCAACTCCTCCTCAGAGGTTATCTAGGAAGGAGAAGGAAACTCGCAGCCGGCCATCACTAATTGACCTTCCTTTACCGCCCACCCTGCCTGGAGGTGACTCCTCGCCCCCACAGTCCCCCATCCGCCATGCTCCATCATTACCCCAGCCACCCCTTAAGAAAAGACCAAAGTCAGTTTCTTTTATTACTCACCAACTTCCAGTCTTCCTTTTCTTAATCCCACATTAATTTAAATTTATTTTTTTTGATGGATTACAGGATTTGCTGCCCGCGGTATGGTGAGCGCAAACATACCCAGAGTGACTGGGGCAAACGTTGTGTAGATAAATTCGATATAATCGGCATCATAGGGGAAGGCACCTACGGCCAAGTGTACAAGGCCAAGGACAAAGACACAGGTAAGGAAATATTACCTGGACCTCAGCCACTGTAGTACTTACATGTGTTTTATGTTTAAAGAGAACACATTCTCATTTTGACTGGTCCTCTAAATACTCCTTTCAACTTACCAGGAGAACTGGTGGCTCTGAAGAAAGTGCGTTTGGACAATGAAAAGGAAGGTTTCCCCATCACAGCCATTAGAGAGATCAAGATCTTGCGGCAGCTCAAACACCGCAGTGTTGTCAACATGAAAGAGATTGTCACTGACAAGCAAGATGCGCTCGATTTTAAAAAGGACAAAGGTAAGAGGGTTAGAAATGATCTGCCAGGTCTGGGTAATATGGGAAAATAACAGTACGAATATGACACAGAAAACTGTTGCTCCACTGATGTCTACCTGAAAATTTCAGAAATATTGTACTTCACGCTATAATTATCGACACATCAACTGTGTCAGAGCTGGATATAGATTTTTCAGTTTAATATAGATACTGTCAGTCAAACACAAATGTTTAAATATATGTAAAGTTAAAAATATCAAATCATAATCAGTCCAAGCTGAATCGAAGGAAATTTTCAGTGATTGAATCTATCAGGTCAATGTTAAAGCAGTGTATCAGGTTGTAGACTTGTTTCAAAATGTGTATTGATTTTTCTCAGTGATAAATACACTACCCTAGTAGGTGCAATGTTTGGCACCCTCAGAAAGTTTTTTGTTCTTATTCAACTCACTCTCAATGTGCATCTAATAATATAAGACAAGAAAAAATACAAAACCAAAAACCAAAGTGGATTTTGTATATCTCCTTTTTGAAGTTTCAACCTACAGAGAGCAACGCTGC
Source organism: Hollardia meadi (assembly GCA_037974645.1). Lineage (NCBI taxonomy): Eukaryota > Metazoa > Chordata > Actinopteri > Tetraodontiformes > Triacanthodidae > Hollardia > Hollardia meadi. The sequence continues at coordinate 10,574,464 of JBBPCS010000672.1, forward strand.
AGGAGTTTTCTGCCCTATGTGACCTAGTCATGATTTACACTTTTTGAAAAATTTACATCTCATTTTACTGTAGCTGGCTGTGCAGCTGTGACAAAGCAAAATAGTGGCACTGTTTCAATAGAGTACTCAATGTAGTGTATTCTAACTTACTGAGAAGCAAAGTTGAAGCTAGATAAAAATGTTCTGAGCGCTTTAGTCCATAGAAATCCTCCTGTTACACCTCTCAAACCTACCTCAAGATATGTAGTTCATGTGTGTGTAATTGTGTTTCTGATTCCTGAATACATCTTCCCGCCGTTTTAGGTGCCTTTTACCTGGTGTTTGAGTACATGGACCATGACCTGATGGGTCTGCTGGAGTCGGGCCTGGTCCAGTTCTCCCATGAGCACATCCGCAGCTTCATGCGCCAGCTGATGGAGGGTCTGGACTACTGTCATAAGAACAACTTCCTTCACAGAGACATCAAATGCTCCAACATCCTGCTCAACAACAGGTAAGGAATGGAAGAAATGAACGCCAGGAGTGATATTGTAATGTTCTTTATGTAGATAATTGCTGTTCATTTGCAGTAGCAACTCGGCCTTCCTTTATGAACCAAAGTTGAGGTGAATTTTGATGTCATTATCATCTACATGATACCTACATACATTTTTCATCTTTGTTTACTTTAGTACTTCAGATCCACTTGGACAGATTGACATTCACAATACCAGCTTTAATGCAGCATTATCCACATCAACACCTTGAAACATCACTGCAGATGGTTTAAATGCAACTGTAGTCTTCAAATACTGTAAACTCAAGACCCAAAGCAGTCAAACGTTAACTTTAATGCTCGCAATGCAAGTGTTTTTTCGAAATCAAATAATGGCAATGAGGGATTATGGCAGCTTTTCACAGATGTACAATTTGCCATCCAATCTACAAACACTACAGGATGCAAGGCAAGATTTAGCTTAAACAAGCTGCAATAGCTAAGATGCTAATAAGAATAGCTGAAAACATGGGTGGAATGGAGAATTTAGAGCCACTACAACTACAACTGACTGTAAATAGACACTTGGAGTTTGGACATTTGTTACCCTACCTGTCCTGACATTTGCTGAGTTTGATCACTTTACTGATTTGTTTTTACCTTCTCAAAGTGCAGTTTACATTTTTGTTCTGTTACAATTTTAGTGAATGGATGCTTGTATCAATATTTATATACCCAGCAATAATAGCAAGTTCCATAATTTTGTCCTATTTAAATGAAAACTATATATTCAGAATAACCTGAGTGGAGTTGTATTTTGTTATTCAGAATTAGATATTGTAGTCGTAAGTGATTTTTGTAGCATTGACAGCATGTTTTCTCGTGCTTGGTAGTGCTGCTCATAATCTTGGAATTTTATTCTCTGCTTTTCTTTGTTCAGAGGCCAGATCAAACTGGCTGACTTTGGTTTGGCCCGGCTTTACAATTCAGATGAAAGGTAAGATGAGTGTTTTTCTGTTGGATGTATGCAATATAGTGTATGAGGACCTGATGTGCTTACCTCTGTAATTTGAAGTTATGATTAAATGTGTTCTCACCATGAGCATGGATTTTCCTCTTCATGTACACTGACTCTCCACTAGGTGGTGGTGTCTGTCATTGTTGTTGTCCTTCAGAGATATTCTAGTTAGCGAAAGCTGAAGTGTTTATGTTTGGGCATTCGTTGGCATAGATGCCCAGTGAATGAGTACAGACTCTCACCATTCTCTCTCGTTTCTTGCCCCCAGTCGGCCATACACTAATAAAGTGATCACACTATGGTACCGACCTCCTGAACTCCTGCTGGGAGAGGAGAGATACTCTCCAGCCATTGATGTATGGAGCTGTGGGTGAGTATGATAGCAAATTGTTCTATTCATTCAGACTTAATTTATTTCCTCTTTTCACATATGTACTCCTCCGTTTTATAATTTTTCTCACATAGTGTAGGTTTTGTGAACTCATGTAGATACTAATGTTTTAATGGGTGAATCAAACTTTCATTTAGGTGGGGTTAGTTGCCTTAGGGTTGTATGACCTAAAATTTATATCACAGTATTTTTTTTTTTTTACCGTGACAGTGATTTACTACAATATTTAAAAAAAATTAAATAAAAGGGATATTCCAGCATGATTCTACCTCTTTTCATTCTATTGGCAATGTAAGGGAACATATCTTAAGATAGGAAAAAATATTTTTAAAAGACGGATTTGTTTATTGGCTCCAAATATGAATGAAAATGAGGTATAGGCCTACATGTGTTTTGGGAGGAGTAGCCTGCCTCATAATGTAGATCAATTAGTAAATGTAATGTGATTCATTACCAGGGTTAGAAATGGGCAAGATTAGGCATCTCAGCAGCATAAATTTGGCAGAAAACCAAAAATATATAATTACAATAGTCAGTTTACCACAGGGCATGTCTATCAAGTATATTCACATACAGCAGCAGCAGACACGCACATTGGCATGGATCATGCAGCAGAGGGTGCTTTTGTGTAAGAACAAACCAGCCGAGTTTGTGTTGCAGAATGAAGTTCAAACAGTTTCCTGCATGCAACCTTCTACTGGCTTCAAATGAGGCGTAACAATGACACAATTTCTCTTGACTGTCCCTCAATTTTAAATACTCCAACATTGCTCCAGTGTGTGGGTCTACAATAGATGATAGCCACATTAGCTGTGGAACGAGTAAACGCCATGTTAAACGCCTTAACCTGTAAATTTGAAGTCATTGATCCATCCAATCCTGTACTCGTCCTCATTGAGGAAACAGCCTGAGTTTTTCACTTGTTGTGGGGACATTTCTATCAAAAATAAAGTCAATCCACTGGGTACCTTCTTTGTGTTACTGGGCTCGGCATTAGCAAGGAAAATAGTTAAAAATGATTCTATGAGTATTTCCGTAGCTCTCTACCTGCAGCCAAAGTGAAGCACATTATTTTTAATGTGCTAAAAAAATAGACATTAACGTATGAACAATGGTATTGCACAATCCTTGTCTTGGCAGAATGTGACAGTGATGAAACTGGTATACTGCCCATCTGTACTCCTGTTTTTTGGGGGGAAAAATGTTCATGCCTCTATCACTTAATAAATCCATAATCTATAAATGAATGAATGTGTTATTAAAAAATTGATGCACAATTTACTTTTCTTTGAGTCTATGTCTTCCTTCACAGTTACCTCTTAGTTAAAGTGTACCAAGGTGGCTACAATAAGTTATGCTTGGTGATATTTTTTATGGGTAAATTGTCCACAAGAATACAGAAAACAAAACCATAAATAATACAAAAATACATACCCAAGCTTGTCTCAGACTACTGCTTAAAATTCCAACTAAAATGGGCACAAAGGAATTCTTAAACCAATTCGATAATCCACCAGAAGGCAAATTGAGCTCAGTCAGGTGTCAGATGCTTCATTTTCTTTTTACCTCTGTGCTTTGCTGCCAAATTTGAACTTAATCACAGAAGACCGATTGATACAAATTGTTTGTTTTTATAACAGTGTGTTTAAAAAGTCAATTAACATTATTTCAGAACCTTTGCACTTGCCATTAATTTCTACACTTCTCTTTTGTATTTATATGCACTTTCTTTGTCTTTTCTATTTATCATGTTTACTTGCGTTTAAAACGGAGGGGAAATCTTTTCTTTTAGGATGTATCCTGTTTTCGAAAATAGTAAGATTTAACGAGGTTTTATCGTCACAATGCTGTTGGACAGAGATTCTGGCAGACATTCATTTTGGCTCTGTGTTTTAAACTTCGTTTGAGTTTGATTAGTGGGACCGTATGTTTTCTTATTACCTCTACTCATTTTCTGTCATGGCTCAGGTGTATTTTGGGAGAGCTCTTTACCAAGAGGCCAATCTTTCAGGCTAACCAGGAGCTTCTGCAATTGGAGCTCATCAGGTAGGCTGCGCTTTTCTGAGCACAACACCTCAAGTAATAACCTCTGCTTCAACATTCACGCCCCCATTTCTTAGTTTTTTTTTCACTGACCCCATCTTCCCTCTGCCATTTCCATCAGCCGTCTGTGCGGGAGTCCCTGTCCTGCAGTCTGGCCTGATGTCATTAAACTTCCCCTCTTCAACACCATGAAACCCAAGAAGCAGTACAGACGGCGGCTGCGGGAGGAGTTTGCCTTGTATGTAGCCATGCTGCACTGACAATAAGTAGCCGTGACCAACCCTTTGTCTGTTTCTATAGTTGATAAATGTCTCCTTCTGCACAGTTTACCTGCTACTGCTCTGGACTTGCTTGACCGAATGCTGACCCTCGACCCTACACGGCGCTGCACATCAGAGCAGGCTCTCAACAGTGACTTCCTGTGTGACATTGAACCCAGCAAGATGCCGCCGCCAGAGTCAGTAGCTCTATGGCCTCTTCTTGCACCTTTCATCTATTTTTTTCCCCCATCGAGAGATAGTGGAGAAAAGTTTTACATGCACACTATGAATACTTTTTGATTACTCCTCGATCTTATTTGTGATATTTGTTATGTCCTCTTTGATTGATTGCATAATTGTAATTCATGGTTGTACTATAATTATGTCTACTTGCTGTGTCTCCAGTCTTCCTCATCATCAGGACTGCCATGAGCTGTGGAGTAAGAAGAGACGGCGTGCCCGTCAGAGTGGGCTGCCCGAGGATGTGCCTGTGCCTAAAGTGCCCCGTAAGGACGCGACAGGGACCTCCAGTGGTGAGAATAGCCGGCCCCAAGCCAGCCCAGCTGCAGCCCCACCGCCTCCACCAGGAAAACCGCCTTCCACAACCAATTTAGAACGTGAATTGTCAGGTAACAGCTGCTCATAAGCATTTTAGCAGAAACACACATGGACGTGGGGAATGTTTTCTATAAATGTTTCACTATTCTATGTGTGTGTGTGTGTGTGTGTGTGTGTGTTCAGGCCTGGGAGTTGCTGCAGAACAGTTGAACCAGTCAGAGTTGGCGGTGCTGCTGAACCTCCTCCAGGGGCAGACGGACCTCAGCTTGCCCCAGGTGGCACAGCTCCTCAACCTCTCCAATCCAGAGACTCTCAGCCAGTCGCTGTCTGCCCTCAGTGAGGCCTCTGACCACCAGGGATCTTCAGAGGACCAGGCCCAGTCCGCTGCTAGGTCCCAGCCCCCAGAGCCACCTCCTGAACCCCAGGAACTCTCGCCGACATCCGGAGACCCGGCCCTCAGCCAGGAAGACCAGGCCAACCTGTTGGCTCTCATTTTGGGCCACATCATCAAGCCTCAAACTGAGGAGCAAGGCGATGAGAGCAATGGCGTCCAATCAGAGGAGGCACTAGCACGCGATTCGTCCGCCTCTACTACTGATCGCAAGGGCAAGTCCGGGTTTAGTCTCTAGAGGGTGGAACAAAGGGTGAACCAGGTTAATTTGGAAATTACTGGAGGTTGTGAGAATGAGGAGAGCAGGGCAGAGAACAAACAGAAGCTGACTGTCTTATGGTAGTCAAAATTCTTGTATCAAATTAATTACACTCTTGAATACCTGATGAAATCAACAAAATGATCAATTAACCAAATAAATTGGGCTGTTAGACTTATCATGCATTCCCCACCCCATTCTTTATCCCTGACATTCCTTAGACACAGACACTCACTATCGTCCCCTTTTATCACCTCACATATTGAAAAATATAGGTGTCTGTCAAGCTTTTGTCGTCATTTGACCCTGGTTACCGGGCAGAGGTTTGTTGCGTGCGGACATCTCACACTGGTGTACTCAATAAACCAGAAGGAAGTGTAGTACTGGTATTATTCATTCGGTGAAAAGAAAGGTTCACACTGTATTGTTCCCTTCCACGTTTCTCCCTCTTCCTTGTTTCTTTCTCACGGTCTTTGTTTCTGTATCTGTCCCACCTCCACACGTCTTTTCTTCCTCACTTCATTTTCATTATAAAGCAGGTGTCATGGATTCTGCACAGCAAGTGATGTTGCTTGAAACAGTCTGTAATGTCAGCCTTTTTATGAAGAAAGTCTAATAAATTATCAAGTGAAAATAAATGTTTTGAATCTTTAGACCTCACCTGCATGTGTTTGTTTTTGTTTGCCACACATTTTATTTTTTGTTTGTAACTGTTCACTCGGATATTAGTTCAAAAATGTGATTAGCAAGCTGAATAAAACTGTTGACTATGCTGCTGACACTGGAATGGTAACAGTTCTGTTTTCTTCTGTCAGGGACACTGAATCCCTTATCGCCTTTGTTTTCCTTGCGCTGCTGTGGAAAACAAATAGACTAACCTGGTTTAGTAATCCTGTCATGACCTTTATAATGCTTAAAATTCTCCTACATAAGTCACCCTTTGTGTTCGTCCAGCTGTACATGCCCTTCCTAATGTTTTCTCGCCTAATTCCCGCATTTCTCCTTTTGTGAAAGGTGCTTGTTTGGACGAAAAACAAAATACAGCTGCATCTGTTTTGCATACATTAATGTAATACTATTGGTTGGTTAAGTTTTTCACCCATATAGAGAAAAAAATAAATAAATGGTTTACTGTGTTTAATAAACATTCTTTAACGGTGATGACCAGTCGTTAAAATAAAAGCATTTTTTCAGAGTTGAGATTTACTGTACAAACATATCTTTGTTTTAAGTTGTAAATGGCATATCCATGCAGTGACCTTAGGTTTAAACAAGTTAACTTTCTTGCAGCAGTATTGACATGTTTGCCCTTATAATGGTGCTTAAATCTACTTACTGTAAAGCAAAATTTAGAGTTCTCTGCCTCCCTCTTGTGGTGACGGTAGGAATGTCAACATTGTGCAAGATGTCTGGCACATATTTTTACTTTATGTAATAGCAAATTAGATACAGAAGATGATAAATAAGACAAATGATTGTAGTGTATATAGTCCACACCTTCACATCTTAATAGGTGTTGATGGCTAATGTTTTGTCCTGTGTCCTGTTTGTCCCCCTTAGATGGTGCACCATCAAAAAGAAAACAGCTTGGGGACAACCAGGTGCCTCCATCTGGTGAGCAGCGTCCACCCTCTCCACCGGGGCCACCTCCATCAGCTCTCCTTGGAAATGTCCAGCAGGCCGGGTCTGAAACCCAACCTGGCCAGGACATTAGCCCTGCCGTGGCAGCCGCCTTGCTCCAGCTCATCTCTCATCAGGACTCAGAATCTGGAGCCCCTCAGCGAAGCAAGGACCCGTCTCCTGCTGTGGATGCTCTGGCCCCGGGACAGCCCCCTCCACCCTGGGCTGCAGACTCTCCACCTAAACCCTCAGCTGAGGCCCCAGCAGGACTGGTGACTTCTGCTCCTACCGCTGCAGCACAGTTCCCTAAAGACCAGGACCTCCGTTTTTCCCACGGCGCTGCCCGCTGACCCTCACTCCCCTGGTGAGACAGACCTATGTATCATGGGACGGCTCCAGTTCCCTGGCCTGAAGGGAAAGGCAGAAGAGGAATGCAGAGGGGGACACCTATATTATGACTCACTGGACCATGAGTAGGTAGCTAAAGTTGGATCAAAAATTTTGAAAATGAATGTCTTACAGAATGAGATTAAGATCCTTTTCTGGCCATGAACCTCACTGCCCACTGAACAAGCTGTTGTGTTACGTTGGAGGGGGTGTCTGGACCTGGGGTCAGTATGACCTTTAACGATTAAATTAGGGACAGTCACCACCTGCAATCTCTCGATCCCTTGCTCTTTCCTTTCCGCTGAACATCCTTACTTGAATGAATTCTACGAGTAGCTTCTAAATTGAGTGCCATGCAAGTGACTCTCAACTTAGAAAGCAACTGTGATTTTTTTTTTTTCTCCCCAAAACAAATGATTGTCATATCCACTGCAGTGCCCACTTCTAATTTATCAGTGTTTTGGAGAAAATGGTCACTGTCCTCCACCCTGTTATGGAGTGGCGTCTGTGACTACGTGGAACATTAGTTGAAGCTAAAATACTGTGTATGGGTATATTTGAGGCAATGAGCGCACTGATAAGAATGCTGGAGGACCAGGAGTTTCCTATTAAACCTTCCATGCTGGCTAGCTCCCCCTGTTTTCAGCCTTGTGCCTCCTTTGTGACCCCTGAATGATATTGGCCTAGTGGGGAAGTGCAGGTTAAGTTTCTGCTTTGGTTTGCCCCTACAACAGTGTACATTTGCAGGACTGTATTTGTTTTTTGTTTGTTTTTTTTATCAAAAGGCTGTTCCATGTCATATTCTGTCTCTGTCATGAACCCAACTGAACTGCGATGTGCTCTCGGCCACGTGATTTTCCTTCCTTTGACGTACAGCAAACCTCTCTGTCATAACAAGCCTGTAGTGCTGACTTTACTGTTTCAAATATGGATTAAACCACTACATTATCGACTGCTCCATAATGCACATGCTATTCTGCTAGTTGAAGTATAAAGCTGGAAACACACACACACACACACACACACACACATGGAGACTGACTTTCCCGGCTTTTCCTGGTGGCCTCTCAAAGCCTTGTCTAATATGTCGTCGCCTCCCTGCCAACTTGTGCAACAAAAGCTTTTTTTCTTTTTTGGTGCAGTTATTTTCTATTTAAAGAAAATGATACACACTTAAAAAAAATGAATGGTCCATGGTTATGTTACCATTTTTTGCTTTTGGAATAGGAAAGGGAGGAGAAAATAGTTTCAAATGTCTGTAAAAAGAAAAAAAATATTTTGTAATATGTGTTTTCTCGTTTCAGTTTATTAAAGGAAGTTATGCGACCAGTCGAATTGTCTCTGCTGACGTTTCTGAATATGTCTCTAAAGTGGCCACTAGATGGTAGGCATTCACTCATGCTACGGCTCAAACAACAGGAAGTCCTCATGGTTGGGCTTCGGCAATGCCGGACTGAAGTTGAGAATTGCAGCATGGGCTAAGTCACTCTCCAGGTTTTGTTTCTTATTACTCTAATGATCTGAAAACTCATGTTAGCCCATTTTCATTCTACAGGTTACTTTGACGAGACAAATATCAAGACAAAATTATTCTTAAATTATTAAAATCTAAAAGTCTTGAAGCTGAATAAAAAATATACATAACTAGGAACATGGGTAAACACAGAAAACATTTAACAAAGGTTGCATATTTTCGAGTGTTTGTTTTATTTGTCAATTCTGTTGTTTAATCCTTTTATTGTATTCAAAGTGCTTATTCATTATTGAAGATTTTGTCGTTGTAATATGCAGTCTTCTGCATGTCCTTGTTGTAATTGTTTGCTTTACGCTACCTTATATGTAATTTGAGTTTAACCCAGTCTGACAGTGATGTGAAGTGCTCCCTATGCATCAATCTTATTTATGTTGATTCCTTTACTAGTTGGGTTGGTCTCTTTATGAAGATCCTGACAGGCAGACAAGGATCATAAACCGCAGATTGGCAAAGATAGAAGCCTGCGTGGTTCATGCAGACTGGCTGTGTGTGTGTGTGCATGCTTGCACTTGTGTGTGTGTGTGTGTGTCTTTGTGTGTGCTAGGATTGGCCTCATGCATACCCAGACCAGTTCCTCACTTGGCATGCTTACAGAGCCGCTTACCCCTCTGGCCCACCAAGCAGCTGAGCCCTCTGGGTGAGAGATCCTTTCAGAGTGGAGGCAGTGGGAGGCTCACCTGCCCTCTAGCACTGGCCCAGTGTGAGTGTGATGCGACGGTGCAGTGTGTGTGCGCACATGTATATGAGGGTGTGTATGTGTATGTTTCTGTCTGGTGCTTTTGCCCATCGGGACTCCCAATAATGGTGAATGTGCCCACAGGGAGTTTCCACAGGAGAAGAAGTGGGCAATGCCGGTGCCAAGTCACAGAGACTAGACGAATAAATCAGGACAGGACTGAAGCGAGGGAGGTGCACGGGGCTGTGCCATCAATCAGAAAGGCACCTTATGTGGAATGCCCATAAATGTGCCATGCTGCCAGTCTGAAGCACGTTCTCGCCATGGCAGAGATGGGCGGCGGCAGCATTCAAAATGGAGCCTCCATTTTGGATGCCGTTGCTTCACTGTCAACTACATGGATTTTGGTGGACTTCCAGATAAATAGCGAGTTGAGTGACAGCCCATTTCAGTCGATTCATACCAAATTTTATAAATGCAATTGTATTTTTTGCATCACTGCTTGGTCCAATATTTTAATCTCTGTGCAAGCCGTTTGTTAGAGCACAAATTTGGAATCACACTTTGCCGTAATCTCAGTAGTTAAGATACTCTTTATCCACGGTGTGAAATATGGCAACATTAAACAGCAGAATAGCAGCTCCTTCTAAAATGATGTGAAATGATGAACCCAGCTCTTCTATCACAAGTCTGCCTTGTACCCCAGCGGACTACAAAGAACATTTAGGCATGTGTATCCTTCTAATTAATGCATACCAGCCACTAGACAAAATGCTGATGAATTTTGGGCAAAGGAAATATGTTTGCTCTACCGGCCATAATTGCCAGCAGTCAATCATTTCGTCTATTTTTTTTGTTGTTGAAGTTCTGAGTTAAAGCAACACCATGTAACTTTTAAAATGATTCTGGACAAAGATGGTTGATTGTTGAGTCTCCTTCCCTGGTCATCATGTAGTGGCACTGCACGCTTTGGGTCCAAGCCACAAAGCGTCAGTATTTAATGACCTGTGAATGAGACTCAATCACATGTCTTTCTCCAGAATCACTTTACATGTTGCGTTAAAGCTGTGAAAGGGGATAGTGACCTTCCAGATGATACTTTCAAGCTGAAACTTTCTTAGCCACAAAGTTTATTTTCATTTTGCTTTAGTCAGTTTTCCGTCTGAACTGGTGCTACATTTTGATTTGGCAGCAAACGCATGTCAGGATGCAAGAGGAAGAAGAGGGCAAACGGGGATGGAGAAGGCGAGAGTGATGGACAAGGAAGGAGGACAAACACTTTCTGGCTCCGGAGGGGAAAAAGTAAGCGGTTTAATTCTGCATTTCAGTTTTCAAGTAAACATTTGAGTCAATCAGACACTGTGATACTGAGTGATATTGTACACATTCATACAGTAGTTTATTAAGTTTATATCAGGCACCATGCACAAAATACAAAGATGAGAAAAGATCTGTAGTGCCTGGGCAGGTGAAGAAAAACAAACATTATCTCTTCTTCAAATAAGCCAACAACATTAATACCCACCAAGGCGCATACACGCACATTTTACATATCGAAATATTACGTACATTCATATATATTAAGTTACAAAGACATGTTAAAATGTAAAATTAGTTCTGGCAGGACTGGTTACCTAAAATCCATTTTTTTTAAATGTAAAAAACATGAAGATCTGTGCGGGTTTTCAGATTGATAGGGAGCTTATTCCATTCTTTGCTGGCTTTATAAGAGATGGCAGATTGTGCAAAAGTGGAGCCACGCTTTGGGACGCTACAATCTCCACTTGACCTCGAGGCTCTGCTCATTTGCTCAGAGCGGAGCTGAACAAAGTTCTTCAACAGTGGAGGAGCAGCATTATGGATTACCACTGGCCGGACATCTGAATGCAAAATTGAAATATCAAAGCTTAACATTTCATGTTAAACAAGTATATCACAATGATGACACTGTTATGTTTTGCTGTCCATAAGCCTTCTGGCTGCTTTGACACTTACGTAGCTTTTCAGATTCACATTGAGAGCTATTCAAATCCATGTTAACATTCCAAAGTGCATCTCAAGACAAAGCATAACCATGAAGCACGCCATAAATTCACTCATTTTTATCGCTTTTACTCGCTACTGTAAATTCTAGATTATATTTGAAGGTAAAAAATAGGAACTGCACCAGCAAAAGACTCTTAACTGACTCTTGAAAACAAGTAGTCAATGCCCAAATATTCTATGTGTGTCTGTTTTTCTACCAGTCTGTGTGTGTGTTGGTGTGGTAGCTCCTTTGTGTGGTGTAAATCTGGGCCGCCGCTGTCTCTCTGAGCCATGCTACGGTTTGATGTTGAGTTTGATGACTGAGGCTGTTTGATCAGTGACTATGTGTAAACTCAGTGAGGGGAGAAAGGGACTCCCACAGCCTCACGTCGAAGACACACACACACACACACACCAAAGAAGCAAAGAATAGCTCATATAAAGCATGAATAAATTGTAAAAAATATCATCAACAGATTCAAAAAATTCAACTTTTTGAATGGGTATTTACACTCATTCACTAGTTGACTGACAGAAAAAAAAAACCCATATCATTATAAATGCGTCTTGGGTCGTGAGCGAATTGTGCTGTCTTCATCAGATCCCTTCTTTGTCTCCTATCAAACCAAATTTAATGTCAGTCATTTTGTTTATAGCTACAATACATCTATATTTATGTGATATTTCGAAATTTGATTGACTTTATCCCAGCAGTGATAGATGCTTTAGTGCTGCAGCAGCATGCTTTATTGATGCCATAACACCATCTCCATTCTTTTTCAGTTTATAGTTCAGTGAGAAACTGCTGTCGCACACACTCGTTATTTATTTATTTATTTTTTTATCACTCAACAGCAGTGAGACCAACCACGTCCAAAGCTTTTGGATTGGATGATACAGATGTGTGTTGTCACGGGTGCCAGGTCACAAAGCCATAATAACCTGGCATCACATTCACTCCTTTGGTATAAATTCTGCCTACACTGAAGTATTTGCTTTTATCTTCCCCATCTATAACCACTAATGTAAAAAGCTCAAGAGCTCTTTTGAAAAAATCTTTCTCTGACCTTTTTAAAGTGATCTCCACTTCAGCCACAAGACACATCACCCTCTCTGCATGATGCTGCACTTCTGCGAACCAAAGTGCCTTTGCAAAGTCTCAGCATCTCATTACCAATTCAATTTAAAGCGCTTCACGAGGAAAGGAAGATTATTGTCTCTGTCTGTCTGTGTGGATGCTGCCGCTTTAAGGGCAGAGGGGCTGCTGGGAAAGCAGTCAGCGAGGGTGGTGGAAAAGGAGGAGGAGGAAGTGGTGGGTGGGTGTGTATGTATGTGTGTGTGTGTTGGGGGGGGGTAGGATGGGCCCTGCAGGACCATTTGTGCTGAAGCTCATTTGCGCAGCGACACTTAATTGGCTACAACAATTAATTAATGTGTTGGAAAGTTGGCACAAAAAGTTCATTTAAGAGGGTTTTAATAAGCAATTAGAGGAAAAGCAGTGAAGAGGGGGAATTACTGGAGAGGAAAGAGAAAAGCAGAGATGGAGCGAATGTCTGGCCAGTAGAAGTGTGTGCTCCCTACTGTAGCTGGGCGCAGTGCTTTGTCTCGATCACTGACCCTTCAGTTTTGCAGGACTGATGAAGGATTAGGTGTCATTATAATGCCATTATATCTTTTTCTGAGGCTCTTACTGCTGTCCTTAAGTGGAGTTGAAACCCATGCCCCTGTATTGTATACATATCAACCCCAGTGGCCCCTACTCCCCCTCCCTTTCCTACCTCTTGTCCCAGTGCCCAGTGTAAAATATCGCATGACTAATGAGTGGAGCAGGTTGAAATCCTGGGGAAGATGTCCTTGGAAGACGAATGCATTTTCAGCAGAATAATTAACTTAATTAACAAATTCACATGCATATTCATCAGCCTATTAATGTCTGCTCCGCGCTGCTTGATGAGCAATGCAATAATAACCGTTTCATTTGCATATTTGCATTCACACTCACACCCTTCTCCAAATAATTAAAAGAAAAGAAAAAAAGACAGAGTGTAGGAAACTCAAAAGACAAGCAAGTCACTTAACGCTGAGTTTTGGAGGCACTTTCCACCTGCAGCTCACACACAACTGCACACAGATATCTGTCTCATAGTGCGTTTCCATCTTTACTGCTGAGCTATGCCAGTTTAAAGTTAACGAGATTAGAAATGTGTGTGACAATCTCTTTCTCCGTGCCTGCACCTCCAGCCTCCCTCCAAATATCAATACATCTCCCTCTCTGCTTCCTCTCTCACTGCTGCACACTCCGTAACTCCTTCCTGTTGTCGTCTCTCTCATCTTGTTATTTATTCATCCCTAATAGACTTGTCTTTAATTTATTTATTTCTCGCTTTTGAAGTTTGGCTCATCTGCCTGTCAGTGTACATGTATGTTTTGCTGGAGAACTTGTATGCGTGCGGCTGGCTGTGTGAGGACTGCTGACAGTTATGTTATAATTCTGGTTTGAAACTAAAGGAGCACCTATAGGGATCGAAATAAACAAATAAATGTGCAATGTTCATGTCCTTTCACTTCCTTGATTTCTGTGCATGTTTCAAGGGCTCATTGTGTGTGTGTTTTCTTTCACACTGGATTTGTATTCTGGGTAGCAGAGATGCTGTCTCCGTGTCTGTCAGCTACTGTCAGTGATGAAGTGTGTGTGTGTGTGTGTGTGTGTGTGTGTGTGTGTGTGTGTGTGTGTGTGTGTGTGTGTGTGTGTGTGT
>JBBPCS010000672.1:10596572-10607061 GCA_037974645.1 Hollardia meadi
GTGTGTGTGTGTGTGTGTGTGTGTGTGTGTGTGTGTGTGTGTGTGTGTGTGTGTGTGTGTGTGTGTGTCTGTGTGCAGATTCTGTGCTTCATTTATCTACCTCTGATATACAGGCAGTGCTGGAAGAAGTGTTTACATCCTTTACTTAAATAAAATGATTAAACATGAGTAAAAGTCACAACACAACTCTGCATCTGAAAGTTAAAGAACATAAGAATCATCAGAAAATGTACTATTACTGATTTGGTCATGTGAAAGCTGCTTTGTAAAGTTATAGCTGGTCGAGGAGGAGCTAATTTTATCTAATTTATATACAGTTTGATCATTCAACCTATAACAAAAGCATTGTATTTTTAAGATAATGTTATGTTTTCTATGTAAAATCTTAATCTGCAAAGTAATTATTCACTATAGCTGCAGTGTTCTACAAGTGCAGCTTTTCTCCCTAACATGTTGTGTAAAGAAGCATAAAATGGAAATGCCAAAGTATGGTATAAGTGCCTCAAATCTGTACCATCCTTAAAAAAAAACAACAATAACCTCAAACATACTTTTCACCACTGACAAGACCCAGAGCTGTATATGTTTGTGGTTTGACACTCTTTTTTTCCCTCTCACTCAGGAGATGGCACACAGGACTTAAATATTTCATTTCAAAAATCATTGTCATTCCACATTCATAAGTGCACATGGCATGCTAATGCTAACCCACATCTCTCGCTGACTTCTTCAAATCTGTGCTAGAAGACTCTGCTGAATGCACTCGGGTGTACACCAACGCTAGCTAGGACACACTCCTGTGCCATTTAGGTTGACCTACTTGGTTCATATGTTGCCCTGCTTCAGCCACAGTACTTATTCTTTTCTCTGTGTTTGATGAGTGCTGTTATTTCTCTGACAGGGTGACCTGCTATGTGCATTATGGTTTTTCATCAAAGGCATTGAACTTGAGATGTAATTTGGGTCACAATCCTGGGAGCAGAGGAGACGTGGCTGCTTTTTGGAGGTAAATGAGTCTCTTTTTGTATTCACCGTGAACACTTCACATTACCTGCAAGTATTGTTGAAAATGAGTCTCTGTCTCCTTCTAATTAAAGTGCGAGTAACAACCAGCACCTTCAGCAGAGCATGCACATATGCAGACAGACACAAACACTCAAAACACACGGATACACATGTGCACCCATACACAAACACACACGCATGTACACACACATGCACACAGACATCACAACCCGCTGCTGCTATCACAGAGAAGGGTTGAACAGATGTTGAGGAATTTAAGATGCAAAAGGGAACTGGGACTCCCCCCCCCCCCCCACATACACACACATACACACACACACCCTGTGCCCCACCTCTCTGTACACCCCCCCACCCCCTTCACATACACTCATGCACTCACACAACCAGTTTTACACTCCAACACACACATGAATCTACATATATTACACCAAAAAACTTGAAGATACGTCTTTCTTGTCACCACCTTCTTGATATACGGTATGTAGGGATCTTCACGCATACACATGTACGCACATGTGCAAGCACAAAAGCATACACAAATACACACTCGTACATGCATTGTGGCCCACATCCCCCTCCAGGCTGGCCCTGCTCATAAGGGGCACCATGTGGCACTCTATTCCCTCTGGCACGAGGCACCAACTCTGCCAGCTCTGCATTGTCCTCTGCCCGCTGGAGAGCACGCGCCCAAACCATTGCCCCTCTCTTCCTCTGTCTTTATCCCTCGCTTTTTCTCTCTTTCATTGCTTCGCCACTTGTTTACCATACATGAACTGAGATGGATGTCATTTGCTTGCTTTTGGCCTCCAAAGTGCACTGAAACTTAAGATAAATGGGTATGTGTTTGTCTGCAACAACACTGTTGGGAAATCTGGTTCCCGCGCCTCATTGTCTGCCTTTGTGTCTTGTCAAATTTCCAACCTTTGTCCGACTGAGGTAGTAAATATTGTTGTAAAGTGCTGGCATAAATTGTTGATGGCTTCGATCTGTCAAATAAAAGCCAAAAATTACACCGTAAACCAGTAATCAACACCCTCTCTAATGGCTGAACACAGTTTATATTCTGTGTCTCAAAGATTGATTGGTTGGTTGGATCCTAATCACTTGGTGAGCAAGTCATTCAGGAGTAA
This sequence comes from Hollardia meadi, assembly GCA_037974645.1. Classification (NCBI taxonomy): domain Eukaryota; kingdom Metazoa; phylum Chordata; class Actinopteri; order Tetraodontiformes; family Triacanthodidae; genus Hollardia; species Hollardia meadi. The sequence continues at coordinate 10,598,729 of JBBPCS010000672.1, forward strand.
CACTGATCCCGCAAAAACACGGTGTGCAAGGTTTGACAGACGCTGCTCAAGATCAAGACATTACAGACACAGCTTTGCTTTGCTTTGCTGGAGACTGTGAACAATGAGATAGAGGAAAATTTTGTACAAAAAAATTGAAGTAATATTTTAAGATAAAAACATGAATGTATGTTTTTTTTTCTATTATCCAACATCGGTTCAAAAAAAGAAAGATCCAGGGCACTCTTTTGGCAAAATAAGTTTAAAATCCTTTTCCTCAATTATTAACAATGTTGTATTATTTAGTACTATTTCTTTATTCTCACGACATCACCGGTCACATCGTGTTGAAAAAACACATAAATCTTTATACATTAGTGTTCATTGGTGACATTACTATGCGGTATCTGGTATAACTGCAAGATATACAGGTAAACACATTATCACTTAGGATCTATACTACAGGGATTGTACTGTGTTCTGCTCTATTCGTCTAGTTCAATTTAATTTGATTAGATTAATCCCATTAGAATGCTGATTATTGTTTAATATTAGATATTTTGAACTGAGTCCTTTGTAGTAGCAGGAAATACTAGGATACATTCAAGAAAAAATGAAAAGTTTGAGAGAAAAACAAGAATTCCTAAAAGAGAAGCATTTCAACAATGCAAAAAAGAACTAAAAAAAAGGTGCAGTAATACATGCAAAAACAGAAACAGCAATATCTGTATGGTACAACTTTTCTGATATAATGACACTGAGATTAGAAAGAAATACGAAAATGTATTCATAAAGACATTAAATATGAAATTCACTTGAAGAGAAACAAAAGGAAAACTTAATATTTGACAGTTTATGACACGTTATGTCGTAAAGTTTGGTTGTGTGTGTGAACCATTACTAATTGACAAAAAGTCATCAATGCCACAGGGAGAAAATTGTGTGAGTGATGCTTTGATTTCTTATTCTTTTCCTCCGGTTCCTCGGAGAGAAGCGGCTCTGTCCCTCCCTCCGCCACACAGCTGCTCTGAGGAGAGAGGAGCTCGGCGGGGCTCTGGGTAGCCTTAGCTCTCTGTGCCTGGGTGAGAATTAGCCAGCTTTAGCGCTCGCCTTGCCTGGTAATCCCTTAATCTGGCGAGGATGAGGAGGAAGTCTTTGGAGAAGAGATGGTGTGTCAATCCATGTCTTCACATCTCTCTTGGCACAGTGAGGCACAAAGAAAACATGGAAACGTTTGCAGTAGAGAGTTTTGCCATGCCTTAATGAATTAGGCAAGATATTCTGTAGGAGGTATTTCATCTTTTTGAACAGGTGCCGTTAAACATTATTTTAACAATGCCATTTTTTTTTGTTATACCTCAGTTAAACCAGGCAATGGTTGACAAGATTTGTGGCCTGTATTTCACATTATGGTGCCGACAGCATTTCTTAAATTAACGGCCACATTTTCAATACATCCTGTTGCTTCCTGGGGCAAAGAGAATGCTGCTTCTTAAAGGATAAATATAAGAGATTTTGAACATAAATACAACTGCAAAAAACTGTAAAGCTTTAGTGGAATAATGGCGTCCTGAACAGAGAATGACAACACACTGCCTCTGTGTGTGCTGTAATCTAAGCTTTTCTGTTCTTTATCCTGGTATCCGGGCTGGATGTGTGCGTATGTTAGTGCATGTGAGTGTGCACGTTAGTGTATGTGAGTCCCTCTCTGTCCTCCCTGTATCCATTTTCAACATGGCAGCTTGGTGAAACCTTCTCATACTATAACACTAAACTAAAATATGTTGATGCAAACATTTTAAGGCAAGAAATACTGAAAGCTGCTGTAACAGAATCTTGATTCGTTCGATCAGCACTGCCTAATTTTACAGCTTGATACATAAAATGGCGCAAAAACAGCACTGCTTGTGAAAATATTTTAAGCAGTCAATATGGTATATTTTACCTTGCAACACATACAATGACCAATTCTTTAACCAATTAGGGGCAGTTGACACAGGTTGCAAAAACAACACTGACATATAACTTTTTAAAAGTTGATATGGTTGCAAACAGCTTCTTTGCTCATCCAGCAGTTATAGAGCCGCATTATTTTTCATTTGGAGTCATGTTTGTGGCCACCTGGTGAACTTAAGACCAATATTCGCTCTCTTTTACTCCTCCGGGAAATATCTGGCTCTTCAACTGTTAATGCTCCATCGTGTTCACCAGCTAGCTGCTAACTGTGTCTGCCTTCCATTCGGAGATGGGCAGGTAGTGTACGGTGGGGTTTTTCATATCCATTTCGTTGAAAATAGCTCCCTGCAGTGACTAAAAGCTCCGCTATGAGAGCGGTGAGAGTGAACCAAAACAGTACAGTCACAGGCTGGAGGAGCTCCGAGCGACTATCACACTATCACATTGTTTTCACTTTTTCATCTGCTGCATTGTTATTATAAGAATGATGATTATACAGTAGCAGCTTTAAGTTACGGATTTCACCTCAGCTTCACTGGACATGTTTCAAGAGTGTGTTTTTTTTTTGCTTGCTGTTTTTTAGTTTAAAAAAAGGAGGGGTCATAAAGGAAAGCCAAAAAAGATCATAAAAGCATTTCTCCTATTGTGGAAGAAAGAAGAAATCAGGAGTAAAACAGAAATCTACATTAGACACAGCCACTCTTTAATTTTCCACTTTTTTTTCTTCCATTTTTTGTTTTGGCTCACTGTGTTTGTAATTGGCAATGGTGACTTGTTCCATTCCAGCATTCATTTATATAATCACAAATATTTGCCCAAACAAGTCTTAAACCATGTTACATACACAGATTTATTCTGCTGGCTCTGGTGTTCTCTTGCTGAGCAAAATCTACCTCCGAAAAACAAAACAAAAAACAAGTCCCAGAAAGCCCAAATTTGGGTGGGTGGTCCTCTATCCTCCCAGCCCTACATTGACCAACTTGTGTTGGGATATCTGCACACGTGTTTGGTGCCACAGAGCAATCCTGCATATTTCTGACATGATGGTGCACAAAGTTCAATGTGGTGTAAAGGCCAGCTGGGGCTCACAAGGTTTTTGGCTTTGACTTTTTCTTTTCAGCTATCAAATTTGATATGATAATGATCAAATCAAGCTTACATGCAGCACTTTAAAAATACTGTTTAGTGTAGCAGAAATCTTCTATTCACTCATGGAATTTGTCCAAGTCCGACGCGTTGCAAGGTGTAAACACAAAATGCACAATGATAGAGTGACAGTGCATACTCTTTTTAAATTCCCGATAATGCTTTAGAAATAGAGGAAAAGTTCTATGCCGGATGATGAGGGACAGTTGAACTATACACCTGCTAATTATCTATGACTAACAAAGCATCCCAACGTGTTAACATTATCATGAATGCAGTAATGCATTACGCATAACGAGGGGAATGAGGGGCGGCCTGGTACTCATTGTGCAATCACATGGTAATGAATGGCTAATGTGCTGGTGCATGGAGGAGACGTTAATGCCATCCTAATTCCCTATTGCTCAGAGTGGGGCACTGTGTCCTGAGCCTGTTAATCTGAACTCTTTAAACCTTTAATCTGGGAATCTGTCACACACATACACTCACACACACACTCGCACACACACACACACACACACAAACACAGACAGACAACCTGTCATTGCCTTAGCAAAGTACTACCTGTCACACCTCTCTGTGTGTCTCTATCTCTTTCTCTGAGACACGTGTGACATATTGAGCGCCTGCAGCGAGATTCTTCCCCATGAGTGGCATTCCAGAGCAGGCTGTCCCTGGGGAGCATGGGAGTGGGGTTGGGCTGTGGTGGGTCTGGGGGCGGTTTGGGGGGGGGGGGGGGGGGGGGGGTGGTGGTGGTGCAGGGGGCTTGTTGATGCAAAAGTCTGGTTGCTTAGGAAGATGGGAGGGGTGTGCTCGGTTTTGTGTGCTACTGTTCACTCTCTCGGTCAAAGAGTTGTGGCTTTGCAGCAGGACGGAGTGACCTTAACTGAACACTGTGGCCTCAGCATTTGTCACACTGAGCATCTTGGCTACATTTCAAACAGTCCCTGTCCTAATGGATAGATTAGAACTTTACAAGAGCAAAGTTTGTCACCCATTCACAGGAAAAAAAACAAACAAGTACAAAAACTATTCAGACAGGTCACAACAAACCACATATGAAAGATACATTCCAGGAGGACATTATTCTGTTTAAGGACAAAAACAATATCAGTACGATTTGATCCACTAAAAAGAGGCCAATCCCAAGTATTACACAACACAAACAAGACCAATAAAATACAAATAAAACTTTGATTAAAGCCGGATGTTAAATATGACATTTCATTAGAAGCCGTGGACACAAAGAACCTACCAAAATGTTCTGGCGACCATGTGGGCATCCTAAAGCAGTCACTCAACACTTTTTAAGCTGCTAAATACCCCAAACAGAAAGCGACCTTCATACTGAAGCATGGTTTGAACTCCTGGTGCTTATTCTCTGTGATATCGGTTGCTTTGCCCTGTTTTCTGTAGCTTGAACAGATATTTCATTGCTTTCACTTTGCACTCGATGTTGTGCATTACATATTACCTGTTTTGGATATTCTTTTTCTATCTCGCAGCAACACATGCAGAGTGCAGTTTTCTAGGCCTTTCCTCTATGAGCTGTTGATTGTGTCTCTCTCCTTAATTAAATCAGAACGGGGACTTTGTGTGCATGAGTGCAGACACTGTGTGCGTATTTTTGTCACATATTATCTTATCATTTTTCCTCTTTCTCTCCCTTTGTCCTCGCTTCTCTCCCCATTCTTTCCGTCCGTCGGTAAATATTTCATTTGCTTTGCCGTTGTAGTGGGCTGGTACATTAACCAGCGGTGCCAGTCGAGCTCTCTGCTTGTGGCTGGCTGTATAAAAATAAACACACTCTAGTTGTAATGAACAGATGTCACATAATTTAAACGCGCACCCCTCCTCCTCCTCCTCCTCCTCCTCCTCCACATACACAAACACACTTCACCCTCCTCTCCCACCTCTCCTCCTCCTCCTCCTCATTCTTGCTCACGCGTAAAGGCACACATACATGCATGCACGCACAACATGCGGTTACACTCATGCATCCACATGTATTCAGAAACACGGGTAGCACAGGAGGCGCGGGATCAAGACACCTGTCCACATGAGTGTATGTTGAACCTGCACAGAAACTCTTATATTCCGAGGTTTGCAAAGGAGCATGCATGGCAGACATTGTGTTGCTTTGCCAGTCTCTTCCTCTCTTTATCTGTCTCTACTTTCCTCTTTCTGCTCCCTCCCTCCCTCTCTCTCGTTCTAGTCTGACAGCAGGCTAACACTGTGGTCATTTTACAGACTATTTTCATCAGGTCCTCCCATCCACTTCGTAGAACCAGCCTGTCATCCCACAATCCCCAGTGGCATCATCAGAACCCATTTTAGTACTGTGAGGAAGGGATGGGCATAAGTGCACAGGAGTGTGTGTGTGTGTGTGTGTTCATCCCCCTTGTCACTCCCGCTCTTTTCCCACTGAGTGTGTGCCAGCTCTCTGTGTTTGCTGGCTGACAGGACCGAAGGAGAGACAATTGTTCTCTATGTACCCAGAGACCCTCCCCTGCCAAGTCTGGGATGAAATCCTTTCTATAGTGCTAACTCCTCACAGTCGGGCATCTCACAGTAAAACACGCACCATTACTGCTCCGGGTGGGAGGGTGATACCACGCTAAAAGTCAGTCAGATACACAAAGGTCTGTTTCACACAACACTGCAAAAAAATAATTTAAAAAACATCTCTTTTAGCAAGTCAAGAAGTCACGTTCACTTAAAATGTTATTTTCCCCCCTTCAAATAAGTTCAAAGCAAATCCTTGTTCTATAATTTTCCTGAATATAATGACATTTTCTTGATACTTCTGAAATAATCTGTCCTTAAATGATGTAAGATAAGATAAGATAAGATAAGATATTCCTTTATTAGTCCCACAACGGGGAAATTTTCAGTGTTACAGCAGCAAAGTGGATAGCAAAATAAAAAGGAGGCATCAATAAAATAACAATAAATAGTAAACAAGCAATATAAACAAGAAGGAATATAATAAGTATTAACAATTTAAACAAGAGGAAATATTTAAAAATATAGGAACACTATATACAATATAGACAGACTCAGCAGTTGAATTTGCACTATTGTACAGTAGAAATGTGTTTCATTTCAAAATATTGCTCCAACCTCTAAAACACAAAAACGCTTTAAACTGCCACCAACAATGAGTGTAAATCAGTTCATTACCAGCAGCAGGTGTATCAATGAAACAGTTTCTGGAAAATTCTTGAAGACTTGGGGAAAAAAAAAACGAACATAATGTCATCTCACTGGTAAATGTTCATGGTTTAATTTATTCCTCCATAAAAACATGGAAATTAAAGTGCTCCCATCCTAATCAATCCACGCTGATTACCCAAAACATAGTAAACGTAGGTCTTGTGAAGCTTTGTTCGAGGCTACTGTGCAAGTAGAGAGTGTTTTAAGTTTTGAGGAGCTGTGGAAAGGCGGTGATGGACAGAGGTCATCCCTGTGATGGCAGAAGAGGCGGGCAACGGAAGATTAAAGGTGACGGAGAGAAGGCAAGATGAAGGGATGGAGGAGAAGGGAGAGATGAAAGGCGAAGCGGAGAGGTGCGGAGGTCGTCCGGGGGGTGATCAGTGAGGTGGATGGGATGCCATCTGACAGGTCCAGCTGGGAGACTGCCCGCCCCCCAGCGCTGCAAACTGGTCAATATGGAGGCCAATTACTGCTGCCCATGTGACCAGGGCATCATCCAACCCTATCATAACACACGCGCACACACACACGCACGCACGCATGCCATCTGTGCAGACCAGCAACGACCCCCCTCTGATCCAGTTGTGTCCCCGTGCACGCTTCTACTTAACCTCCTAAACAGGGGCCAGCCACGCCCCGCCGCCGGACCCTGCGGAGCATACCGCAACTGGGCCTCCGTGAGGTTGAGAGCGGTCGAACAGGTCAATAACACTTTCTGCACATACTCTGCAGTCAAACTCTCTGATCAAACACTCCTCCCTCATACACGTCAACATCTGGCACCACCCAAACCCCGGCAAAACCTATCTGGCCACCCGCCAAAGGCCTGAAACCTACCTGGCGCTCACCCGGATCTCCACCTCTGTCTTTTCACCCCCCCCCCCCCCACCCTGTTCTCTCCTAGCCCCTTTACCCCCAACCTCCTGTCCTCTCCTCCCCAATTCCTCCCCCTCCTGAAGCCCTTGTTTCTCCCTTGGCAGGACCTCCAGCAGTAGCACACTCTCACTTTAGCTTCTGCCTCGTCTTCTGCCCCACTGCCTGTGCTGCACCGTGCCCCATTGTGTGATAACAAACAGATGTTGTGGAATTTCCTCTGAATGGGCTGCCAGTGACAGGCCTGCTCCCTTGTCTGGCAATGCGGGGGCACTGGCATACAGTCTGGCAAAGAGGTTGGCCAAAGTCTGCACGATTGTTTCCTCATCTGTACAAATGTGTAACGTTTAAGTTTTCAGCGTGTGTGTGTGTGCAGGTGCCAGATAAGTTAACATATCATAACAACTCCGTGCAAATAAATGACTTAAATGCAGATGTGATCGGTGTGTGTTGTATTTTTTATTTTTTTTTAATCAAATCTGTGCCCATTTCTTCTGCATTTTGCCTGGTTTGTTTTTTAATCACCGGTAGATTGCAAATGTTTACAATCTCCTGACCAGATTATCTTCCCCTCCCCTCTGCATTGAAGCCTAAATGTCTTTATCTTCACATATTTTATATCCATATTCTGCATTTTGTAAAAACACTTGGTTATTATTTTAGCTAGACGTTAATTGGAATTCACACCATAGTACTTGTGACATTTTGATAATCGCACTATTGACTGTTATGTCGGACAAACACTCTTGATTTTTTTTTTCCTACCAAGTTGAGTGAGAAAAAGAGTGGGCATGAACATGATAATTTAAACAGCGAGATTCATTCACTCACTTTTCATCCTGAGTGGAGTACAGAGTGTCACTGGAAGTTGTTTTTTTTTTCTTAAGACTGGTTGACTGCAAATGCAAATACTGACTTTTATTTTTTATAAATTTATGGCAAATAAAGCATTAAAGGATCCATTCATAAAAAATGGAAATGCTTCTGTAAAGTTGGTGGAAATGTGTAAGAAGAAAACACCTGTGAATTCATATTTGGTATCGCCTATACTTCTGATCCCATAATTAAAGTTTTAGTTTGTTTAATTCTCTCTCTCTCTCTCTCTCTCTCTCTCTCTCTCTCTCTCACTCTCTCACACACACACACACACACACACACACACA
>JBBPCS010000672.1:10639792-10659329 GCA_037974645.1 Hollardia meadi
GCCCATGTCCTACTTGATATTATTGAGGGGGAGGAGTTTATGACCTATACTGCAGCCAGCCACCAGGGGGCGATCGATATGTTTTGGCTTCACTTTTGAGGTGCTCTCATGCCGTCCATCTTTATATACAGTCAATGGTTTAAAATATAACTAGGTGTCTACAGCAATGCTAGTGAGGCTGTACCAGACACAGCAGTACTAGATGCTAACATCGTCACAATGACAAAGCTAATATGCTGATGTTCAGCGTGCTAGCATGCTAACATTTGCTAATTAGCATCTTCTTGCATCTGGAATCTTTGTGAATCATAAGTATCTGTACATAATGCCATAACAATCGATCAATACAGTTGTTGAGACAATTCACTCTGGATCAATGTGGTGGACTCGTGGAAACATGCACATGAGAATAAGCAGAATGATGTAAATAAAAATGTATTACAGGTAAGCTGAAAATGTTAACGTGAAAGAAGTACACAATTAACACTCAGTATTTGTTTCTCGTCAGGGCCGACTGCCCCGCTACCTCATCCACCAGAGTCTGGCCGCCACCATGTTTGAATTCATGACCCATTTACGCCAACGGATTGCTGAGCTGCGGCCCTCTCTCTGCTCCCACCGCCACACTTAAAACAGAAGAGACGTCTAACTGTGCCACGGCTGGTTGAGAGTTGTCACTGCTGTTTTCTTTGAGTGGACCGTTGTGATACGACTAAGCCTATAGGGAGAAGACTGCACTTCAAGGCATAGAAGATCCATAACCACACATGCACCACATTTCAGTCACCGGAGGAGTAATTCTGTTATCAAAGACAATGTTCCTCCTCATCTGTAAACTTCAGTGGGTTTTTTAAAATGTGGACCTGTAATTGTTTTGCTGTGTCCCCCACCGCACATTGAGACCAGTCTTTCCTGAATGGCAGGGGGCACATTACTGAAACAAGAAAATATGGATGAGGACGTAAGTGATTCTCACTGGGAGGGGATCTGTCTCTCCTGTTACAAATGAACTAAAGCAACAGCATGAAGCAGCTGTTTCTCTGAGCCTTAACTAACTGCACACATTGTTAGCCTTTTATTTGCTGCTTTAGTATTAAGCAGCTGCTTTTTTTTTTTATTTAGATTTTTTTTTTGTATGTTTTCACTGCACCATCTTCAATGTGTTGCTCTGCTGTCCTAAAACAAATCCACACTTGGCAGCCATATTTCACGCTTTTAAATGGGTAAAAGCTATTTCCACACAGTTTATTCTCCTTTACTGCACTGTGATAGATGGGGGAAGAAGTCAGTGCTGTCTAATCACCACTAGAGGGAGACACCGCTGATCCACATAGTGAAAGCCTCTTGGTTTTAAATCATCCCCTATCCCAGGGTGCAAACATCTATCAACTAACATTTAATCAACTATTAATAAATGTTTTTAACACTGCTTTTGTTTTGCACTTTGGGGATTGGCAGGAGGTCAAACCAGGAGTCCGATCAGGAGTTCCTCTGTTGCAAATGCTTTATCAAGCTCAGCTCAGACAATTGATGATAATGGTTATACATTTGGATGCAGTATACCTCCTCAAGCTATATTTTGTGCCAATAACCACAAGTGGCCTTGTGGTACAATAGCTGAACTCATTAAAAAGGTATTACTGTACGGATATGATTTCCATTGACTTTTGTACTGGCCTGCCCTCAGGCATTAAGATGTGGCTTTGATCAAGGTTTTGCTCTCATTTCTTGCATCATAGAGCATTATGTTGTTTTTAATTATTTAGAAATGTGGCTTTTGCTTGTTTTAGTTTTCTTTTCAAAGACCGCACCCCAGTATTGTTGTATCGTCTCCTGTGTCCCATTGTGATACACCTCACTAATGAAAACTGGCAAAAGGCTCCAATTACCGTGAAGTTGAACTGACGAGAGCGACTTGTTCTTCCTTGTGCTTTTTTCGGTCTGGACATATGAGAAATGAAACGACTTTATTGAATTGTTCACACTTTTGAAGGAGCATATTTAGGGGTGTGACTGTGGTGCTTTGACTCCAATGTGACCACATCACACTCACAACTTGGCCACATGGCGTGTCTGTGTGTGTGTTTGGGGGGGGGGGGGGAGTTCTTATGAACTCCAAAACAAGCGGTTATCAAAACCAGCATGGATTTTAGCTACATACTGTACAGAAGGAATGCCAAAAGAAGTTAATACAATTTGGTGCCTTTATCACGGTAACATTACGTTTGCTTTCGTTTTCTGCTGTTGCTGCTACAGGATCATTCATCGAACATGTGCATTTAAAGCCATCACAGAAATACTGACCAACAATTTTTGAGTCTTAAGCAGTGTCTTATGTCCAATAAAAAATATGAACTTATGACGGTATTACTGCTTCTTAAATGTCATTTAGTTTACAGACAAAACCAGTTGTTTATATTTTATACCCTGTATATCCTAATGTCAGCCTGGTAATTATATCATACAGATGTTTTACTTTCTTCCCTCACTGTGACTGCACTGGAGCACATTATACTTAATTAGTCCTACTTAACAAGGTATCACAATACATTCTACCCACATAACATCCACATTTGGATCCTGGGGGGCGTTTATGTCATGAACACTAATACCTCGTGACTTGAGCTTATGTACCATGTGACAACTGTAATGCTGGGTGTGAAAACAGCTACAAGTGAACTCTCTAGAATGAACCTGGGTGCTGGGTCAACCTCCATGTCATGGTCAGTATTATAGCGTCAGATGTTCACAATGCTTTACCAGAGTTATCCTATTCTATACAGAGATTTTTTTTTAAAACCACATTTATACAGATGAATGCTTTAGGTAATCTCAGTTACCACATACAATGAATGTAAATAATCCTTAAATCAATGCAGCCATGGTAAATTGGATACAGAGTGTGTAGCCAAGACCTACTGTTGAAGAGGAGATGTGTTGTCCCCAGGACAAAACACAGTGCTAAGGGTAAGTGATGGAGCAGCTCACATGATTGTGCTGTGACTGTCTTCTGAGGCAATGGGCGTGTGAATATGTGTGTTTTTTTAGATGATGAGAGGAAGAGTCTCACTGCTCTCATTGTCCTCCATGTAAGGCTGATGAGAAGACCAGTGCTTGGGCTGCCTTCTCTACCCGGACAGGCCCTGGCCAGTGATCTGGAGGACAAACCTCTACTTGATGTGGAGCGGGGGCTGAAAAATGGAAAAATTAGGTAGAGTTTGGGGATCACTCTTTTGTCACTTTTTTTGACGTGTTGTTCTTTCTGATTATTTTGTACCAGATGCTCTTCCGGTGAGAGTGAGTGGCCAGATTCATAATTTTCTTTCTAGTGGACCACATAGTTGTTGTAACAGCTGCCATTTCTTACTTTGCCACATCTTCTTTTTTTTTTTTTGAAATATAGGCTGTGAATAAGGTCTTCTGTCTAAGGAATCTCGTCAGAGCTACTACATGGACAGCAGCATTGTGGAGTTGAAGAAAACCTGCTAAGTTCATACACACCAGACCAGACTCTCCACTGGGGCGCAGCTTCCGTCTGGATTACCTGCCATTGTGAGCACCCATTACCCACTGACTTCGTAACAGATGGGGTCAGCCTTGAGGTTCTGCATGCAGTTCTGCTGCTGCTGCTGCGCTGGTGGCGGGGACAGTGACGATGACGATGAGAAGCAGCCTTTATTACCGTAAGAAGACATTGGACAGGCCAGAAACAGAATAGTTCTTCACTACATTCATGCAGTATTGCCATTGTTATATTATCCACGTATCGATTACTTTAACCACCTAGAGAAATATAATCCACAAAAAAAAGTCTTTTATAGCATCAGTGAGTGTCACATCTGATAAATTGCGTATATACAATCACTGTATTAACGTGTAATAACCGTGTGCTTGTGTGTGTTGGCCGACCACGCAGTGAGGATCCCTTGGAGTACTTTAACCGGGAAGTCCAGAAGCGTCGTGATGAGGAGACCAACCTATGGAGTACGCCCGGAGACCCCAGCCACTCGGAGAGAGAGGATGACCGGGTCCTTTACGGCCTGCTGCAGGCCAGGAACAAGACCCGCATGGGGTCTTCGGTATGTGAGGGAGGATTTTCTAGACACACAACATAGTCTTGGGGCCTCATTCGGTCAGCTTAACCTGAAGCTGAAAAAAACAAACTTTCCCAGTACAGGAAAACAACTCCAGGTTTTGCTATGTGATGCAAAGTTGGCTGAAATGTAGTAGTGTATGAGTGCAAAAGATATAAAACATTACTGATATGAATTTTGGGCTGTTTAAAATTATAATCGGTTATTTAAACCAACTATGAGTCAGCGGGAAAAATGATCCAATTAGAAGAGAGTAGACCAGAAGAGCCTCGAAACGAAAATTCATATTAAAAGCGTTTTCCTTTTCTTGTTCAGGGCTATCGCCGTCTGAGTGTTGACATTGAGGCCATGAGAGATACCCGTCGAGAAGTCAGAGACAAATGGCAGCAAGTCCTGGAGAATTTGGGTAACGCTGGACAGATGAGATGTTGAAAGACTCACACTTCTACACAAAGAGTAACCAGAAATGGCTTCCCTTCTCTTCTAGGTTTCATGGCGGAGGCAGAGTCGCTGCTAAATGTGTCCGCTGGAACCTCACATGACCGCATGCGGAATGCCCCAGCAGCACGAGCCATGCTAAAACAGCTCCACACTGAGACTTCCATCTTTAACGTCAAAGAGCCACCACCAGAGAGATATCTATTCATCCTGGTGAGAGCAGGGGTTTGTCAGAGGGAGTCGCTGTGATAATGAACTTTGAACTCTACTAATGACTCAAGTGAGGGCTTCCTTACCCTTGACCTGGAGTCCAGGGCTAGAAAAACAACCTTGTCATGGTGGGATATATATAACTCATCATTAGCCTAACCCAAAAATGTGGGTGCGTCTACTCTATCCCTGTGCTCCAGGCCAAAATGACCTGAATTCCTTGACCCTTTGCAGCAGCCTTGTCAAGGTGGTCTGACTGCAACAAACTTAGGTATCCAAAAACCCCGTGATGGCCAATTAGGTCTATATGTATCTATAAGGCCAGGGGAATGAAACTCAAGATGAACCTATATGGTGAATTCTCTGTAGATGTTCACATTTGGGGAGGAGGCTCCACTTTGAAGGAACAGATGTACTGTAATACCTTTAATTGCTAGTTATGGCCAGTGGCAATTTGAGGGGGGATGAAGGGGGATGCCATTCCCCTTGTAAGCAAAATGTTTAGATGAATATATTTTTCTAGTCTGCCTGACTGTCTGACTAATGTTAGAAAGAAAATCTATGGCCCTGACCATTTGACTCTGAAATATCAGTAGCCTAAATGTGCTATTTATTGATAAATCCATGGTGCTGTCCAACTGCACCTTTTTATCTCAGTCCCACACTTCTGTCGGTTTCGTCTTGGATCTCTAATATTCTTCAATCTATTATGCATACTATAAATACTCAATTCTATACTATATTGTAGCCTAAATACTCTATAGAGTTGTGTCTTCATGATCAAAGTGACAAGTAGCAACATGTAGTCCTGGAGGAGCGACGGGATCATAGAGTCACACCACCTGACATGCCTGTCGTATTCCTATAATATTTCTATGTTCATTCAATAGCATCTGGGCTGCTGTAAATACACCCACAGACCAAGCTTGTAAAGTGTACATGGGCGTGTGTGTGCGTGTGTGGAGGCAGGGGCTGCTCCCATTAGGCCATCCCCCCACATCTGGTATTCCAGCCTCAACCACCTCTTCTTCTCCTTCTTTACCTCTTCGTAGGATCGTCTCCTGTACCTTGATATCGCTGAAGATTTTATGGCAAAGGCAAGGCGCTTCTATCCTCCGAGGGATGACTCTGACGAGGACATCCCGGGCCTCGCCATAAACCTGCCGCTGCTGCTGGCCAGGGTAGAGGCCTTGAACGGAGGAGGCAATGAGGAAGAGGAAGAGAGCGGAAAAGAAGATGGAAACTTGAGTGACAGATTTTAAGACCTACAGCCTGCAATAATAATAGACACGAGGCAGGGGGCAGTAGTCATCAACCCTGGAGACTGCTCTTGCCTCATACAGTGTTCCTGCTGCTTCTTCTTTGAAGTTTTAGGCTGCACAAATTGTCTTTTCTCCCCAAACTGCACAGCTTGAGTCTAATTCCGTTTTCTGTGGTCAAAATCTAAAAGGGTTTAGCAAATTTTCAGGTAAATGTTACAGATGTGTTAACTGTCTTTTTTTTCTTTTTTTTTTGTCAGCCACAGAGTTTTATCAAGGTCTTACCCTGTTCATTGTTCAGCTGTTGTGAACCTTCAGGGGAGCGATGTTCCTTTTAGCAGAGCTTCTAAATATTACATCCTATGATTATCAGCACTCAATCACATGACTGGTAACAACAACTGAATACATGGCCCAGTAATCTTATGTCAGATTTTTCTTGAAGTTCCACAAGAATGTGTGATTGTATAATTAATATAGATTTAACTCATTGATGTCTGCATTTGGCTTCAAACATTTTGGGTAAAAAGCAGATAGAAATTGCCGTTGGTACTGTATGGTGAACTTTTAAATTGGTTGTGTGTGTGTGACATGTTTTTCAGGTTACGCATGAAGGTGTTTTTTTTTTTCCCCCTCCAGCAGTTTACTGAAAATGTGAAAGATTTCTAAAACTCACGTGGCAGTTTGCGCGTCATGCACTTCATGATGAAATAAAGCTCCAGCCTGAAGCCCGTTATGTGTACAGTGTCACATGTTGGTGTGATGCCTTCCCTGGAGCTCTCTCAAGTGAAGTAATAGCCGGCTATTCACAAAGTCGCACAAACGACGAAGAACAAAAGAATTTGCATGCGTCCGAAATACGCAAGAACTTGCTGCGTGGAAGTCAAGTGAGCATTGAACAGTGGTACCGCAGAAACCGTGGCACAAGAGCAACTTTCCTTTGAGATACAAGGATCTTCAGTCTGTTTTTATGCGCTCACATGGCTCGTCAGCTGTGTACCCATGGCTGGCTTAGTCTTTGATCTGCAGACATGCCACAAATCCTGTCCTATCTGGTGTCCAACCATCCTGCTGGGACCAGGCTGGGTTGCAAGTTGAATGGTGATGATGGTGTTTTGGTGGTCAGCTGCTTCTTCTTGTTGTTATTGTTATATAAGAGAGAGACACTCTGCTGGGGGCACATGTTTGAGCACGGCATCAGCGTGCTGGCACACTGGCGCGCACACAAATAGCCGGTAACACTTGACTCTGTGGTGCTAGTGTGAAGCATTAGAGTCGAGTTGAAGATTGTGTGCAGGAATCGATATAAAGTTAACTTTCCCTCAGATTCTTCTCACTGCTAAGCAAGCAGACAGTGTCAGGTTGACCTGCGTAGGAGGATTGTCACTCTGCCCTCCCAAATCCATTCCTCTGTCACAACTTACTCAAACTTGCACTTTCACAATATTTTGCCTTATTTACCACCCCCTGATAGGCCTTGACTTTATCCTGCAATTGCCCTTCTCCTTCCTTCCTTCCTCCCTCCCTCCCTCCCACTCCCTGTCTCTTTCCCGGTGACAGCTCATTTAAATGTCACTTCCCAGCAGCTGTGGCAATGTTGTTATGCAACGCAAAGTTCTTCCTGGCTGGGCCTGGCTTGATACAGGTGGAGGGGGTGATCACTGTGACAGGGCTCGCCTCATCACTGTTCACCTTTACAGACTCTCCACACCTCTGCTTCATTAGCATAGCATGACTCACCCATAAACAGCAAAGAGGTGAAAGGCATCTGATGCCTCAGTTTTAGAAGGCGAATACCGAATATAGAACAAAAACTACAAATTAAAAGCATCGCTGTGTGTACTATCTACTCTAGTTTACAGTCTGATTGCTCAGAGTCATGTTGATTCTAAAAAGATATGATCCCAACAGTGAAGGGCCGTGCAAAGTAGGATTCTGAAATGGCATTTCATGGTTGCCATGGTGTCATAATATGATGAAATGCATGACCCCAGGGATGAGTGCAGTGTTCTTGCTCTTGTTTCTCTCTGTGACACTGAGCAATAATTTAAATATGCAATGTCACCGTGCTGAGAAGCCACAGAAAAGAAATTTGAATGTTGCTGTTGTTTACAGGCAGAGGGAAAATAGCATTTAACTGTTGTATCAGAAAAACAAGACGTGAGTCGTCAGTGGAAAGGAATGGCATAGACTTAGTGTCACAATTTTGCACATATTTAGAGGAGTGCTATATGTGAAAACATGGAAAAACACATTTTTAAAAATGTGACTGATCAGGCTTCTTGTCATCAGGATCATGCTGAGTGTGATGCCGGTATCTGATGTGGATGAATGAGTCACAGACAGGGACCGGTCGTGTGTGTGTGTGCGTGTGTGTGTTTCACAGTCTGTAACCTGAGTTGATTATGGTTTGCGTGGCGCTCTGTCATTGAGGTGATGAATCACTTTTTTTTTAGGGGGTTTCATGTTCTCACAAAGCACAGCTGTTGTATCAACTCCTTGTGAACTGTATTATGATTTCAAATTCAGCAGAATTCTCCATTAGGCTCTGTAGCTTAACACCTTTTATCTTAACCTCCATCATTGTTATCTTTCCACATTAGCGCGTCATCTTGCTGCTCTGTGTACATCAAGAGCAAAGCCTTATTAAGATTCCTCTCTGTAGACTAAACCTGTTGTGTGTGTGTGTGTGTGTCTGTCTACATGTTTATATAATCTCCATCAGTGTCCACAGGATACTTTTTCCTCGACCCAGTGATCCCCCGAGTGGAAAGAGTTGAGCTGAGTGAGTACAGAGGTGACTGGGCATACAATTTGAGAATCAGAGGATTTTCAGCCCAATTGCCCTCAACCTCTCCTCGGAGTGGCTTCCAGCTCTCCGGGAATGAGACACGGAGCACTTGTGTCGGATGTCAGTGCACACTGATTGTAGAGTGACAACATGGATCAGAAATAGCAACAGAAGATCTATAAAAGTCGCGGACAAATCCGAGCCCAGACAGAGACGGCACAAAGAGAGAGAGAGAAACCAGCCGGAGCATCACTGTTGCCTTGAACAAACAGCCTCATCACAGACACATCACTTGACCTTAAGACCGATAAATCCGAGACAGATCCTCCAGCAGCAGAGATGATGCCAGTCTGTACCGTCCTGGAGAAGCGTAATGGTGTGGTGGTGGGAGCTGAGCTGAGCTGCAGTGTACGGGAGGAGAACAAGGCTCAGAGGGAGAGCTACAGCGCCGACTGGCATTGTGTCAGTCTGAAGACTCAAGCTCAGGACAGGTGAGAGGTCACAGAAAGAAAACATGCAGGTGGGGTCAGTGTGGTGCGTGTCACCACTACATTCTGCTAATAATATCCTGGCTATGATTTAAAATCTTTCTTACCGTCATCACGTATGGATTGAGATCTACTTGCTCATTTACTTGGCAATTCTTGGTAAACCTATTCTCATTTTTGGAAGACAGATAGTTCAATTAAGTAGGTGAATCGCAGTAAGTGCTCCCACACTTTCTAACTTCAGCTTTTCTCTGATGCCTGCAGGCAAACAATGAACATAAATGACAGCTCTCGTAGGGAGACTCTGTCCCGGCAGTGGCAGGCTCGTTCGCTGATACAAACCTGCCCCTCTGGTGTCTTCAGAGTGGGCACCGTGGAAAGAGGGGTGAGGGAGCACCAGCTGCTGCCAAAGAGAAAGACCCTCCCCTTGCCCATCTTCACCCCTACAGAGCTGGGTGTCAGGCTTGGACGTGGAGCCCCACACACAGAGCAGGATCTCCCCACCCCAGACGGAGCCTGTCCCAGCAAGAGGACCGTGGACGAGATCACAAGAGACCTCCCCCCGGTCAAGCCGACCCTCATGGAGTTCGCCAAAGCACCCAAAGCCCTGGGTCGCTCCATGTCCCAAGAGGCCCAGAGAGGGTGAAGAACAAAAGGACAAAAAAAAAGAAAGAGGGGATGTCCGGGAGACAAAAAGGGTGACAGTTTGGAAAGGACAGTCATTGAGCAGAGTGTCAGGAAAAAGCATGACAAGGTGTATATAGATTTATCTGCAGTGACATTCAACGAAAAGCCTAAATACTCTAGATCTTTAGCACTAACTTTGTTTCTTTGGCGACCACAACACCAGGTAAATGTCACGCTTTGTCATTGTTGGCATTCAGTGGTATTACAAATGGTTATGTGAAGGCATTGTGATGGAGAGGTAGGGTGTGTGTTCTCAGCTGTGCCATGGGCTGATCTCTGCCTGTGCCGAGCAGCTGTCCTCACCATATCTCCTGATCTCTCAGTGAAATCACTGCTATCCATTTCTTTTTTTTTCCCTTTTTTTTTTTTTTTTTGCTTTTATTTTGTGCTGAAAAGTTAAAATATCCTCATAAGGTAAATTAAAGTGTTCTCGAGGTTATCAGATCCGTGGATTGTGTGAATCCACGAAAAAGGTGGTGAAGGCATGACGCAGGAAGGGACAGATGGAAAATGACGTGCCAAGGGAAGAGACGGGTTTTAAACTGTAAAGAGTGATGGAAAGAAGAGGGAGAGTCAGAGGGGAAGGGGAGGGGCAGGGGGTTGGGGAACGTGCCTTGGACAGGGTCAATTTCCAAACCTCCACAAGTCCTTGACAGCCTGTAAAGAGAACAGAATGCTCCGGTGTAATCGCATACTGCAGCTGTACATGTTTGTGTGTGTGCGCATGCGTGTGTGTGTGTATGCGTGCTGGCTGACATCTCTAATCAGGAGGACTTGGAAAAACTAATAACCCGCTCTTTACTGAGTATTAACTGAACTGCCTTGCTGAGTGGCAGCTCATAAAATATAAATAATATCTGATAGGGGAACAGATACTGTATTAACTGAGAGTAGTGAATGTGAAATGTGTGCAATGATGTTGAAATATTTTTCCTATAGGTATTTAGTATTTTTACTAATAAAAGCTGAGCTGCTCACTCTTTTGTCACTGTTATTCTTTTGAATGCAACGTGAACATATTCTGATTATGTTTAATGGTGGATAGAAAATGTTAATAAAGAAAAAATTTGATGGAACATAAACTAGAGCAAGTAATCAAAGCCTCATGTAACATCGTTTACAAGGATTCTGACCAGTAACAGCTGGAAGAACAGTGTTATAACTCTGATAACACTATTAGGCAGGTTCATCACCGTATAACACTGTGTAGTAGATTGGATTAGACTTTATTGATCCCCGAGGATATTGGGTTGTGAACAGAACTAAACGAGATGCAATCAAAAGAAAACATGGTTTAATATCACAACAGCAAAGAGGGATTATAACCTAAACAGAGTTTTGAAGTTATAATAAATTCAAATATGGATGAAAAAAGAAAATATGGGAATAAACGCAGCAGTAAAACATACTGAGAAAGAAGCAACAGTAAAAAAAAAACAACAACAAAAACATCGAAAGGAATAGATAAATATGGAAAATAATGTATTTTATGAGTCACCACGATAAAGAAAAGCTGCCAGACAGGTTGAAATAAATAGCTTGGTATCTGCCCCCCATACTTTGGATACATACATACCGTGACAGTATCCTCCACCCTCTGAACAATCCCCACTTCACCACTCTTCATCCCTCATTAATCTTTCAAGTTCCACCTCCTGTGTTTGTTCTCAGCACTGTTACCGTGTTAGTGCGCAGAGCTTTAATGGATGCACTGCATCACCTCTTCTTAGTCTTTCACTCTCCAAGTCTACAATTTACTCACTCCAACTCATCGATTATTACTTCTACCATCAGCTGCCATTCTCTAATCTCCTCCCTCTTCAGAATATATTTTTCTCTCTTTAATCCCTTCTGACCTCCTGTCCCCCTCTCCTTTTCGTCCCCCTCACTTGTGTGTCTATGAGAGGCAGCGGTGATGGTTTGATATTAATAGCTGGGTAAACATTGGCATTACCCTGGAGACAGTGGAGAGACGGCTGTATTGGCACGTTCTTCCCATTTGAGCTCTTAATCCTTGTGCTTTACGAGAGATTTGGGTGCTGCTCTCACTCCCTCGCTTTAAAAATCACCCTGCCACACTGCTGTTGAGACCCTGTGTTCCCCACCCTGCACACTGTCACAATACAATCCAGTTGTCAAACCCCCAAATGAACCTCAAAAACCCAGAAACTATTTTCAGTGGATGGCAAGGAATGTGCGAATTGAGACTGCATGTGTTGTCACAGCCAAATCTCGTGAACTGACATTTAAATTCTTTCCTACGGCGCAGCTGTCTCAGCTACATGGTGCTCTCTGTATTATACCATTTTGCAGACTCCATCGAACCGCTCCTGCAAGCAAAACCTTAAGAATTGGCTCAAGCTGTACATTACCGCAACACCTTTTCCTTTAACCTTTAACATATCCAAAATATCCCAATCAGTTTTTGAATTACACTGTTTTCATGCACTTTTCCCAATTGTATTGCTTTTATGGTCATCACCCGTTTAGGGACTGAGTAATGTCCCTACTCTTATCCTTCTAACTCATCACCGTGTATTTAAAGACTAGGTCACACAGTGTGACACAGCAATAAGTCTTATAGGGTGTCACACTCTTGCTATGTTGCCCACAGTGGTATGCACTGCCCTGCATCAGCGCTAAAGCATCACTAAAGCATGCAGAGTTACTGTGATTGCTTGTCAATAAATCCTATATATAGTATATATTTAGTTTACCTTGTGGTCTATTTGATATCCCACCATATCTATGTATCCCACCAGCTGTTGCTGCTCCCTGCTGGATAATTTAGGTAATGCAGGTTGAGCACAGTAAAGGTCTATTCGTATCATATTTATTCATTTTGTTGAACATTAACATAAAAGAAAGCAAAATGTGAAGAGAAGACATGAATAAACTTCTGGAGTGTTTTTCCCCCTGCGGGTGCCCATTAAAGACATATTAGGTGAGTGAATTAATGATCACTCTCGCTTCTTCTCTGCCTCTTGCCTCAGCAACACTGTTGTTCTCTATGAAAAAAATCAAAAGATTTTAAAAAAAACATTACACATATCTAAAGCATCTGATGAACTCATCTCTTCAGCCATTCACAATCAACAGCTCCATAGTCATTAGTAGCAGTTCCAATCAGTACGATTCTCATCATAATTACTATAGGCTCACTGTTTTCACCCCTGTCTCTGAGACACATGTGACATCATGGGAGAGGACTGTGTTAATCGGCTGCTGGCTGGGTGCTGATGTGTGGTTGGTTTTACCTGCTGCTGCTGTGATGTCGGCTCCCACAGTCCCAGTGCTGTTAGGCGGGGGAGGAGGAGGAGGAGGAGGAGGAGGGGGGGGGGACAGCAGGCCTGATCACAAGACAAAAAAGTATTCATTAGTGGTTTATGTCTCCTTGATGTTTTTAGCTACTTGGTATGAATGAGAAATTCTAAAAAGCGAAAATCAACATTTGTATTTATTTAAAATACAGATTTAATAAATGGATGGTGGATCCATATTCTGAAACCTGCTTTAGGGATTTTGAACAGCCTTTTTTCCTGGAGGGGAGCAACTTGAGGAGAGACAGAAAGGAAAGTCTCTCTGCATTCAGGTCTCAAAAGCTTAGCTGCACTGATGCAAGGCTATACAGTATGTATAATTCTCTATCCAGCTACTTTTTCTACTTTTCTATCAGTGTTGACAGTTACTAAGAAGGCGAGAACATGTTCTTCCAGCACAGCGCAGTAGAGATGATGCATCTCCTCCCTTGGTCCCGCAAACGTCCTAAAATGTCCAGGTTTGGGTGAGCTGCACTGACAATGAATGAGTGTTGTTCAGAGTTACCTCAACTTAAGGTAGGACAAGGCTAATATCACTGTCTTTCAAATTTTCCAACCATCTTTTTCTTTGTTCTGGATAAATTGTGAATAACGGTAAAGACATTATTTCATCAAGGTGATAAATTGGTAAAAGCGGATTTTCATGGAAGAATATGGAAGATTGAAACTCTGCCTCATGCAGCGGAGACTGTACAGAAAATGTTCCTTTCCTTTTAATTGAAATCTCATAGATTTGCTCTGTTTGTCCAAATTAAATTCTGGTGCCTGCTATAAAAGATGTTTCAGCCTGCCAGCAGGTGATAATTTGATAGAAGCTGCCTCCTAAAGTTAAAGAAATCTGATTAGTTGTCAGTGTGTTTCAGAGTGATGAATGTGCTTTTGACTTCTGACTTCATCTGACAGTAAATGTGTTGTCATGTGAAATGCAGTGGGCATGCAGGGGCCCTGATTACCTGTGTGGCGCAGAAGAGGTGGGTTTGTTGGGGTCTTGGTAGGCCTGTGTGGCCTGAGGCAGGAGCCATGCTGGGTAAAACAGGTGCGGGGCAGCCTGGTAATAGTGGTGGTATATCTCCAGGTCAGCCTCATTCTCTTTAATTATAAGCAGATCTCTGGGAGCCTGCCACAGCAAAGGAGCAAAACAGCCCAGCTTTATTACTCAGAGGAAGGATAAATACAAAGTTCTGACTGGGTTAGGTCCATAGTTTTCCAGATCAACAAATATATGTAGTGTATTTTGTTAGAACACCCAATCCCAGCAATTTCCTGCTGAAATTTAAATTTTATTTATTTATTTTTTTAAATCTCAAAATTTGATTATATCAAAATAAGGACAACACACTCAAACATTTGTTTCATATTACGTAAGTTCATTTTTTAAAATTACATTTCAAAATTCATGACCCATTTTAATCAAATTCAACTTGATCCATGAGTCAACCCTGATCCTTGGCTGGTACCCACCTCGGGGCCCGATCCGAACCCGATCCCGGATCCGAACGAGCTGAGAGCTGACATGGTCATGTTGTTCATGATGACCTGGTGCATCTGGGCATTCTGGATCATCATCAGCTCTACAAGGTCTGCATATTGAGAATAACACCCGCACACACACACACACACACACACACATAGAGCACTACCAGCACAATCTGAGGGTACTCTGATTGTCTTATGTATTTTATCCTCCTGCTATTCTATGCCCGTCCCTCCGGGTGACTTGGTGATTAACCCACATTGTGTCAAACTGAGGTGCTGAATGTGAGGTGCCAGGCTCAATTTTCTCTCCTCGTTGTCAGTCAACATTTGTTCAGCAGTGACTCACCTCGCTAAATTATTAACTCATTCTCGGCAATATAAATACTGTATGCTTTCTGACCAAGATTTAGAAAAGTCTATTCAAGTTACTATAATTCCACTTTCATTTAAAAACTAATTTGATGAACGTTAGTTAGAATACTGTCAGGGTTTCAGATTTAGTGTTATTTTCCTGTGTTATGGTTTTGACTTTGTAGTTTATATTTGTTAGTTACTTCCTCTGTTATCATGTGAGTTTCTAGTTTATTTCCTGTTTCATGTTGTAGTCCTTTCCTCTTGTATCTTGTCCGGCTTTGCACTTCCTCCCGTTGCTCTTTTCCCTCCTCATTGATTGTCTGCTGATTAGTTTCACCTGCTCTTAATTACCTACCCTTTAAAGTCTGTGAGTTTCCTTTTTGGTTTTGACCCTTTGACCTTTTTAGTTTGCCTTTAGTTAATAAATCAGTTAATTGAACCCGTTTTGTCTCCTGAGTCTGCACCTGGGTCCAGCCCGCTCCCTCATATTCCTGGCTCTCCCTTAACAAATACTTGTCACAATGATGAATTATTAAATGCTTTCCAGGCAATTTGAATGATATCAGGGTTGTTTTTTTGGAGGGGGGGGGGTTAGCTCAGTGATGCAACATTCAGTAACATCCAAACTTTGGGAAATTTCACCATCTTGGAGGAGTCAGTTTCATAAATAATATAGCAATTATGTCAACTAACGGAATTCTATTCATGCAAAGAACATTTGTCTCATTGAAAACATGCGATGGCTGTTTGGGCTGGATTAGCCTGACCCTTATCCATCTCATGCACAACATTAATTAACATCCAGCTACTGTATTGTTTGCGGTGGAATTGCTTTGTCAGAATTGTCACCTTCCATGGTTTTATCCACATTTTAAAAAATAAAATCAATATTCTGTACATGTTAAAAATGAGAATCTAGAATAAATCCAGAATTTTAACTCAACAGCTGAAGCACATTGAACACTGGTGACACTAGCAGTCAATTACTGCGATGCAAAAAGTAGAATAGCCATCAAGTGCTGTTGTAACAAAGATGAGTGTACCATCTCCAAGAATTGAGACCCTGCAGATTTTACACCCAAGAGAAATCTGAAGCTAAGGCCATTGTCCATGCACTGAAAACTGACGAGAGTGATCCGTCAGGATACAACTTACTAAGATGAACTTGTAAAGATTTTTAGTTTGACCATTTACCTTTTCCAGTCATTTTTCAATAACTGAATGGTACTTTTAGAAGATATAGTATAAACTGGGCTGACATAAAACCCATGGCACATGGACATAATTTAACACACAAACTCATGCACATACATTTTATGCAATTGTCCACGCTCAAGAGAGGAACATAAATAATATAGCTGAGTGCTTGCTAGTGAGCCGGTAATGTGACAGACAGGCAAGAACAGCTGAGAGTGTGAAACCCTGAGATTTAGTTTGTGTGTGGTGACAGTCTGCCTTACCCTCCTTGACATGACCACCAGGCCTAATGGAAGCAGGCATCATCACTGGGAGCTGCTGCAGGATAGTGAGGGGCTGTTGAGGAGCCTGAGGGGAGGAGAGATGGGACTGTAATGAGGCTCTCTGCCTGGAGGCGCAGTGGCTGAGAATAAACTGCATTATCTACCTATACAGGAGGAGAAGCTCCACTCCACAGGAAGGGGGGAAAATGTAAAGATTATCTTCCCTTATGCAAAAAAAATATATTAAAACATCACTTCTTCTAAGACTAGAAATGATTATAGTATAACACAAGATCAGTGATAGCTTTTTTCATTTTACACAGAGAGCAGTAGGTTAGTTGTTGCTAAGATAAAGAGCTTTAGGTGACAGAAGATAATGAGTTAAAAAATAATTCACACTTACAGGCAATAGCTGAAAGGCATTTGGATCATATGGCTCAAAGTGTGGGTAAATATCTTCTGTCCACGCCATATGTGAGAGCCTCAGCTGATTTTATTTTACAAGATACTCGCTATGTAATTCTAACCTGTTTGCTAAGATGCAGTGGCACACAGTAGCAGGTTGCCAAGGTGCCAAAACACAAGCAACAGTCTACATATGCACACACACTCACCCACACAACACATACACACACACCAAACCACACGGACACACACACACACACACACACACACACACCCACCATCTGTGATCACTATATTGACCTACAGTGTGCAGGCTCTTTGTGCGATTAAGCACGCTTTGGAAGCCAAACCAAGCAAGTGGTAGCTCAAAGAATCCAATCCATATTAGAACGTCTGTAAAAGTATCCACCCGCTCTACACTTTTTCTTTTTCTTTTTTATGTTTTACTATCTTACAACAGTGAATTATGGTGGGTGTAATTTGTTTTTTATGATAAGGATCAAAGAAATCTCTCTCTTAAAAGTCAAAGTAAAAAAAATACCCACAGTTTTGTGAGGCGTTCAATTTTTTTTTTATAATTGGTAACACATTTCTTAGCTCACTTTTTCAACAAAAGTCAAGATGGACTAATCCGTGCATCACTTTTCATTGCTTTGATACAAAATGTAGAATGCTTTTAAGTTTAAGTTTAAAATTATTACACATGCAGTACGTATCGCAAATTAAACTAACCTTAACCATCACAACCAAATGCCTAACCCTAGCCTAAACCTAATTGTAACCTAGCACCTGAAACCAAGTCTTAAGTTTCAAACAGCAATTTGAAGTAGTGAGGAATATTTTCACTTCACAAAAACGCAGCAGGGACAAGTAAAAGTACACACACACACACACACACACACACACACACACTCAAAAGGTGAGGTAGTGTGCGACTGGGCCACAGACGCATGTTCATGGTGCTCGTTATTTAGTATGCAATGAAAAATTAAAACAAAAAAAAAGAAGGCATTTTCTACAGAGAGAGTGCTGCTTACATTATGGCATGTGGGTGAGTTACATGAGAAAATATTCCTAAAATATTCCAGTCCTATGCCAAACTCCTGTGCTAATGGTCCTGCTGGTGGCGCTACAGCAGCCGTTTGAAGTTTAAAACTTTGAGAAATTATAACAAATCAGCTGTACGAGCAGGAATTTTCTGTGCTTTGATGCTGGCAGGAATATGAAGCTCACTCTGTTTTTCTTAAAACTCTTTAATCTTCTCCTCCCACATTTTTGCTCAATTAACACCAAACTTGCTACACAGCATCTTCAGACTGTCCTCCACAAACGAGCCAGCCAGATTTTTTTGAAGTATCAAAAATTGATCCCACAGTGCATCAGAATGTTTGACTGTAAATTGTACCATAGACTGCAAATTCTAAATACATTTCCAATGTTCATGACAACAAATAAAAATTGAATAAAAAGGAATTTGTAACAATATTTTGAATTCTACCCTCCTGTAAAGTATTGCACTCAATGGGAATTAGAGCATCAATTTCTGATATACTGTATGGACCTATCAATCTTTGTAAAAATAAATCACAGAAATCGCTTTGTTGTGCACAAATTCTCAAAATTTTGTCTTGATAACTGATTTTTTTTTTTTTACACCAGTTTAAAATTTGCCTTTACATGCAGCCCTGCTGATTGTCTAAGTCATAGTGTGAAGCCACACGACTTGCCGTTGGTGTCCAAGGTTGTTAGATTGAGCCCTGGGTAAGGAGGGTATTCCAGACATCCCTTACCCGAGCAACACTTTCCAGCTCCTCCTGGGGGATCCCGAGGCATTCCCAGGCCAGATGGGATATATAATCCCTCCAGCGAGTTCTGGGTCTACTGCGGGGGTCTCCTCCTAGTTTATTACTTTTTTAAATGACTTATGTCAGGTCATAAGTAAGCAAGTAATTAAAATATAATCTCCTTTAAACCTGCCTACAAATATTTGAATAATTTAATAAATGCTTTATTTACTCACTATAAAATTGTAATAAACAATTACGAGGATATTTGTTTTTTTTAAAGATATTCATACAAACGATTTGTAGACGATGAATCAACATTTAAAAGTACAGCCACATTGTTGTGTCTTACAAACCATTTGTTCATCATTTAAAATGCTAATAAATGTTTGGGGGATTAAGATAAAGGGTTACCCTTTAACTTTCATAGTCAGATTTGTTAAGCTTCTTCTTCTGGTCTTTTTCTCAGGTTGACAGAGAACACTTGTGAGCACATGCAGAATAGGTGTAAACACTTTCCCTGATTGTGGTGATACAGTGGGCTAGTTTTAAGTTGCCAACAGTCTCAGCACAGGTGATTTTTTTTTTTTTTTTTTGGTATTAATATTTAAAATAACTGTGATGTGGCCACAGGTGTGCGTTTATGGCGGTCTCAGAATGAATGCAACCCAGCCAACAATGCGTGTATAATAGACGGTTACAGCCTGAGTTTCACTGTGGCAGACGACACTAATTAGCACACAGTTTACATTCAATGTACCACTCGGCGGT
>JBBPCS010000672.1:10659429-10670988 GCA_037974645.1 Hollardia meadi
TAAAGATTGTTCCATTTCACACAATTTTGATTTTTTTTTAAATATCTGATTGATAGCCACATTCCAGTGTTAAGAAGAATAATTCAAACCACTGAATCCAAAAAAAATTACCAGTACAACTCTATAAAAAATATGGCGCTACGAGGTTCTGCATTCCAAAATTGGCTAAACTAAAATCACATATAAGTATTAGCAACAAATCGGACTCTAAAGTGAAAGTCCTCATTATGCAGAATTGATGTGAAGCTAATTTTAACTACCTAATATTACTGTTTAACTTAATGTAGCTTCCAAATAAATGTAATGGAGTAAAAAGTGCAACATCTCGTAGTGGAGTAGCAGTATAAGGTAGCATAAAAATGAAAGTATTCAAGTAAGGTACAAGTACGTAATAATTTTGGTTAAAGTAAATGTACTTAGTTACATCCCACCATTGCTATACTGTGACATATATCAACAAAGGCCTTACTACTCTTATTGACATGATATTGATTTAAACCATCGCCCCCTAAAATGAAGTAAAGTGAGGCGACCCGAGGTCATGATACAAACTCACTCTGAGTATCTCCAAAGTAATATGAGAACATCTCAGGAACTATATATGCATATATCATATATGTCAAATGTGAATGAAGCCCTGGAGCTTGCAGACACTCGCTTATAGCTCCCTATAGAGACTGGGTTCTTGAGGTATGATTAAATTATTTGCACCTCTCAGTAATATTTAATCACACTCATGCACGCACACGCGCACACAGAAATAGTCATCACCGTTAGTTAAAGGGTTACCTCATTGCATTAGGGATCATTTATTCATACCCCAGGGTTGGAGAGGGAAGGCCATGCATTGAGATGCTCAGCAGTTCTCTCTGCATTAAAGATAACAGCATTAACCACATTAGCAGGATGTTCTGCTGAACGCATTAAAAACCAATAGCATGGCATCACTGTTGCCTAAATTCTTATCCTATTAGTACTCTGGTGTTCTCTGGAGTTGCCGCTGTTGTTGGTGACAATGAGATGGCAGATTTGAAATTAAAGCTGTAATCATTAGTCCATGACTCTGACTCACTACCCTCCCTCACCCTCACACACACACCCCTCTTTTGCCCCTCACCCCCTGCGGCAACATCTCAAGAACATGGCCATTACCTTTCCTCCGTTCCTATGGCAACACCACCCTGCAGCCCTTATGTGGTGGTAGCAGTGTGTGTGTGTTCACGATCACGCATGGGTGTGTGTGCATGGCGCGCTCAGGTTTGTTTAGAGAATGTCAGCGACGAGTACAATTAATTTTTTTTAAGGTTTAATGTCGTCCTCTCCCTGTCGCCGTCTGTCACCGGTAAACGCGCACCGCTTACAGTCTCATGAAAGACACCATTCAACAATATCAATATTCAAAGTTTTGTGAGATGATGCTCATATGTTGCAATCCCATTCATGGGTTTGTAATAAGTTGTAATTCCTTCTGATTGATCCCTGTGGCAGTTGATTAGCAAACCTCTGATTAGAACAACTGAGCAGTCGGAAAGGCTCAGTGCTTTCTCATCAGGGTTCATCCGATGTCACCTCGACCCCTTCAGGGAAGCAGAAGTTTGGCGCCTCCGCAGTAGCAATCTTCTGTAATGGTGAATGAAAAAAGAAAGAGATGAAGAGAGATGATATCTGGAGACGACGAGAGCTCAAGCGTGACATGACATAGCAGAAGTAGAGTGATGGACAGGCCAGAGAGGGTAGGTTTTATTTTCTCTTTGTCGCTCCGCTGTCTGGCATGTAGGGACAGGGAAGAAAGAGAGCCAGAGAAGCACTGTGAGATAAGGCTTTGAATATATCTTCTCTCACTCTCTTCTTTTTCTCTTCTCCCTAAGGAGGAAGGCTGACTGACAGACGCTTCCCACCACCACCTCTTACTCCCCCGGCTGTGGGCAAGCTTTGTAAAGTACCTACCATCAACTCGAGCCAATTTACACGTCTCTATGCACGCTCTGAGTTTATTAATATATGATAAACTAGTTAGCCACAAGCACTAATTAAGCTGCATTCTGCCATCTAAATGTAAGTAGTTGGAGGAGGTGTGTCGTAGGCGACGGGAAGGGTTTGTAATGATGCTGCAGAAGAGCACACCAGTTTATGGTCAATACAAGTGATTCTCAGTGGAAATCAATGGACTGAGATACCCACCATCCTCTTGTGAGGACACAGTCATTAGACAAAAGCATTTTAATGCCATCCGCCTGCGAAAGAATAAGCTCCCATTCTGTTGGATGTTTGCTTTTTGTTTATTGTGGGCTTGAGTAGTCCCATGATGATTGCCTCAATCTAAGGCAGCCAAGCTGGTGTCATTGTGTCTCAGCTCCCTCTCTCCACTGTTACCCCTCAGAACGCTGACTCAATCAGACAAAACCTCCGCCAGATTCCCGTCTTCTGTTTCGATGTGACATCCCCAGTGCCGAGCTGTCTCCTCGCTCTGTGCGTGCGTATCCAGATGCAGGATTGACCTGGACGTGATCCTCGGTTAAATACAGAAGCTGAAATGAAAGATGGTTTGGTGCAACTTATGACTCTCCATCCCTCATGAGAATTAGATTTAACCTTACTGCCGAAGGCCTGCACAGACAATGAGCCTTTGCGGTATTATGCTCCATCTGAAACTTTCCACCAGCTTGGAGGCTCCTTAGATAATTTAGTTTAGAATAGTTTATGATTTCCTTAATGAGAGCTTGGGCACAGGGGCAAGAACATGTCATTCTCTGTATCAGTGAGTCACAGACTGATGTACCTGTTCTGCTTCTTTTTCTCTAAATGCATAAAAGCCGCAGTGCAGAATCAGATTGTGGGGCCACCTGTGCTGCTAAAGATCACACTACTACCGGCTCTCTCTAGTCTGTTTGTTTCATTTTATTGCAGACATCTGTTCCTTCTGAATATGATTAAGCTCTTTACACAAAATAGCACATGTGAGAGCTAAACCTGTGAATACTAAGTATAAATTTGCATATCGTTTGTAATGACTCAAATTGGATCGGGTCCCACCTTTTAAAAGAGTAACACCCACTACTTCCTTGAGATTATGGCAGCAATTAATGTTGTGGGGGTTTTTTTAAAAAGCACACAAATAATCTTCATAAGAAGAAGAAGTTAATAAGAAGAATATAATTTATTTTAAAGTTTTTGTTGTTCCCTCTTCCCACTGGCAAATTTCTTTCAACTTTTCCACTCAATTTATTTTGAAACCCACTAAACACTGGGGTATTATTAACGTCACTTTCTTTTTGTTCTTTGTTGTCTCCTAAGTTCATCCATTACTAAACAACAACATGTGTTTGCACAAATTCATTGGTTCGTAGTGTGAAGAAGTGCAGACAGATAGAAAGCATCCGGAGAGGAAGGGACAGAGCTGCTGGAGTGAGAACACACTGACACACTGGCAGGTAGAGTTCAGGACTGGTTGGGTAAAAAACACCCACAGTGACACACAAATGCCTTGGGGTGAGCATCATTATGAAAACAGTCACATTTGCAAATGATGCTCACATTCACACCGAGAAAACGTGCGGCATAGAAGCACATTTGTGAGTGGGAAATGATGTGGGTGTATCATTTTATGGATGGTTCAAAATGTGTTAATTGAGTGTTTGTGTGTGTGTGTGTGTGTGCGTGTGTGTGTATATTTTTGTGTGTGTGTGCGTCATTGCCAAATTTTCAACTTCATTGTGTTGTGGGTAATGGACAGAATGAGGCAATTTTCTTGTTTGTTGTTCATTTGCCTGCACATAATACATTTATTTAAAATTTCCTGAGTTTGAATGCAAGGACTATTGGTTCCCCGCTGAATTGGATGCTGCACAATTTGCCTATAGGGTGGTGTGGCGGAAAGGTGTGTGTTTGTACTTGCTGTGTGTATGTGTGTGCGATTTTTGCGTGGATGCCTGTATGTTTACAATGTTTACTTTTAGCGATTTTGGAAATTCCATCAGTTTTAACTGGCCGGTGAGGGGTCTCGCAACAAAAACAAAAATTAAAAGAATTGCTTTGAGAAAATAATGCTTTTAATAATGCAAAAAAAAAACTTTAATAGGCTGCGTTCAAGAGAAATGAAAGCAAAATATATGCTATGATTTGAGTGTAAATGCCAGGTTGGGGCATTGGTGATACTCTCTCTCTTTGTGTGTGTGTGTGTGTGTGTGTGTGTGTGTCTTTACATCCACTTACCTGTGTGAGATATGAGATACTGTTTCCATTCCTCAACTTCATTGCATGTATTGTTATTGCTTCCTCCTTTCAACGCAACACATCCCATAGAAACAGATTGAATGGGGCTGAGAAAGGCCACTTCATCCTTCTGGGACCTGTGTCGGCATAGAAAACAGACCTATTGTATATCTTGTCCTCTAATCAAAAATACTGAGGGCATTAAAGATGCCTTTCCCTACAGTGTCACCTGACAATCTGTATTGTGGCAAACTTCCCCAGCGAAACGCGAAGAACAACAAGAGACGTTAACTATGATATATCAGCTATTTTTTCTCACCAATCTTCTTGGGAGAGCTATCATTATTAAAGTTGAGTGCTGCATGCAACTGCTGATTTACTCACCATTATTTCTGCCATGATTTCATGGCCAGCGCATTGGTTCATTATTTTCTGTGAGGTCTCAGTTGTAAAAGGTCAGTGGTGACGCTTCCTGACAAGAAAATGTACAGTAGCTCTATGGAGAGAGAGCTTGAAACGCACTGAACCTGCACAACTGCACACATGTTAATTGGTGTGAAGGGTTAACATGTTAACGTGTTGTTCCTGCGCTGCCACTGCAGCATTAGCTCATTAGTATCATCTTCGTGCACCTATTGTAATTAACTACATTCCATCCTTTGCTGGTGCAATCTGACTAATAACAATGAGTCCTTGTCAATCAGTCCGACTTGTGGGATCATAACAGTACATGCTACCTTCTCAAAATGATTGCTGTAGATCATTCAATTGGCGAGGAGACACGACTCATGTTAACAGGCTGAATATCAATCTTACCACGTTTGTTTACACTGATGTACTGTAGCCACTGTTTTGCTACAAAGTATGCTTGTGATCAATGCGAGCTGCTATGTTTCTATGGTCGCAGTCTTGCTGAAATGTCAGTGAGTAACAAATCCACCCCATCAATGTCTTTTTTAGTTGATACAAATGTAGTCAGTGAGCGACTGCTTGTCATGTCAATCGAAGACATTTTTTTAGTCAATTTACAACAAGCTTTACAGCTGTGTTGACCTCTGTTGCTTTTTTCTGGTACCGACACAGAAACATGATGTTCCCATTCTTATATTCTGACATCACTGCCTACAAATCTGTGATTGACTCAGTTGCTTTTCCGAGCTTGAAAACAGGCCTCAATGTGTACAACATCAAATCTATTTGGATAGCTGAAAAAACTGAGATGTGTGAACCAATTCAAAGGTCTGGAACAAGGCGAACTTCAGGCGGGGGTGCTGCTACAAGTTTGTGATCCCCTGATAAAAGCAAAAAAACACACACATCAATCAACCATGTCATGTTCAAGGCCCTCTGTCAGGGGGCCTTCTGAATCTCCCCCTTTACAGTTACAGTTTCAGTGTTAATAACTGAACAAACTATCTTATCTCCAAAAATAGCATGCATGCTTCCTTGCATCCAACAAGCATTTACTGGTGTTTTGGAACAATACCAGAACAAATGTCCCACCCCCCCCGAGGATTATATTATAGGCTTTAGAAGAAGAAGTGAGGCTTACACAGACCTAATGTAAATTGTTTTAATAGCAGATCTGTTCACTAAAATAACTGCATTTACTGCAGTGGATAATTTAGCCTCACCTCTTAACCACCTGTCTATGTAAAATCTGGTACATAAGAGTTTGAGTGAGATAACAGATCTACTGTTTATTTAGAAAATATCATATTCAGGCTTTAAATCTTTGTGTGGATAATCATTTATAATTTCATATTAACTGCTATCGCATGCTCAGAAGGTTTAAAAGCAACAATAATGCCTTTTACATATAGGCTTGGAGTAGTTAGTATGTTTAAGTACACTGTTTTTGTAAGTATGCATGGCATATTTTGTGTCTGTTTGTAGAGTGGTTCTCAGTCACTAAAGTCTAATTATCTAATAGGTTTTATTTATTCATGTTGTTTTTCTGGTATACTTTTGGTTGAGGTCAGAGCTTGCTGGTCGGTTGCACATCAGTGTCCGACGTGTGCATGAGTGAATAGGCACACGTGTGGATGCATGGGTGTGTTTGTAAGGATTCATCTACCCCAGCTCTCCTAACAAGTGCTGAAATAATAATGAGAACATTGGTCGCTTCTGAGTGGGGCTCATGAGAGAGAAGGAGGTGGGGGCAGATAGAAATAGAAGTGAAATTGAACCAAAATGCTGAGCTGGATACAATGGAAACCTAATATCAGACACCTAGAATGTGTCTGTGAAACAATCTATGGGTTTTCTGTCTGTCTGGAATAGAAGTAGTTAGGTGAGTTATTTTTTCTTGGGAAAGAAAAGAGGTGTGTGCAGACACTAAGGGGCAGGAAGAATGATGATATCTTATGACAGTTGGATGTCCCTATATGTCCTCTTTGTGTGAAATGCTTCCAAAGTCGCAGTGCCATATTACAGGTTCCTTCACCGTTAGCTTAATTCACAATTATGCTTTCTTTTTGTCACTTTATGGTGGCACAAAAGAAGCAAAACATGAACCTCTCTCTCAGTATGCCCTAAACTCTGAAGGTACAAAGGGAAGTTGAGTAGTATAGTCGGAGTGTTTCTTAATTGCAGCTGGTCACTCTCCAGAGAGATCAGATTAAATGTTGTGAAGCCAATATGAGCCCAGCCTGTTGTCTACAAGCTGAATAACTCAGTCTGAACTCTCATCGCCTCTATAAAGCCATTTTAAATGTCACACTGCTTTTACTGAGTACTTAACTATTAAGTTTTTTTTCTGTGTACTTTCCTTAATA
Source organism: Hollardia meadi (assembly GCA_037974645.1). Classification (NCBI taxonomy): domain Eukaryota; kingdom Metazoa; phylum Chordata; class Actinopteri; order Tetraodontiformes; family Triacanthodidae; genus Hollardia; species Hollardia meadi. The sequence goes on from JBBPCS010000672.1 coordinate 10,666,419, forward strand.
GTTTATCCCATTTAATTCAAAAGCAAATCTACTATGTTGTGTTAATGCATTAATTTAGGCTTTCATCTTGTGCATTGGTAAATTAGATGATTAGATTTGGAGTGGAAAGATGGACCAGCGAACATTTCACAAGTCTGATTTGATTGAGCTGAGAATTAAAGTGGTGCGTGTTTCTTTAGAAAAGTGACGATTCAGTAGACTTTAACGTAATATTGGAAGAAAGATATCTCTGAAAACATACGTTTCTCTCAAAAGAAATATTTAAACAACAAGAAATTATGTGTATCGTATTAATTAACAGATGACAAAACTTATTATGGTCACTTCAGTGTTTTAATTGCATGCTGCAATTTCAAGTTGTTGGTGGGGTTTTTTTGGTACAAAATAATTCATGCAGCATCAGTGATTTTAAAAGTGCAAAACAGGTCCAAAAATCACTTTACAGATCAATTAGCGAGCATGCCAAACAGGACCAGAACCACTCCATAAAGCTGTGACGGAGTTCGTTGAAAAACGTGCAAGATTTCATTATTTAGAGTGTTTTTACCAAACAAGACCAAGCAAAATACTGCGTATAATACCCACATATCCACCACGTCCACGTAGTACACCGGCAGACGTGGAACTATACAAAATCATGCTTTTTGACAGTTTTAAAAACATTAAATAACAATCATTTCAAATTTACAAAAAGAAAAAAAAACATGAGGTAACAGCTTGTAAACATTTTTCGTCACTTTGTTCAAGTTGGCAACATTAAATTCACTCAAAAGATTCAACAGATCGCCCACGTGTAAACAATTGCCCGTGTTTTACACACAAACATTGGTCGCTGGACTACTTTCTGTAGTCATTTTCGGAAGGAAATGTGAAGTTTTTGCATATCTTTCCTCACTAAGACACAAAACGTCTTTGAGAAGCACATGCAGATGCCGATCTTGGAAACGCGTCCCAGATCTCCGCTCCACTTCTCCACAGCACCTGCTGCCCATGCTCTAGCTGAGCCCGATCATCACCGTCTCCACGTCTTTTGAGGGTCTCCGTTCCTTCACCAGGAAGTTAATCATGCTCTCCGATTTGATCATCAAGTTACACCCGAGAAAAAATACACCGAACACGACGGTGAGCGACAAGACGCACAGCACCGCGATTTGCACCACACGCATGACGAAGAGTTTGCGATCTTCTTGCGCTAGCACCAGGGACCCTCCGCCGTCGCCGGTCACCACGTTGTCGGTGCCATTGCCGGAGTATGTCGCAAGAGTCCCAGCAAGGGTCTGACTCCCGTTAAATAGCGCGCCCTGGGTCACGTCGAAGAAGGAGACGTTCATGTTTCCTTTCGGGTTACCGGCAAACAGACACGCGACTCCACTTGGCAGGCGCACAGTCTCAGCACAAAATCTGGACTCCAAGCAACAGTTTGCGTCATGTGACTGTTCAGATTTTTTTTAAAAGGCAGAAAACAAAAATATTACTTTTTAAAGTCCAGATCTACAGGCAGACGTCGAGTTCGTGCGTAATGAGCACATCCACATCACCGGAATGTTGCTGCAGTCAAACAGCGCCGCATCAGGTGCAGCCAAAGTAAGTTTCTTCGACTCAAAGTCCGCGGGTTTCTGACTTTTAGAGAGTCATCTTAGACAGTGCTAATGTCCAAAACGTGTTTCCCTTCGGTGTAATGCGAGACGCTCCCTGCGAGCGCTTCTTTTGTGCCAAGTCTCTGGTGCGTTTTAAAGTGATGATGAGTTCCCCGTGGACCACACCACCATTCCTCACCAGGGGAGGTAGTGGAGTCAGATGGTCTCGGATAATGCACTGCTCCTCTGATGTACAAAAAAAAAAGACAAAGAAAGAAATCTCAATTTGAAGTCCTATTCCGGAATTCGGTCTACCTATTACTTTTGTCTTACACAGTTATCACAATTTCTTGTGATCACAATTTCTTGTGATAACTGGAGTGAGATCTGTCTGATGGGAATTTAACATTAGATCCGCATTTCATTCTCCCAGATTACTTTTTCTATTTATCCGGAGTGCAGTAATTAGGCAACATGATGTTTCTTTAAACAAGAATGTATTTCAAACAAGTGATACTTCCTGTTAGTCTCTTAATTCAAGACAATTAGTTTTCAAGAATGAGTGAGGATAAATTACTCACGGATATTATGAAGTGTGCTCTTCTGAAACCAACGGAGCACCCATTCATGCACATCAATAACACCGGAAAGCCTCACCAATATTGATTCAGATATGCATTAGCTTTGAAGGCTTCTCGTGAATTGCTGAAAAATCATTTAAAGCCTGAAAAATTCATTTCAGTGAGAATCAAAATGAGGAGCAGAGTGTCGTCTGCTACTTTGGGAGGTATTTATAGAGTTTAATGCCTGTTCCTGAGAAAACGGTCACTCTGTAACTGAGGGGCCTTGAGAGAGAGAGAGAGAGAGAGAGAGACCAATGAGGCACAGCAAGCTTTTACTTAGAAATGAAGACATTAATTAATTAACTATGATTGAACAATGGCAAATATTTATCAGAAATATTGGCTCCCCTGCTTTCACTGTGCCTGCTGTTTCCTTCCCCAGGCAGCGGCTGAAATGAACCCCCTGAACATCAGACAGCTCTCTGTTTTTATTGGAATGTGGTATTCAAATATCACTTTTATCTTATCTGTAACTATTGCAGCTGCCTGGCACACCAGCTCACTAAGGTGGCAGTGAAACCCCAGCAACCTCCTCTGTGAAGAAATATGAGCCTTATATACCATAAAATTACCATTTCATAAATTAAGTTAAAATGATCATTGCTTGTTACAATATTTTGGAGCCAATATTATTCTTTCTCAGCACTCGCCTCTTTCTTCATCTTCATCCATGTGAGGTTTCATTTTATGAGGTCAATATTGATTGTATTGATTCACAGCAGGATGTGGCATTTCCCTTTGCTTTACCTTTTGTTTTGTTGTTGCTTTAACAGTCTGCATTACCAAATATTATCTCTCTAATCAATAAATTATTAGACTTTAAAGAGAGAGAGAAATAAGTTTGGGATGAATTGCTAAAAAAAAAAAAACTTAGGTCAGTCAGTCATGTCCTAATGTCATTCTACCTGTAATTTCAGATATTCCAGTGATTTTATTATTATATTACTTATAAATATTTAAGCTGCCATCCACGCATGGAACTGCCAAGTATGCAAGCTGCCCAGTAGGTTTTAAAGTTACCCAGAGAGGTTTTTGCTGCAGGAAAGTAATCTAACTGACATGATTTTCACCTAATCTGTGCTATGAAATTTTCAAATATTTCAAACTTAAGAAAATATCTGTGCAGGTTTTTATGGAAATGTAACTGCTGTGGGGAGGATGGACCCTTAAATAACTGAAAAGAGGTGCTAGAGCTAAATTAGAAACTATTAAACTATCTTGGCTGACTGGGTATACTTATGTACTTATGGTGCATGTAAACACAATCAAAAGTTCTTTAAAAAGCACAGCAGGGAAACAGTCTTGTCCAAAACAGTCCTGTTTTATCATAGCGCCTCCCTTTTCACGTGCTGATGTTAAATTGAACAGTGACAGTGATGAACTTCAACAGGTTAATTAAAAAAACTGCCTCAAACATTTTGAAACGACTCTCCAGGACTTGTCTGCCCATCCTGTCAAATTAATCTGCTGTTTGTCTAAAAACAAAGGCCATGAAATTCAATTCGGGGATGCTCATAATGTCTGGGCAAGAAGCTTTCAGCCCCCAACTGACAAGCATGTGTACAAACAATGATTAGCTCCATCCACAAATACCTTTCATAAGCCTAGAGGTGGTTTACTTTCAGATAATTTATTAATGGCTGATAACAGAAGGAGAAGGAGTATTTTTCATGTACAATAAGATCAAATAATCTCATTAGCCATGGATTTGGTTGCTGCAAATTAATTGGCAGCATGTAAATCAATGCTGCACTATTTGGTTCTGTTCTATTATTCATTGCAGTGTGATTATGGAAAGTAGCTTGTACTTACACTTCATCTCTCTGTCAATATGTAAATCCTCTGCTACACCTAACAATGTCTCTTTGAGGCTTCAAATGGCAAAACTTCAAAGAATTTACAAATGAGAGGAAGGTTTTGCAAAGTCAAATGAACATGAACATGTTGCTCTTTTGAAGTAATTATCAATTTTATTTTGTTTTTTTGTTTAATGTCACTATTAAATGTCTTCCAAAAAAGTTTTGGCCTCTAAAAGCTTCATAAACTGAAGAACCTGTTGCGGATTTATAACTTTGGAGCATCAGACTGAGGATTTTGCTGCGAATGCTGCGAAGTTTCATTGATGTACTGGTCACCGGCACAGGTATGTTTGTAACTAGTGGTTATTGTTAGTATTTGCATATGAAGATACATTCATATGAGGATGTATATAGACATGAATGTGAGTGAGTCTGACTCGTTCCTAAGCAACAGTAGACCTGTGAGCCCAGTGACAGATGGTTGGTGAAGTTATTTTGGTTTAGAGGAGAAGGAGGAGGAGGGGGGGGGGGGGGGGGGGGGGCGGTGGTGCCGGGGCGGCGGGGGGGGGGG
>JBBPCS010000672.1:10671088-10705319 GCA_037974645.1 Hollardia meadi
TTTTTTTTGTGTGTGTGTGTGTGTGTGTGTGTGTGTGTGTGTGTGTGTGTGTGTGTGTGTGTGTGTGTGTGTGTGTTACGATGTGCACCTACTGCAGCGCAGCCTGTCTGTTTGACTGCATAGTGAAAATCTGTTTGTTTGAGAAGCGGATTACAGATTTCATAAATCTAATTGAAGAAATCCTCGCCCTGTCTCTCCAGTGCTCCACGAGCCGCTACCCATTAACCTCATTTACATTTAGACACATCTCCACACCTCACCTCAGTAATGCAGAGTAGCATGATCTGTCTGTCTTTCTATCCCAGCCAACTTGTCTTCAACTTCTTTCTTTCCAGCCGTCTTTCTTTTATTTAACAGCATTACATACATTAGACTTCCCACAGAAGTGAAGTCTGGATACAAAAAAACACAACAGAAATGCCCTCATTCACTCTTTCCATTTCTCCATCCCTTATATGTCCCCACTTGTATGTTTATTTATTTGTCTGTATTTTTGTAAGCTGTCGCCCCCTGAGAGGAAAATGTAAGCTGCAGATCCAGAGGGGCTAGAGGGGACTGAGACAGATCAGATAGCAAAGCATCACAACACAAATACACATTGTCCCTCATCAGCGACTCGTGGGCACATTTCATAAGCTGGCCAACCCTTCACCTGAGAAAAATATCTCATATCCCCTCACTTGATCCCCCCCCCCTCACCAGTTAACCAAACACTGATTTTGTCTGAGAGAAAAGCCTTTTTTGATATTGGCTCTTTGCCACAGCGCTCTTAGACTCAGTGGAAAACTTAAAGGGCTCCAGAGAGATCTGTAACACAGGTCAGGACCCTTCCAGCCCCCTTTCCTCCTCAATACCCCCCCACCCCCCTCATCGCTTCTTGTTCAGTCTTAATTGGCTGCCATCTGACCCAGTCTCTGGCTTTTTACTAAGGATAACTGCCACTATGCTCTTCCCAAAATACCATTCATCTGTGGGGGTGGTCACCACAGAAGGCTTTTGCGCCAATAGATCCGAATTAGTCAATAGTGGAGATTTGGTTTGATTGCCCACAGTGTATTACCTGCACCATCCACCCACACAAAGAGCTTAATGCCAGCAGAACAGTTGACTATTATAGCTTTTCTACTTATTTCTCTATTTCTGTCATTTCTACTAGCGGCAATTCTTGGACACGGGTGGCAGTAACTTAGCAACCAGCTGGAGAATAAGAGTAGGGCACAGGGATAAAGATTCAATAAATGGACAAGTGGCAGAGATAAGAAGCATTGTCTGCTTCTACAAGCCTCGCCACATGCCTCCCAAAGTTCATTTCTGTAGGGCGATCTCAGCTTTTATACCATTTTTCGCCTCATTTTCTTTTTCTTTCTTTTTTTCTTGTTTTAGAAGCTGGCAAATTCCCACATTCTCATTCAGTGAAATAGGAAGACGTTTTCTGTGGCAGGCACTTATCGGATTCATAAATTTATAGCGAGAGAGCTCGGCTAGACTATTTCTAGGGAATGCATAGCTTGGGGCAAAGTCAGTCTTTTTAGATCCCAAAACAATCAAGAAATAACTGCTGATCACATCTTTTACTGTATATCCTATATGTATTATATTTTCCCACTAGGGGTCCTTCTACCACAGCTCTGCAACTTGTGCTTATAGCTGCTGTAGGTCTTTGAGGTGATTCATCCACTTTGAGCACTGAGTGATTTCATTGCAGGTTTACACTAAGTGCCCATTCTGTGCAGCGTATGTGTTAACTGTTATGGGCTCTTTTCAATCCAGTAAAGGAAAAAGGGAACATGCAAATCATTTGTTTTTGTTGTTTTTTTTATTCTTGATGAAATAGTGTCTACTGTATGTGTAGTGAGAGGAGCGCTAGCAATTTCAAATAAACTGTAACTGCAACACACAGTAACAATTTGCAAACATCTCTGCAACGTGTGTGTCCAAAATCCTGCTTATCTCCAGCGTTTAAAACCCACTTCCACATTAAAACAAGTTCAAATATTCCAACACTGCAGATCCAGTTCTATACTTATTCTAACCATATTTGAGTTTTGAATAGGTTCACACTTAAAATGCCCAACAGCGTTGACGGTTGCTGTTTTTTCCCTACAGTGAAAAACGATGAGTTGTTCACAGCTGGGGAAAGGTGAGAATTTCTGCATGCAGTGCTGCAAATGGTCTAGAGACAGTGCAGGAGATAGGCCTAAAGAAAAAATGAATCATTTTATTTATTTATGCATGGTGCAGCTACTTTCATTTTGATTGATTTACCTTATATAATTTCTTTTGAAAAAAACAACAACACAAAAACTAAAACGAATGAAACAAGGCTATATTCCAATGCCAAAATACAACTAATACAAATGTTTTCAATCCAGGAAGAAACAAGTGCCAACATGCCATTTAAGTAGCTTGTTATATTAGCCTGGAAGCTAACGGGGTGCAGAGTTTGATGTATGAGGCAAAGCCGTATGAACCAACGCGCGTTTAGTCAAGTGAAGAATGAGGAAAGGCGTTCAAGTTCGGAAGTGACTCCACAGGGAACACAGACGACTCATGTTAAGTCGGCTCCGTTACTCTCCAGCCATGGGAACTTTTTTACACCGTCTGGTGATACTGTTTCTCTTTTTCTCATCGGCATTAAACGTTCTCGGTAAGATATTTTTATTATTACTATTATTTCTTGGGCTTTTTTTTTTTTTTTTTTAGAGTTTCACCTGCTTAGGCGACCAGGGGGTATTTCCGCCCGACTTTAAGGGGCATCTTTTTAAGGAACTGTTCATATTCACAGTTATTCAATATAATGTTGTCAAACGGAACAGAGAATAAGTTACTGTTAGCGTGGCTGTGGGCTGACAGTGCTGCTCCGTTAGAGCTTTCGCCACCTTTCCTTATAAGGGAGTGAAAATAGTCGGGATGTGCTTGAATGAAGCGAGGTGACCAGGGGGGTCCACAGACTCGGGTCCCCTCATCAGAGATAGCTTCATTAGCAGCAAATAATAGCAAGATACATGTGCTTTGTGGTTTTACATTTCCTCAAATATCTCAAAACCAAATAACTTAATAGGCTAAATAAATAAGATGTTGGGTTTTTTTCAAAATAAAAGTCTTTACAGTGTCCGTATTATTATTTGGAATAGCTCAAGAAAAACCACATATCGTGTGCTGCTTTCAACTCTTTCATATTGCGTCCATCAGTTGTGTGTATTTAATTCAGAGGCCTTTGATTCAACCAGTCAATTTGGGAGCTGATATGATATGTTATTCAAGAGTTAAATTAAATCAGTTTCTTCATATATATTCTGCCAGATTGCTTTTTTTTTTTTACAATAACATTTGACACTTTTTTACAAAGGTAGACTAAGTTAACACTGCCGGCGGTGCTTCTGTGTATACCTTTCATTGAGCCACACCCATACGATAGGATTCGGGGCAGACCACTCTTGGAAAACATAAAGCATTAGCAACATTCATGTTATGAGTAAACTGACTTTATCAAGCACATCAATGTTTGCACAGTAGGCTTGTCTTGAAAGACTGTGGTGTCTGTGGGGAAGCTGAACAGAGCTGCATGGCACTGCTGATTCATTTTTTGAAAATGTGGTCAGCTATCTACCTATGTCACTTTGCCTCAGTGAAGACAGTTGTGCAACGTTTCTGTCTGTGTGATTGTCAAAGGTTCCAACATCTGCACATCAAGAGGAGTCACCACTTGCCAACAGTGCTTGGCTGTTCACCCAAGCTGTGCATGGTGCTCTCAGGAGGTAAAAACATCAGAAGATACATACACACAGTGTCTAGTTGCTCCTCCCATCCGTTACTCAATGCAACAAGTTAGAACAGAAACCAAATTTCTTGTTGTCATTCTCTGAAGGCTGTTCTTCAACATGCTTACATGGGAGAAGTTAGCCTTGTGTTAACCTTTGTGAAAGGGTGTCTTTTTTTTTCTTTTTTTAAACGTGATCAAGTGTTTTTGTTTTGTGTTGGCGAAACATAACCAAGTAGTTTTGTTGCAACCAAGAAAATTATATAATTACAGCAAAATGGAGCTACAGCAGGCTCTGAACACCAGTCTCCTAGGTGCAATCCCTGGACACAACCTACTCAGCTACTTGGCTGTGTTGCCAATATCTGATTTGTGACCTTTTATAATACATGCTTTCTGACAGAAGAGGCTTTCCGTCAGAAATAGCTTTCTGCTAGAAATCTCTATGGGTTTCCTGTCACAAAGCCGCCCAGACGCTACCTGACAGAAAGCCTTCAAGGCTGACTTCTCCCATCTGCTTGCCTGTACACTGCAGCCTTTGAACTGATGAGACTGAAAATAAGAGCAAAAGGGGTGTTGGCCGAAGGGCTCCTGTACTTGGGGGAGGCCTGTTATTGGATTCAAAATTTGCATCATCTCATAAATGCAAACATTATAAAAACTGTTTCTTCAATTTAATTTCTTTTATGTAATGGTAACCAATGGTAATGGTTTATTAACTCGTCACTTGCTTGAGTGCGTGACAGATTGGATGTGGTTGTTTCAGGAGTTTGGGAAGGGATCTAGCGTGCCCCGCTGCGACCTAAAGGAGAATCTGCTGAATGGAGGGTGCAGTAATGCAGCTGTGGAGTTTCCTTCCAGCACCCTGACTATTCATGAGGACGCACCGCTCAGTGATAAGGCCTCTGGGACTGCTGACGATGTCACTCAAATAAGGCCTCAGAAACTTCATATGGCACTAAGACCAGGTACTTTTACACCCAACCAGACATAACTTATAACAATGTAAGGCCGTTGACTGTATATGAAGATGGACGACATGAAAGCTCCCCAAAAGTAAAGCCAAAACATCTCAATCGGCCCCTGGTGGTGGGCTGCAGTGTAGGTCATAAACTCCTGCCCCACAATGATATCAGGTGGGCCAAACTAAAAACTCAAAGTACACCTTAAATGCATTTTTCCCAAAGATGGGTTCTGTCGTTTGTTAATTTTTCTGATCAGTTTGGTTTTAATTAGTTATTGACAGCTGAGCCATGCTTGCGACGGGGCGGGCGGGTGTATGGGCGGGAACTCGAGACTGCGGCTCCGCTGCCTGGTTGCTACAGCGCAGACCCTGGCTCCAAATGACGTCACTAGCGCAAGATGGCAGCGCTCGTATACAGGATATTTTGGCTTCATTTTTGTACAATGGGAGGAAGTGGAGACGCGTCGTCCATCTTTATTTATGTCATTGTGTAAAACCAGACACTATTACCATTACTATTTTTGTACATGCAATAATAGCCTGATACCACAGAGCTGGCTGTAATTTTTATATTTTATTATTATTTAATATTTAATCTTTTTCACTTGAAAGACATTGATCTAATTTGATCTACCATGCACTCCTCCATCTCTGCGGCCCTCTGCTTTTTCCCTCACAGGTGACACCAAGCGGTTCACTGTGTTTGTGAAACAGGTGGAGGATTACCCAGTGGACCTCTACTATCTGATGGATCTTTCCTTTTCAATGAAGGATGACTTGGTTCGCCTTCGCACCTTGGGCAGTGAGCTTGCCACGACCATGGGCCGCGCCACAAGCAAACTACGCATGGGGTTTGGAGCCTTTGTGGACAAGACAGTGTCCCCTTACATGTACACCTATCCTCCAGAGGCAGTGGAAAACCCTTGCTCGGGGTAGGTGGGGAGATTATTGTTGGTGTTACATTTGAGGAGAAGGAGCTGAGGTGGAGATTTTCTTATATTCTAAGGTCAGTCCACTTGTGCTTAACAGCGTGAAACTAATTTTCTCCCTCGCTGATTTCCTATCCCCCACTCACCTATTCACTATATACAGAATTCATGAGAAATGCCTGGCTCAGTTCGGATTCAAGCATGTGCTGTCACTGACAGAAAAGGTAGCTCGCTTCACAGAGGAAGTGGAGAAGCAGCAAGTGTCTAGAAATAGAGATGCTCCGGAGGGGGGATTTGATGCTGTCATGCAGGCTGTGGTGTGCAAGGTATGAAAATATAATCACATACAGATACACCAACACTTGCTTACTGATTTGCAAAAATGAGTTTTTTCATTTACTTGTCATGTTTATTTCTGTGTCCATCATCATTAGGAGAAGATCGGCTGGCGTGCGGATGCCTCACATCTGTTGGTATACACCACTGATGCCAAAACTCACATCGCTCTGGATGGACGTATAGCTGGAATTGTCCAACCCAATGATGGAAAATGTCACCTTGATAATGACAACGTTTACAACAAATCTAACATCCTGGTAAAGGCAGAAATATAAGTATAAGTACATATAAGTACATCAGCAATTAACTTTGTTTTTTAATAAGAGTTATTGGACAGAACAGGCTTCCACTGAAAACAATTTGCTTTCTGTGTTATCCAGGACTATCCCTCCCTGGCGCTCATGACAGAGAAAATGTCTGAAAACAACATCAATTTAATTTTTGCTGTGACCAACTATGTGATGCCGCTCTACAAGGTAAACAAACTGCACTGCTTGTGCCACAGCGTGAAGTTGTTTATGTTTTTGAAAAAAAAATAAAAAAAATTGGGACATTAATCTTGACTGTCTTCCCAGGAGTACAGTCAGCTCATTCCAGGCACAACTGTGGGAACGCTGTCCGATGACTCTGGGAATGTTATTCAGCTCATTGAGGAGGCTTACGCGGTAAGAATTTACCAAACATAGGACAATAAGTGGAACACGCAAATAGATGGCAAATTGGGACACAGTTTAACTGTTTAACCTCCAATAAATAACTTTATGTTGAGCAGAAAATTCGGTCTAAAGTTCAGCTGGAGCAACTGGGAGTCCCAGATGAGTTGTATCTCTCCTTCAATGCCACCTGCCTAAATGGAGAGGTTGTCCCTGGGGTTAAGTCCTGCTCTGGCCTCAAGATTGGAGACACAGTATGTATCAGTTGAGATGCTGACATGCACATCTGGTAACCAAACACACAGATTGTAACAGAGACATTTCCTCCTCTTCAGGTGTCATTCAGCGTGGAGGCTCAGTTGCGTGCCTGCCCCAAAGAGAAGAGCCGCACTTTTACCATCAAACCTCTAGGCTTTAAGGATTCACTGGAGGTCACAGTGGATTTTGCCTGTGGCTGCGACTGTGAGGCAAAGGCTGAAGCCAACAGCTCCCTCTGTAGCAACGGCAACGGGACCTACGAGTGTGGCGTGTGTCAGTGTCATCCGGGTCGCCTGGGCCCACGATGTGAGTGTTCAGTGGGGGACTACAGTCCATCTGATGATGTCAACTGCATCCCGAAGCCAGGGAGCCCAATCTGCAGCGGGAGAGGCGACTGTTTGTGTGGACAGTGCTCCTGCCATGCAAATGAGTTCGGTCAGGTCTGGGGCAAATACTGCGAATGTGACGACTTCAACTGCTTGCGCTTCAAAGGGGCACTGTGTTCCAGTGAGTATATGCACTTCTTAATGTTATGATCAGTGTTAGTTCTCTTTCCAGTTTTGCCAACATTCATACAACATTTTGCTAAAAAAAAATAATAATAATCTGACAGCAACAAGGGGCAAATAGGAGCTCCTGCTGCACGATATGGGAATCGAATTCAACAACACACCAGTGTAAGCATCATACATGAGAGAACTTTTACAGCCTCATCATGAATGAATAAAGGCTATGTCAGAGATGAAAGTAAAGAAAACATACAAATAAATAATCTTGAAACCATGACATTATGCTATTCATGTTTGAAACAAGAGCAAAAGCATTGGCCTTAAAGGGCTGATCCACTCAAATTACTATTGAACATGCAGGTAGTTATGTGAGCATGTTGCCATGCTGGTGCTAGCATTTAGCTCAAAGCACAGCATGCTTGTGGACTCTTGGTCTTGTTTAAATACAAATTATGTAATTTCTGTCTGTCATTTACAACAACAACAAACAAAAAAAAGATGTAAGTGGTGTGGCATCATTGGAGTTGTTAAAGTTCTATTGTTAAACAACCACCAGTGCAGTGTACTCTCTGCTGCTCTCTTGGAAGTTATAACGACAGGTGACCAACCGAAACACACTGTTAAATAAATGTAGGGATTTCTATGGGTTTGAACATTGTCAGAAACATTTACACGTACACAACTAATTAAAAATATATAACAGAGGTCCAGTCATTTTTAGACATTTTAATGCGGAAATATTATCTCTTTAAATGTCATTTCTCATGACTGTGAGCACCACAATCTAAACACCATTTCCCTCAGTTGAATCAGGTGTTGTCGGAAATCTCAAAACCTGGGAACATAGAATTAAAATTAAAACTGCATGGTTAGATTTTTACTTTATTTTATTTTTTTGTAATTTGGTTAAAGGAACCTTTTACTTAATGTCAATGAAAGCAGGAAAGATGAAGCTGCCCTTCCCTTCCTTTTCCCTGCTCTGAGACCTCATCAGACTTTGGAACGTACTCTGGTTGTTTCCAGTCACTCTCAGTCTGTAAACACACCTTAGTCAGTTTACATAGCTTTCTCATACGTAACTTGACAAGTCAAGAATCCACAGCCTTTTCAAAAACCAATGTGCAATTATTATGACAGCCTTTGCTTGCTGGTAAAGAACATGTAAATACTTTAGCTGCTAAACATAAACAGTAATGCTAATAAATGACCAGTCCTCTGTCAGGCCTGTAAACCTGGTGTGTGTCCTGATTTTGAATGGTGTTCTAACCACTCACAGCAGTGCAGCATGATGCGCTATCACTCCCTGTTACAAGTTTGCACAGCTCAGTGCACAGTTACCTAATCACAGTGGTAAAACTTTAATAGGCTTTGTATTGGGTAATTTCATCTAACAGCAGTTTGAATGTCAGGAGGGGGGCTGAGCAATAGCTAAATAGAAAACTACTCTTTTATCTTCATGTACATTAAGCAGAACAAATTTTAGCTTGTGCGTACTAACTGTGATTGAAATGGAAATTAGAGAGTTTAAACCTGGAGTGCAGGACTTTTTCCTTATAAATTAATGTCTGTTACCTTCAAGCCCTTGCCAAAGGAGTGCACACAATGCTAAAGTTGAACATTGCCAGATAATTCTCTCTGTAGCCGATGTCTGTGGTGACTTTTTCCGCGACGGCTCACCGTTATCGATGTGTTTTAGCACAAAGTGGTTTTCAGGAGCAGAAAGGGGGCGCAAGCCTAGTGATGGAGTAGGCTTCAGTATGAACTACCAGCTACAGCAACTAGAAGAATGTTGAAGGCTATGGCATCATAAGCATGTCAACAGAAGAGGGAGACAGAAGTTCCGTACTGCAGATTCAACTTCTCGCTTTTTTTAAAAAGGGAACTCCAACAATTTGGGCTACTACTCTGTGCCCTGTGCACATACTGTCATGTGGCTCAAGAGGAGCTTTGCCAAGTCCAAGAAAATAACCCAAATCATGCCATCGGGGTATATCCTCCTGGACATGGAGAGTGAATATGTTTGACAGATATCTCGTGTTATAAACTAGGCTCGTGGGGGAGAAAATCGTGCATTTATCAAGCAGGGAGGGTCTGATTAAAGGATGCCATCAGGTTGCATTATGGCAAGCAAATGAAGCTGCATTTTTGGAGCTAGAAGTCGGGAAATGAGCCTCTGCTGTATTTGATCAGTCTTTTTTTAAAATGTGCTTCCTGTAATGCCACCAAAAGTATGGAAGTGCAATAGTAAATGGTAGAAAGTTACATACAGTTGCACAGTTATGGACTATGGCTTCCAGTGAACTAAACTGAAAGTGCAACATTCAGGAGATGCAAAGATGGTCCAAAATGGTGTGTATATGTTCTCACAACAGCCTCGTAGTTTTACCATCAAAAACTAAACAAAACAAACCCTGGGCCCCTTTGGATGCACCATGACTTAAGGAGAAGATGGAGTGTGTGTGTTGGCAAGCTAAAATTTTCTTGGAATATATAATATTTCCATCAACATGGAGGAGTTTGGAGTCTATCTCAAGGGAGGTTGTTTTTCTGAAAACAGGTATTAAGGCATTCAGTGATAACACCCAGGGCTTGGCCTTAGAGATTCACCCACCCACACACCTACACACAAAGACATGACTGGTGTAAGAGCTCAATTTGGAACCGCTTAGTTGCTGTGTCTCAATAGAGTCATGATGTTATTGTCTTTAAAGAATGAGCGTCCCTCGGCCCCAGCTCAATTGGAGCTACCGCAACCCAGGGCTCCAAAAAGCTCCATCTCTGTGATATTCCCTGTGGCTGTGTATTTCGTCCTCTGCTGAGGGGCCGTGAGAGCAGTGCAGGGCCATGGGGCAGGAGTCAGCATGCACAGCCCCAGGGCCCATAAATACGAGGGAAAAGGGAACAGGAAAGTTTACATTCCTCTGCTGGCAATTTGCCCAACATCTTTTCTCTCCAGTGTGTCTTTACCCCCGCTGCACTTGATTCTGTTCCCTCTCCTCTTGTAGCAGCGTAATGTTCTGTTTTACTGTTCTGTCTTTTCCCCTGTTTTTTGTCCTTTATCACGGAGGCCATGTTAACCTTCTCTAAATCCCAGACATGTGATTAATGGGCAGGATTACTGTGCAGTCTCACAGAGAGAGCAGAATGATGTAAACCTAACTACTTTCTTTTATGTGTGTAAATCAACTTTACAACTCACTCTTGTCATGTTTAAGTGCACCACACTCCAAAAAATATACAATGTTGCAATGATGGTGAAATCTTGCAATGACCATAATTATCATACAAGACTTCTCTTGTTCTCAAAGATGTTTTTGTTATCTAGCTGACAGCGTCAGAGAGATTGCTCAGCGATTGCATTGCCAAGGCTGTTAACCATTAACCAGTGACAATACACCGAGTAACAACGTCTGATCCCATCACTGCAATAAACACAATCGAAATGTGAAGCCATAGTTGACAGGGCAACCAGGGAATTGTTTCCTCAAGTTTACAACAGCGGATGATTTGTTTTGAACTCTGGAATTAGTGGACCCTCTGTGATGACCAGTCACTCCCTCAGTCTGACCCAGCTGGGCTGTGACTCACTCACTTTGCTCTTAGTCATCCAGTGCCAAATCCTGTTTGCTTTCCTGCTAAGAATGCTGTAGTCTCTGGGGCTCTGCCTTTGTTTCTATGTGCTGATGTGGGATGTCTCTCTGTAATGCAGGGAGAAAAGCTTGCCTCCAGGTTGCGTCACTGTAGCTCTGTTCCTAGAATGACTTGGCTTTTGAGCTTTCTACACTTTAGGAGAGTTTGAGGAAGTGTTTGTGTGTATGTGGGCCTGCCTGTGAAGAGCTGGGGAATCATAAGTATGTGCTGTCATTAGAGCATTCCCTGCCTTTGTTAGAGTAGGGATGATTAAGAGACGTGCCTAATGTTCCTTGCGGAGAACGATTACATTTAAGAGCAATTAGCTACTAAGTTATAGTTAGACAGCTATGTTAGCTATGTAGAGACAAATAAAGCTGCAGGCCAAGCTTACAAAATTAAAAATAATCCTTTAAAGTACTTTCACATTACCCAGTTAAAGTACCATAAATGTATCGCCACTGCTGTCACATGTTGATCATTGTTTTAAAATGCAGGCTAGTTCTTTAAAGAAAAACAAAAACAAAACGGAGTTAATCAATCAATCAAGTTAACCAACTAATGAAGAAAAGAAGCAACATTCTAATGTTAGAAAGTACCAAATAATTATGGTAGCTCGGAGGAGGCAAAACACGATCCTCTATATCCTTTCAGCATGACGTTACAGTAAAACATTCTAGGACTGCGTAGACAGAGTGGCTTGCTCGACTGCAAATCAACCCGTCACAGCAGTGAGGGTAAAGCTCCTCCCTCCAGAGTGGTTTACTATGAAGCAAGATTAAAGGTATGTTGAGTCTAATGCAGCATTCCTCTTTTGCCTTATTTGCAGCAACAGTGTTGTTCTTTTTGCTGTAGTTAATCTTTTATATGCTTCATAGTTCTCCTTTATAACAACCTTTTCCTCTTGACCGAAACAGACATTGCTGTTGCATTTTCTTTTCTTTTTTTTGGTGGGCTTTGAGCACCACAAGTCAAGTTCCATCTCGTTCCATTATGTTTGAGGAAAGGCATAATTCTCTACAGCTGACATCTCCAAGACAAGACTGAGCTACTCCCACCAAAACAAGCCAGAGGGAAAAATAATTATTTTTGATTTTGGGCTGAACTGTCCCTTTAAATGTCATTGTGTTTTGTAAAACTGTTGTGAAACTGTGTTTTGACCCTCGGGGCTATTGCAAATAATGAATTAGTACACAAATTAAACATTACTAACACATTATACCTAATACTAGTAATTACATGGTTGCAGAATCTACAAGCAAATCCACAAGTACACTTGCCGAAGCATGCAACATGTAAAACAAATACAGGCTCGTTTTGCAATTGTGTAATTTGTATTCCTAGCTTTGTTTGCCCTGGCACCACCCATGTGATTATGGATTATGGACCTATGAAAAACATAATTGAAATAATCTGAATCAAGACGCAACATTTGAATTGTACATATTTGATTTCAATTTAAAGAGCATTTTGAAGGACTATGATAGAGTTAACCTCCTCATTCTTTTTGATATTTTCAGATCATGGGAAGTGTAGCTGTGGGTTCTGCCAGTGTGATGCTGGCTGGAAAGGAGAAAACTGTAACTGCTCCACTCACACAGACACCTGCATGTCCAGCATCGGCCTGCTGTGTAGTGGCCGGGGTAACTGCGAGTGTGGGGTTTGTCAGTGTACTCAACCTGGTGCCTACGGAGCTACCTGTGAGAAATGCCCCACCTGTCCCGATTCCTGCACTATAAAAAAGTAAGTTTCTCACAAAGATAGGAGGGAATGGACAAAATAACAGAAAAAAATGCAAGTTACTTTTGAAGTAACTAAACAGACACACCTGAGTCGCGTGTGACTTCCAGATTAACCTGTACCATGAAAGATGAATAAATTTTACCTGAAGTATGCTGCCATGGCAATTTACGCTGCATCCCTAAACTGCTCCGAGCAGGTTCTTTTCGTGGTTAACTCGATGTTACCCTATCTACATCTACATTCATACAGGTAGCCCTACAGCCAGGCTGCTTTAGGGAGGAGATCTTAATTAGCGGGTCAATTTCTGAGATGTAGCCCAAGAATTGAATTATTCAAAATGTTTACAGATATTTAGAGAGAATATTTTACGTGTCTGTAAGAAAAAACTCTCTGAGATTAAAGTCACGTATTTACGAGAATAAATCCAAATCATGATGTTTTTTTCTCTGTCTCTTTAAAGTCTGGATAGTTATGATAATATGGTGATTGCAGGGCTGAAATCAAGAGAACTTCATTATTGCTACATCCGATTGTGAAGTAGACCTATAATTTGATTAGGTCACCCACTGCAGGTATAATATATGGAAAGCGTGGCGTCTGCTGTTGTATGATGAAATCCCAGCATTGAAAAGTGAAGACGTGGTTCCTTAAGAAAAAAAACACGTTTTATCAGAATGTTTCTTGTGAAATTTAAGATTGTTCTGTCAGAGAAATATCCACGTTTTTTTCTTGTCAATTTGTGACTTATTTTCTCATGAATTTGCCACTATAGTTACGAGTTTTCGTCTCAGAATATTACCCCTCTCTCTCGACCCTGACACCGTTGTATTTTACATTTCAGTTCTATTACAAATAAAAGAAGAGTCTAGACAGATAGAGCAGAGAGGACAAAAACACTGTGTCTGCAGTCAACAAGCCTCTCTGGCTTTGTTGGTCGTGACGGTGTTAGATTTTGCCGTTAACGTTTCTTTAAACTCCTCATATCCTGATATTATCATCGTGCATTCTTCCTGGGAAAAATAAGGAGCACAAGTCAAAATGAAAAAACTCTGCTGAACACGCCCCTTTTATGCGAATGCGCACCAACTCCAAATAAGTGAACACCGATTCAACTGACATCTTATTCACCGGCGTTGTACCGTTTAACTCCACTGTAGGTAATCATAGTTTGCCAAATCTGACTTTCCTTGACCCTGAGTTAAATCTGAGTAGGTTAAATTCCCTTCGTAGGACAGCCCTCAAGTTCTCTGGCTGCACTCTGCAGTGCAAACATTGTTCCATCATAATATTCCTACATTCCAGGATGATAACAAACTGCTCCCACACACAAACTCAGGTGTGGTTTCATGCACAGCAGAGAAAGGTCCAACTTCTCTTAAAACCACTACAGTCGTTGATGTAGCTATACTCTCAGGTGTTTCTTTTAGCTTAGCTACCCCTTGCATATCAAACTGAGCAATCAACAGTAGACACTGTGTAAAGGTATGGGACTGTGCTTGCAGGCATTGCGTTGAGTGTCAGCACTTCAAGAGAGGACAGTACACTGAAGACAACAGCTGCAATAGAATCTGCAAAGATGAAATTAAATTAGTGGATGAACTGGGTGAGAACAATTTAACCTTGTTACCATACTGTGATCTTAACCTCTGATGCTTACTGTTACGTTCCTGCTGTCTATCATCTGATACCCGCATTAAATATTATGCACTGATGAATACTTTATGTTCTTATAGATAACTTATTATATCTTAAAATCATTTTTATTATTCTCTTTCTTCTTCCTATCATCTTTATCCCACAGTTTTCCATGATACAAATGCAGTGAATTGCTCGTACAAAGATGAGGATGACTGCGTGGAGCACTTCCAGTATTACGAAGATGAAAATGGCAAATCCATTCTGTTTGTGGTAAAAGAGCCAGGTACTGTTTGTGTATATATGAGACATTTAAACTAATTTAGGGACATTATTAGGTCAGCCTGTGCCTGGCAGGCTACAGCAACTGGGGAACAGTGTGTGCATTTAAGTAATTTTCTAAAGAACACATGATCAGCCAGTCAACCACAGCTACACTCTGCCACACCACAGAAAAACGCATATTTGTCGATGATGGACTGAACCATTGTGCAATGGAGTGTCTGACACCAAACTGCAGTGGTTGCTTAACTTCATGGGTGTGCTTCACTGCTTAACAAACATCATGGAACTCAACAATGGGAATGAGCCCTTTTTCTCTTTCTCTTCCTGTCTCTCAGAGTGTCCGCAGGGTCCAGACATCTTGGTGGTGCTCTTGGCGGTGGCCGGTGCCATTCTGCTACTGGGCCTTGTTGGCCTGCTCATCTGGAAGCTGCTGGTCACCATCCATGACCGCAGAGAGTTTGCCAAGTTTGAGGAGGAGAGAGCCAAAGCCAAATGGGATACGGTGAGAAATAATAATTAGAACTGAAACCCTAACTGCATACACGCGCAGCTTTTCATTCAGGGGTCAATGGAGTACTGCAAATAGAGCAACAGAATATGACTGCTCTCTAAAGTTGAATATCGGTGTGGGACTGAATTTAACAGCATTACCTCTGTTTTCATTTCCCAGGGTAACAATCCATTGTATAAAGGAGCCACCTCCACCTTCACCAATATAGCATATAGAGGCAAGTAACAACTAAATGCAACGAGAAAAACTCAGGGGTCAACGACAGAGATGGAATGTAGTAGCAGAGTGATGGATGAGAAGATCATTTTCAATGTCATGTGACCAGCTGCTGTAGCAGAAAGTAGTTATCGCTGTCAACAACATGATGTAATAATTGTACATATTGTAAAAATAACTAAACCTGTTAATGTAAGTCACAGACGGTTGCCTACTATTAGACTTTCTGTGTTACTGTATGTCATGTCTTTTCTAAATACTGTACAGCACATGCAATCGGATAGGAGTTTATTAAGATAAACTACTGTATACTGTCAGTTTACAGTAAGGGAAACTGCCGCTGAAAGTCTGGCACGTTTGTGGTTTAGTTAAAAAGTAAACGTAAAGTTTACGTTGAAAATTAATTGAAAAGAGCTATTTCAAACAAATTATAGCAAAGTTCCTGCTTGAAGGGTTTTTATGTGCACATCCAGTGATATTGGCCATAACATGCCCTGTAATTGGTAATAAAAAACAGACTTGCTTTTGCTTTTTACAGTACAATGTGAGGTAAATTTTGGTTGTACAGCTCTGACCCTCTCTCAGGACATGCATGGCCTGCTAGCTTCTTGCATATATCTTGTCTTTTTCACTTAAAAAAGCTTTGCTCTAGTTTGTTACACAAAGGGAATGCATAAAGATATATTTATATTGTACCTGAATTCACCAACTTTTCTATGATGCTTGACATTTGAGATTCATATTACAGATTCATAGCAACAAGTTCTCTAAAACTGCTGAAATAGAAAATTTATTTACACACCCTGTATTCACTCTGTGCAATGCTGGTTGGCATTAAAGGACCATTGTGTAGGATTTAGGGGGGTTTAGGGGCAAAACGTGAATATAATAGTTATAATTATGTTTTTATTAGTGTATAATACCTGAAACTAAGAATCACGGTGTTTTTGTTACCATAGAGCCTTTTATATCTTCAGAGGGAGCAGCCCCTCTTCCACAGTTTCCAACATGTTGCACCGCCATGTTTCTACAGACAAACCAAACACTTGCTCCAGAGTAGAGCCCTGCAATGGCCAAAACATTTCAGCCCTAGCCTGGCTTGTGGTGGTCAAGCCCTACCAGGCCCCAGTTAGACAAATTCTGCAATCTTTCAGCCTGAGCCCGACCTGAGACCGACACCAATAAGCTCTCTGATGCACACAAAAAACAAACACTACTAAGGGATCCATTTATTATAGTCCTCAAACATAACAGTTATGCCCACAAATATTAATACCAACTCAGAGAAGCATAATGCGGTAAAGAATAATGACCCAACAGCAGCAATAGAGTCAATATTTACAGCCTAACTTTCTTTGATGTTAACTTTACCAAAGCTGCAGAACAATATTTCAAAAAACTATTCACCAACTGGCTAATCTGTTCAGTATTTATTTGCAAGTGTTGTGAAGAAAAAGAATTACATCCACGGTTGAAGGCTTCAGAACTGCCCCCCCTCCTCCTCCAGCGTCCTCCCTGCTGTGCTGAAAAGGAATTTCTGAATATGCCTGTACGTATGTTATGCATGCATGAACTTGACTAAAATGCATAAATAATAATAAGTCAAATCAAGAATTTAAATTGAGCCCGAGTCAGACCCGAGCCCAGTCTTTTTTTCTTGTTTTTTTAATGGCCAGGACCTGAACCGAATCAACTGGCAAGGCTTGCAGACCTCCTGTAGAGAGGACCTTTCATGTTTTTGCATTTTTATTGGCCACAGTAGGGGAGGGTGAGATGAGGGTGGTTCGATTGGTTGCATTCTACAACCACAACGCTAGATTCCACTAAATCCTACACACTGGACCTTTAAATTTTGGATGAACATTATAATAAATATCACTGATGCCCTGTGTGATTTCAGCGAGAAGGTTAAGGTTTGATTCTGCCTCCCAGCTTCATTTTGACAAACTGCAAGTTATTACACAAACACCGTGAAACACTGAATATATCTAACTGTCACATACTGGCAACACGATTTAGACATAAGAAGAGTTGAACATTTTCAATGTTGATATTGAGGTTGCTCTAACATTCCTATGTCTTCTTGGATTCGCAATTTTAATAGAGGTATCATATTAAAGAAACAATCACGGTCCTACATTCAATTCAAACAAGTTTACTATGATGTGGGTGTTTGAAGATTACAAATAAAATGTGACCACAATCTGTCCCCACATATGTCAAGTCAATATTTCCTGTTGCATGCATGTGATCCAAATTAGGCCGTCATTTGTCTTTGCCCTTGTTTGGTGTCTGATCGTACGCAGTGTTGTTGCAAAAATAACCCTCACGTCCCACATATTTCTGCCACAACCTCCTGTTCACACCAGCCTAATGGTCCAGTAACTGCACTGTATAAAATAAGTTTATATACAGTCATGCAGACAGTAGTAATCTAACATCTGTGGTCATTGGTATGCTCTGCAGAACATCCGAGTATCATTATTTTTAATGAGTCTCTGTTTGCAGTGCCGTGTGGGAGTCTTTTGTAAATCTAATTTCTAAGTTCAGGTGTTGACTACCTCCTGACTTTAAACTCACTACAACAACTGGGTCAACTTGCTCTCAATCTCAATTGAAGAAATTTAGAAAAACTTGTAGAAAATCCTTCCCCTGAAGATCAATATAACACAGTGGCCTTTACCAGTACGCAGGTCAAAAGTATTTATCAGTAAATCTCCACCTCTAGACAGCATAGATAAAGTTGTTAAGAAAGCTATGTAAAAAGACAGAGAAAATGGCCTCTGTAGCCTGCGAAGTACCTGGTTCCAGCCTAGAACATCAGCCATGCATTTGTGAATGAGAAAACTGACAAATGCGAGAGGTCACAAAAATCCACCGAGAAATGCATAATGTCTTCTTTGATTGCCAGTTTTAAATATATTATAACACTCTCGGTGCACAAGTTACACTGAGAAACTGTTGTTAGCGTATACCAAAAGTTAATGTATATAAAGACTACCGGGTTTATTGTTGACCTGTGCAACTTCAGTCAGACACTAGTGGATCATAATCTTGGCATATGTCTCCCTCTAGTGTATAAACACTCATCAAAAGCTGCAGCACATATGCAAACAGAAAGTTTTCTACAGATCATTTTATTCTATTGTATAGAGCTGGATGAGAGTTTAGGGTGAAGTGCTCGGATGTCACTTGCATCCATCGATAACTGGACAAAGAAGTGTGTCTAAAGCGTGAATGAATAATAGCCCTGTATTTGGGGAGGGGGCCCATAATAGATAATGGCTATGTACAGGGTCCGGAATGCTCAGATAGGCCTATCGCAACAAGATGTGAGCGCGACAAGAAGTTGTACGACGAAGCACGTGCTCTACAAACCCGTAATGGAAAAAGATACTGAGAAAATGTGCCTCGAATTGTGTGTTTGAACATGTCAAGAACAAATAGCCAAAAAATAAGATAATCACATAACCGTCCTCACTATGTTCTAAAATCGCTGCAACCATCGCATCCAAAAACATGCGTTGCAACTTTTATAAAAGACATAAAAAATACAACTAACAGAGCTCCGATAGTCCGTGAACGCAGCGCGATTAGACGCACGGCCCTCCTTCCGTCGCGTCAGTTCGAACATGGCGGCGCCCCATGCCGTGGCTTCAGTTGAGGGAGGCAGAAGTGACACAGAGCTGAGTTTGTCCGATTCCGCCACCGGAGATGCGAAGAGACCTCAGTTCGGGACGCGTTTCCTCACAGACCCGCGGCAGGTCTTTCAGCACAACGCCTGGTGGGTAACGTCTTCCAGACAGATGCTGGTGTGCATCCCTGTCAGAGCCAGTGCCTCCTGGCTTGGACATGATCAATACTCAGATGATTAGTACACTAGTTGGATGGTTGGTTGCTGAATTGACTGTAGCTAATAATAAGCAAATGTAAATGTGTCATATTTTAATAAAATAATATCTAGCAGTATTACTCCATTATGTTGTCTAAATTAAAAAATAATCCATGAGGTTTCTTACTCTTCTGTTAAAGGTCTTAATTTATTTTGTTTTATTGTTTTGTGTTTTGTCAGTTTTCTGTTATCCATATTGACAGTCTAAAGATACTGGGTGAACATCTTTTTTCTTTTCTTTTTTTATTTGCCTCTTGCAGATATTAGTATACAAGATATCATATTCACCATCATCAGTTCAGTTTTGTCCCTATTTCCCAGCCCTATCTGAATATCACATGAAAACCTTAAAGTGTCTCAGGATTGTCAAGTGCTTCTGTTCTGCTTTTCACCACATCACTTCTCCCACACTGCTTCTGTTTTCAACAGGGACAATGTGGAGTGGACTGAGGAACAAGAAGCATGCGCCAAGAAGAAAGTCTTAGAAAACAGTCAGCCGCTACCTTCAGAGAAACAAGGTTTTATTGTTGTTGTCAAAACTAATGGCTCATACTGTAACGTACCTGAAACTGTTTCTAATCTAGTTTTATGTCATCAGTGTGTGAAAAGATACAGAAATTTAATGCTTTGCTTATATGCATATTGCTTGTCTTACTAAGCTGTATGAAGCTTTTTTTTGTGGCGATTCGTAACCATGCCAACCTTAACCTTGTCTTTGCAGAGGAATACGACAGCCGGGCAAATGAGTACTGGAATGATTTTTACACGATCCATGAGAATCGTTTCTTCAAAGACCGTCACTGGCTCTTTACGGAGTTCCCAGAGTTGGCCCCACAGTGTAGCCTTAACCATGTGACCCACCCTGAGGGCTGCGCCACAGACGCCAGTCAGCAGGATTGTCTGGATCAAGAACAGAGTCGGGAAGTTGCAGCAGTGTCTCACACTGATGATGACATCCCCGGCTCCTCTGCCACATATCGCATTCTGGAGGTGAGAGATTAATTTCAAAGCAAGTTAGTTAAACTTGGCCAAAAAAAATGGGTGGAATGGATGGCCAAAAACATTTTGCACTGTTTTGTGCTTGTGCATAATTCTTGGCCTCCTACTACTTTTATACTGAATTCACATTATCCAGATTGTGGCATCTCTTATTGTTTTGCCAATTTAAACACTCCTAAACATTTTCTGTTGAAATAAATTGAAGGTTTGTGCAACTTTAATGGGAAAATGCATTTTCTAGTAATTTTTACATTCTCTTGAAACAAACTTTGCTACTATATATATTATTATGTGTGTGTTTATCGGACAGGTTGGCTGTGGTGTAGGCAATACAGTTTTTCCAATACTGAAGACCAACAAGTAAGTGCAGTAAAGGCATTTGCATGTTGTTTTAAGCCATATATGACACTATAATACTGTTCCCTGCTTTTGTCCTATGGTGAGCACTTAAAAGGGTATAACTGCAGCGTTGCTTTCTGCAGCGACCCGGGACTCTTTGTTTACTGCTGTGATTTCTCCAGCACTGCTGTGGAGTTAGTCAAGGTGAGATGATGGGAATAATGACGGCATGATGTGTTGATAGATCTATTCATCTCTGGGGTTGTGGGCTGACTGCTGAATTAACATTGCCTTTCTTGTCATCAGACTAATCCAGAATACGACCCTGGGCGCTGCTTCGCCTTTGTTCATGACTTGAGTGATGTGGAAGCCAATTACCCCGTCCCCGATGGAACCCTTGATGTTATAGTGCTAATCTTTGTCTTATCAGCGTTGCATCCTAACAAGTAAGAACTTCTTTCTCTTGTCTTTCTTCTTCCCTTTGGTTTTAACTCAGAATGAGTCGATGAATTGGTTTTCCTAAAGTTTCACTCTGTCTCAGGATGCAGGCATCCATCAGTAGATTAGCGCGGTTACTGAAGCCTGGGGGAGTGATGCTGCTCAGGGACTATGGACGCTATGATATGGCACAGCTTCGCTTCAAGAAAGGTTAGTCAGGCTGAAGTCCAGCGAGCCTCCAGTCCAAAGAGCTGATCAGAATATTCAGGAAAGACCCATTATTCGTGGCCTATTACTCATGCCGATTCTGCATGCCTGTCTTAAGTATGTTACTCTTTAATATGTTATAGAACATTATGGACCACACTAACCGTTAAGCCTGGCTGCACAAGATGTGTCAGACTTTGGGTCCCTATGCAGGATTTTTAATGGTAGACTGCAAATAAAAATAATATAATAATAATAATTTAGGTACAATGTGTCCCGTTATTTCTTTTAGGAAGGTGTCTTTCAGAAAACTTTTATGTTCGAGGTGATGGAACAAGAGTGTATTTCTTTACCCAAGGTACCAAAAAAATACATTATAGTAAACATTTATTGAGAATTTGTTCTGTAATTATATATATATATTTATATTAAAATATTCCTGTGCTTCTTTTTATTTCAGATGAGCTCCATGACATGTTCACTGACGCAGGGCTTGAGAAAGTGCAGAACCTTGTGGACAGACGGCTACAGGTGAATAGAGGCAAACAGCTCACCATGTACAGGGTGTGGATCCAGTGCAAGTACCGCAAGGCTCGAGTTCAGCCACCTGAGACACAGGACTGAGATACAGGACAGAACCCGTCTGGCTTGAACTTCAACCACAACTGAAACTAGGCACTCATATTCAGGCGGTACTGGCTCTTTTTTTTCCTGAAGATGTATGGAACTGAGAAGCTCGATTGTGATTAAGGGGAAACACTTAGATAGTTATATGCTGTAAAGGCCTTACACTGTCTCGGCTGCCATAATGTTGATGGATTCATTTTATGGCAAGTGTACCTGATGTTGCTGCAATCCTAGCTACAAGAGTGATCATTTCTCATTTTGTGCTGATGAGTTCAGTAATCTGAGAAAGGGCTGGTTACCCCTGTAAAAATGTTTCTATTCAGCCAGATGCAGTTTTTAATGAGCTGATGTTTTGAAATAAATGGCATGTTTTTTAAAGATAACTTCATGACATTTTGTACATGCAAAATGAATAAAAATCTAAACTGTAAATCTGTTATTTACTTCCATGTTTCAAAGCTGCGTTCAAAGGTGTTTTAATAAAGAAAGGAATCACTTACTGAATGATATTGTTCCTTATGCTTGTAGCTTTCAATCAGTCTCTTGAATGATTAAACCCCCATTTAGGCTTGAATGACTACTTTTTTTTGGGGGGGGGCATGAATTTTGTAATTTATTAATATTACATAAGTACAGTATGTGGGTGTAATTATCATGGTAATGGACACTTTTTTATAAGTGATCATTTGTGGTTGTGTGGGTGGGCGCTGTTAAATTGTATTGTGTACAGAGGGATTTGCCATTGGTCCAGACAAGAGATTTGGGGCAGGCGTGGACTGGGCGAAGGTGAAAATACTTGAATAATCTCACGAGAAAATATGAGATTTTGCTGATTATTGTTTACATTGCAAAAACATGAGAACCGAACCGAATCGATCCGGATTCAACTGAAACGCTTGCAACCGCCGAAACAATTTGGTTTCTCCCCTGCGGCGAGGAAGGCGACCGAAGCCGAACTTTGTTTTGATCGAGCTGAAAGCCAGGACCCGAAATTCATCTCACCATCGGGGGGTGGGGGGGGGGGGGATAAGAAAAATATAGGGGCAACTTAACGCCAGACTAAAGACAGCATTTATTTCTGGTGAAACCCAGAATCTCGAAGGTCGCCATTGTGTGGAACGAGATACCTAAGGCAGGCATGGTATGGTACTTGCAGAGAGGAATGTGATGGGGATCCCTGCCTAAGGATTACAGCAAGGCGGGTTTGGGATACCCGGGGTTGTCGAGGCCTCCGAGGGGATCCTCCGTCGTCTACCTTGAGTTACACCGCACGTTCCTGTGTCTTGATCGTTAACAATCAGCACGCGAGGGACGCGGCTGTCGATGCGGCCTTGCCTGGGAGGGTCTGCCTAGCACCGGGGAAACAACGGGGACGATTTCGGGGCTAACACAGGCCCTCCTGAGGACCGGGAAAATATTGAATTGCAGTAAGTATACCGTTAGCTTGTCGAACAAAAGAATACATCTGGACAGGCATCTTGTTTCAGTGAGTCCAGGCATCGTGGCACGAGCGCCTGACAGTACAGCACCGAGAAGATGCTTCTTTTTGACAGACGAGTTAACGTTAGCATGCTGGCTAACTATCATTAGCTATCATGTGTGAATGTTTATAAAATAATTTACTCTTGGGGACAGTAGACAGAGTGGCTGTCTAATCAGCCAACTGTGACTGGGCCAAGATCAATTTGACCATTTGACTTGTTTGGGATGGGCACTTGACAAAATCAGATCTAATGTTACTAGCTAACGTTAAGTTAACCGTTAGCTCTTAGATTGCTAAGTGATGGCCAACATCGGTAGGGTAGGTTTGTTAGCTCACTTATTCATTGTTAGCAAGATATCTCGCCGATCACTCACTGATTATGTTTCAAATCGGTATGCTGAGCCAGAAACCCCAATCTTGAGTAAAGTTAACGTTACACAAGAATAAGGACTATAATGTATTCCTACATGGACACTAATGCTGCTGGTTAACGTATACTATTCATTTAATATTTGCAAGCCATAGACAACAGAGACAGTATAATCACTGTTGGGTGTGTAACTTAAACCTTAACCTTTGCTCAAGCTAGCAAGCTGGGCACTCATTGTCTGTAGTGGCCTTTTCCATTGCTGTGGGTATACTTGGCAGTCTCTCCATTAGTGAACTTTCATAACTCCAGCGCTATTCAGCTTAGGTCTATGATGCCAGGGTGTTATCACATGATGCTATAATATCCTAGACAATGACTCTATACATCTGGCCTATTTATTTAATGTGTAATATCCCTTACTCACTATATTTTGGGCCAGATAGTGCATTTTTGTACTGTCAGTATTTAACTGGACTACTCAAGTTGCATGTCTGGTGCTCGCTGAACACACATGATAGTAGAATACATTATTGTCAGGCTTTTTGATGACTCACAACAGGAATTTTCCACATCCATATAGCTAAAAACAGCCATGACTCATCACAACCCATGAAACAGTGATCTGTCACTCCCACTTGAATATACCAGACCCCACAACATCTTCCTTAATCTGTGCTCTTGTCTCTGCAGCCATGATGGAAGAACTCCATAGCCTGGACCCCCGACGGCAGGAGCTGTTGGAGGCTCGCTTCACTGGGGTCGGCGTGGCTAAGGTTTGTGTTACAGCAGATGTCACTCAGGTGGAGCATGAGGACTAAGTGCTAATAATCATAGATTTTCTTGATTACACATTTTTGTGAATGTCCTCCTTTCTTTGTCTCACTCTGCCTCAGTATCATTCCGTGCTTTGGCCTGGACAAGCTTGGCCCCACTCGTTTTCTTTGTCTGTCTCCGGAGAAGGTTGAGCTATGTCTGTGTTTTTTGGCTGGTGTGATATGGCATCTTTCCCTGGCTCATGATGTAGTGGCTGTATATGCAAGTGGCAGTGCCTGCCAAGAAGGCCACAGAAAGGACAGGGGTGGTAGGGAGAGGAAGAGTAAAGGCAGAGGAGGAATGCACAAATAGTTCTTGACCAGGTGTGAATGGAGGCAGCATTTAGTCCTCCACCCTCTTTCTTGCTACATGGATGGAGCTGTCTTTGTGGAAGGTGATCTTGGAACAGGGAGCGAGAGTCAGCGCCAGGAGTGGGCCATGTGCCAGCCATAGGCAGAGCTTAGCCCAGAGCATGGCATGGCTGCTGCCGCAGAGAAAATGGCGGCTCTTGGTAAGGCATTATGCCATAGGCACCCCGTATGACAAGAGATGCAATGTGTGTTCGGGGGAAGTGTGTCTGAGAAGTGTGTCAACAAATGGCTAGGACGAAATATGGGTTGGTGGTCTAAAAGCCCTTCAATGTCACAGAGCTGCTTAAAGTTTCTTTTTTTCTTGACCTTGAACAGTCCGGTGGCACTGCTGCTGTCTTTGTCAACAGAGGTGGTATAAAAGAAGGCAAATTGTTAACCATTTTAGTAATGGAACAGAGCGGGCCTACTAAAATTGTTGGAAAGTGCACTTCCGTTTGAACAGGTCTGATCAAACAACCAAGATTTCCCGGGGAGGGGAGGAGGGTAAAACAAGCTGTCATTCTTAGATCAATCAAAGCATCTTTCACTGGCTTTCTCAAGAGATAATGGTTAAGACCAATGTGAACAGGAGACAAATTGATGACATTATATGAAGGTGACAGACAGGCAGGAATACTTCCTTAGCATGTCTACTGTTCAGCCATTTTAGGGGGGTTCAGTGAGAGAGCTGTAGTGTGCTCTGAATGACTGAGTATCTCTCCCTGATTGGACAGTGCCTGCTGAATTCTGATGTAATTCATTTGATTGGCAGGCATCACCTAGGGAAGCGGCATTAGGACTGATGCAGGTCGAGATTCAGTGGGAAGTTAATGGTGGCGGTATTTAGCCAAACCTCTGCATCCTTTCCCTTAGTTTCTCTTCCATTTTACTCTGTGTTTTCTAACTCTGTGTGTGCCCTCTTTTACCTATGTATGCTTGCACAACAAGTGCATGTGAACACATTCTGAAAATACAATTTTCCGCTTGCATATCTCTTGGATGTTTTATAAACCCCTGTATTTAATTTTTCTCCTTGTGCTTCATCTTTTGCATTTCCACCTCATTTTAACAGGGCTCGGGTCAGAACCAAAATGAGTCATCCAATCAGAGTCTATGCAGTGTGGGCTCGCTCAGTGACAAGGAGCTAGAGGTTAGTGTCTGTCATATATGAACAGCATTTTTTTTTTCTGTGCCAACCATCTCTCTGTGTTACTTTATTATACAAATGGTTGATTCACACTACCTTCCTGACAGACTCCTGAGAAAAAAGCAAATGACCAGAGAGTGAGAAAACGGAAAGCAGACCATTTTGAAGGCAGCCAAGGTAGGTTGTCCCCACTGCTGCGATCTTCTCATTATGTATCCCAAATATCAGTCTCTCTGAACTCCCTGTCTCTCTCTTCTAGGCAAAGCAGGAGCAAGGGGACATAAAATTAGTGATTATTTTGAGGTGAGTGGCAAAAAATAGTTTCGTTGTTGCACTGTGTGTGTATATCCAACAAAGCTCGTAACCTCTGCTTCAGTGTGGGGTAACTTTTCATACTTACTTTCTAACCCCTTTTTTTGGTCTTTTCAATTGAACTGCTTTCCTCTTCTTTTTTCTTTACATGTCTGTCAGTTTGCGGGAGGTAGCGGTCCTGGTACCAGCCCTGCTAGGGGAATTCCACCAGTGGTCCGCTCTTCCCCACAACACTCCCTCTCCAATCCCCCTGTCACGGTGAGCATGTCTGCCCTATGGTCTGTCTCATGCTTTTGTATTTCTTAACACTCTTTTCTGCCATTTTCTCTTCCACACCTGTTATTAACATCGATAGGTGAAGAATTTGATGTGGTCTGTAAACACTGTACAGAATCGGTGTGTAGTGACATTTAGCGATAAAGTACATTTAAATCTATCGTTCCAGGAACAGCAAAAATCAAGGAAAGCACTAATAACATGGACATATTGTAGAAATGAATACTGATATAAATGCAAATACACCCACAGGTACACACGTACTGCAGTCAAATGCTTTAAGAGTTAGAATGAACCTGTTGTACACGCCTTTTGGTGTTTGATTCTTTTTTGTGTACTGGTGGCCTTACATCTTTTGAAGTAAAAACAACCACTCTAAAGTCTAGAAATAAATTTGAGAGTTCGTAAGTGCTTTTTTTGTTCAGAATTTAATCCAGTCTCACACACTTCTGGTAGTTCATTTGAGTGTCAGATTGTCAGTAGCAGGTCTTGATACAATTTTCAATGTGATTAAATGAAGACATCCCCTGCATGTGTAAGGTTTTACTGGATGAATGTTTCCACCTCCTAGGTGCAGCAAGGAAGCCCTTCCTCTGTTAGCTCGGCCAACACCGAGCACTCGTCATGTTCACTGAAGCCTGCGTCTCTTCACATGCTCCACAAAGCCACACAGGTACTTGACATGTGACCAGGGTTGGCTGGCTGTTTATCTGATTTAGCTCATTATATTATATGTTAATCTCATAATTCAAAAGGCAGTTGTTATATGATTGGCATATAAATTACAAGAAGTAGCAGCTAGAAGAGTTTGTTAGTTCTGACTACTTGTTGTACTACTATTTATCACTGATACAGAATGATGCGCTATTAACAAAACCACTGTTTTTGTGCTCACTGTACCCTGTAGTCTGACCTTACAATAGAGAAACTAACAGCAATGGAGAACAACAAGAACTCTGACCTGGAGAAGAAGGAGGGCCGAATAGACGATTTGCTGCGGGTACTAATCTCATTGCATTTCATCCGTGCTACTCTGCTTGTCATTTTTAGTGGTTTAGAGAATATGTTCTCTGTCTTGGTTTTTCACTCAAAGCATGTTAGAGTTGTCACATTCCTTCTGTCTGTACATGTACAAACCAAAAAAAAAATTTTGTTAATAACTTTTACTGGACCGTTTTTCTGCTTGTTTGTATGTTGTGCTCCAGGCAAATTGTGATCTGAGGAGACAGATTGACGAACAGCAGAAGATGCTGGAACGATACAAGGAACGCTTAAATAAGTGTGTGACCATGTCCAAGAAGCTGCTGATTGAAAAAGTATGTTCATCTATTAGTACCGTGACTTATTTTCAGCTATTAATTTCCAAATTCAGTTGGTTATTGTGGGTTGATGATGTGAGTTAGTTTTAGAAACCCTGATTTTAAACCCCATGGAATCACCAGCACTAGTCTGATGCCTGTGTTTCTCCACCCTTCCTTTAGTCCAAACAGGAGAAGATGGCGTGCCGGGACAAAAGCATGCAGGACAGGCTTCGACTGGGTCACTTCACCACAGTGAGACATGGAGCGTCTTTCACTGAGCAGTGGACGGATGGATATGCCTTCCAAAACCTTATCAAGTTAGGACATTCATGATTCTCTTTTCATATGTTGTTATCATATTAGGTAACTGTACTAGTTAAAGAGGCAAAACCACATGGAACAGAACAACACACATTGTTGACATTAATAACCCAAGACTTTCGCATTATGGAGGTATTACTCTAAGTGAAAATTGTACCTTTGCAACTTAAACAATAAATCTTCACATCTTAGAAATAAGTTTATACATGTCTGATAACACACTTGTGACATTACATATTGAATAATTTGGATGATACATAAAATGACTGAAGTACTTCCATGTGTGAATTCACTGACTGTGTTTGTCAATGATTTAACATGAGCACATCCTCCATAGAAGAGGTAAAGGCAGCGTCTACAGATTACACAAAAACTGCTAACTGCATTAGGTTTATATGTCATTGCAATGTGTCGTCTGTTTTTCAGACAACAAGAAAGGATTAATTCCCAGCGAGAGGACATTGAAAGACAGAGGAAGCTGCTGGCCAAACGCAAGCCGCCCTCCATGGCCCAGACTCCGCCTCCAAGCCTGGAGCAAAACAAACGCAAAAGCAAGACGAATGGAACAGAGAGTGAAGCGTATGTTGCTTTTGTTTCCCATTTACCTTGTCTTTTATACTATTTTTTTCCCCCTGCATGCCCAATTGAAGTTGCACTGAGGTTGGTTCTGTGTCCTTGCAGGTTATCGCAGGCAGAGTACCACGAGCAAGAGGAAATCTTTAAGCTAAGACTAGGCCATCTTAAGAAGGTAATGATAGATATTAGGGGTGTCACAATTCTCCAAATCCATGGTTCGATTTGACTTTTAATTTTAAGGTCACAATTCGAATTAAACATTTCTTTTTCAGCACTGACGGCTATGCCATTGCTAGACTATAGTATCTGGATTTGTAAAGATCATTGCTTTTATGTCCCGACAACTGCCATTTACATTTTCAAATTCTTCTTTAAAAAGATGGGGATATTTTACAACACAACAGCTTGACTTTATAATGTAGGATATTTGCAGGTGTAGGTTAAGGCAAGTTCAAGTAATATTCACTAAAAAAATCCAGAAAAGATAGAAATTCAGTTTGTTACAAAGTTCGGCTTCTAAACCCCTTTCCCAAACAAATCATTGATTGATCCCTGAAAAAGAAAGTGAAACCAACATCTCCAACGCTGTCACTTGGTCGGCTCGGGGTGAGTTGGTTGTATTTGTGCACACAGGAGGATACGTTTCTGAAAGTGCAGCTTTAGATTTAGGCTATGGGTAAGCTAGCGGTCTCATCTTTGACGTGTTTTGTTTTTTTCCCTCCTCCTTCGGACGTGTGCCAGACGCTCACAACAAGGCACCTCATTTCAATCTATTTATGATTTAGAATCAAAATCGTGACTCCCTTAATAGATATGTTTTAATTTTTAGGCGACAACATGCTTATCGTGGTCTTTTAATTGCACGGGTTTTGATATTATTTTGTCGCCTACAGGAGGAGGCAGAGATCCAGGCGGAGCTGGAGAGGTTGGAGCGAGTGCGGAACCTGCACATTCGTGAGCTGAAAAGGATCCACAATGAGGACAATTCTCAGTACGATCTCTTCTTATATGCTCCTTTCCTAGTTAGTCTACTGATGTGACCCTCTGCTGTGTTTAATTATACAACTTGAATTGTTTCCCACCCCGTGCAGATTCAAAGATCACCCCACGCTAAATGACCGATACCTGCTACTCCATTTACTTGGAAGGGGAGGTTTCAGTGAAGTTTACAAGGTGAGAAAAACCACCTCTTTTTGATAGTAGTTCATACACTATAGAGACAGTCTATTTTTTTAATTAATTCACTGAAGAGCTTTGCCTAAACATCTTGTGTATGTGACAGAGAAAAGGCAGCATTAGTCCTCAGTTGTTACAGTTGTTCTATAAAGAGTATCATTAAGAGATGCACGTTTTGGTGCAATCTTATTTCTCTGCTGCTTATAAGGGACATTTTGAGATTTCGTTTTAAATTTGTGGTTATTTTTGAGGTCAGAGATTGTGGTGTTACACTGCTGAGAACTGTTTTACTTAAATTCTTAAAGTGACGGCTGTGCTGTGCATATTTTGGTAAATGTAGATGATTGTGCCAGAATGTGAGGGTTGTTCCAAGAATCTGCTGTCTTCACTTTAAAATAATGAATGTGACACAGTCTCTTAACGGTGAAGCAAGAGTCTCACTGCAGCTTAAACAAATTAATGCCAAATGTAGTTCATAACTAATAGGAGATATTTATTTTTCAGGCCTTTGACTTAACAGAGCAAAGGTATGTTGCGGTCAAAATCCACCAGTTAAACAAGAACTGGAGAGATGAGAAGAAGGAAAATTATCATAAGTGAGTCCCGCAGTCATTCATTAACACATCATATTCACTGTGTGCAATATTTACATTTAAAATTAATGGTTTAAGTATTAACAATGCTCTTTGTTTCAGACATGCATGCAGAGAATATAGAATCCACAAGGAGCTGGACCACCCACGAATAGTTAAACTCTATGACTACTTTTCACTTGACACTGACTCGTAAGTCATTCTCTTTTAAACAAATGTGTGCCTTCCAAAATGTATACGGATGCTTATGCAGATCGTGTACATTTTGAACCAGAACACAGTCTCACAACATAGTCTTGTCCTGATTTGATGTACCAAATCCTGCTGAGGTGGTGAAAGACCTCTCCCTTGTTTTGGAGCAGGTTCTGCACAGTCCTGGAGTACTGCGAGGGCAATGACTTGGACTTCTACCTGAAACAGCACAAGCTTATGTCAGAGAAAGAGGGCCGCTCCATCATCATGCAGATCGTTAACGCCCTCAAGTACCTCAATGAGATCAGACCGCCCATTATCCACTATGACCTTAAACCTGGTGGGTCTCCACAACAAAACGGCTCTTATACTATAAGAGCCGGCATTATGTTTCAGATTGCTTGGTACAGTTCTACTTAAAGTATTAATAAAGCTGCCATTTAATTAACCACTTGACACACTGCTGCAAGCTATTTTAGTGTTGCGAGGGACTAATCCATTTTTCTCCAACACTGATTATTTACAAGCAGCTTTAAGGATGGACATATAGTACGATTTGTTTGTATTTGATTTTGTTGGTTTGATCACCAATTATTTTATCAAGATTGATTCAAGCACGTTTAATGTTTACACAGGAAAACACAATAATTGTGCATTCAATAAAACTGCATCATTCAGATTATAATTGTCATTTTAGCCTCAAAATTTGAATTTAAAAATGAAAAAAAAACCATACATTTTCTTTCATACCTCTAAAGCCTTTCCTCTTCCTGCTCAGGTAACATCCTCCTGGTGAACGGCACTGCCTGCGGGGAGATCAAGATCACAGACTTTGGCCTGTCAAAGATCATGGATGATGACAGCTACAACTCAGTGGATGGGATGGAGCTGACGTCACAGGGAGCAGGGACATACTGGTAAGATTTACACTGGAAGGTGACACACTGCTGCAGGGATGCCATCATCTGTGATATAATAAATTGCACTGTTTATCTTTACCACTGAGCCTTGGTCCTCAAGGGCCAAATTTATGTCAGGTGATCGGTGCTGAATTATTTCTCCATGTCTTGGTGGTTTCATGCAACACAGTGTATTAAAAAGCCTCATTTTGCTGTGTGGATGCCATTTATGCTATAGAGGAAAAGCAAAATGGCAGAATCTTAAGTGTGCAGCATAGCCTCGTTTCCACCAAGCAGTCCGGTTTAGGTCAGTTCGTTACGCATTAGAACAGTTATTTTTGCATTTCCATTACCAAAAGTTGTGGATGGTACAAATAGAACTGTTCCATGCCGTCCTGTTTTTTCATCACCCCTCTGTTGAGGTACCTAGCACACAGAACCATTACTAAAAGATGGAGTTAAAACACAGACGGCTGATGGGTCAATCGGAGCAGCCAGAGTCACCTCATCGCCTGTGCTCTGATATAGATTTTCCCCCCCTCCTGTTTTTTAGCAATCCTTATTCTTGTTGCTTGCAGCCTTTTCTCAAACAAAGCTCGTCCCCTCGTTGTAACGAATAACCACACACCGAGAAGAAAAAGCGGGACGTGTGTGTGGAGTGAGTGTGCTGTAGGCCAAGTGAGAGAGAGAGTGAGTAGGAGAAAAGTGACCATGAATATGAACGGAGAATAGAAAATGTCAGCAGTTTCTTGATCTGGCAGTAATGAAGCCTACAGTAGGCGATAGGCAGCGTGTTAGCTGCAGCTTCTCGTGACCAAGGAAAGTCTCCTCTGTTGTTTCTTAACTGCTCGAAAAGTCAAAGTGGTTACCCCTGAAGCTCCTGTAACAACTCCACCTACATGAGAGTACCATCTGTGGTGGAAACGCTAAACAGATCTAGGGTTTAGTTACGGTTGCATACAGTTACCAAGGGTACTATACAGAAAGCACTTTGGTGTAAAGGTGGCTTTTGAGTGTTTTTAGAGGCAGAATCAGAGTTGGAAGCCAAAACACTTCAGGGTTCTAAAAACCTTTGTTCATGGTTCATACAGAGTCTTTAAAGTCCACATGAAATGGAAGACATAGTTGCATTTGCTTCCAGTTATTTAAGTATTTCCTGTAAAAATGGTCAGGTAGGGAGCACTGGAGATCCCAGTAAATATGGAGAATTAAAGGCTAAAAAGACTTTCCAAACATGACCCAAACTGGACTGAACATGGCATCTGATGACAGGCCGACACCGATGGAGGCCAGTTTGACATCAGGAAATACAGTTACCAAGGTGGTTTTCTTGCCCGGTTTGGCTCCTGGCAACCCGGGGCCGAGTTAGTTAATGGGACCTCTGCACGGCTAGGCAAGCTAGTGGTAACTGTCTTACAGCAGCTACAACAAGTCATGTTATCTGCCTATCAGGAAAGTTTGTAAACCACCTCAGTACTGGATTCCCTGTCATTGAACTGGCCTCTGTTTGTCTCAGAGGCGGTGTCCAGTCTCTGTCCGACTGTGTTCTCTGGCTCCTGAGCCCAGTATAGTTGGCATCAGTTAACGGTTACTTCAGCAACAAGTAAAGCCATCTTTTCATCAGGAAACTCCATAAATCACACAGAGTTCAGGCAGAGCAGCCAGAGGACATTAGAGGGGAAACCAGAAAATGTTATTTCCATGAAATATGATCCAGTTTCACCCAAAATCGGTGAATAAATTATGTTTTTGTACAGTAATCCGTGAGGCCCGCCCCATACACACATTCTGCTCTGACTGTATCCTTCTGACATGAATAATTAAGCTAGCTCTTACATGCTGTTGAAGATTTATCTGATGGGTGGATGTTGTGATATTATTTGTTGAAAATGGTTGGTACTTGCTGATGGAAGAAAACTTCAGGTTTTGTTTCACTGGAAGAAAGAAATTATCAGATTTTGATATAAAAATACAAATGAATTGTTTTTTTGGCACACTGTATATTGTTAAATAGGGGTATCATGACTGTGGATGTGATCTAAAAGGTCTAAAAAGTTTGCTCTGAGAATGTGTGTGCGTCCTCTAACCTTTGACGTTGTGTGTGCGTGGTAGCTAGCTAACTTTTGTGGTCATCATTTTTTAGAGAACAGGTGGTTATTGCTTTAGCAACATGCCAGGCTGTCGTTTTAATGACAAATGGTTGGCTAAATGGCTTTGGAGAGGAACCACATTGAAAGGACCAGTGTTGTAGGATTTAGTGTCATCTAGTGGAGAGGTTTGCAGATTGCAACCAAATGAATAGCCCTCCCCTCCCAAGGATGTAGAAGAACTACGATGGCCTTAAGGTAACGTAAAAATGCCAAAGGCCCTTTCCAGAGCTAGTGTTTGGTTTGTCCATTCTTGGGTACTGTAGAACAAGACTAGGTGAAACCTAGTATATGGCTGGACCGCCATTATACTTAACAGTAATGTTGTCAGGACACCAAAA
>JBBPCS010000672.1:10705419-10735899 GCA_037974645.1 Hollardia meadi
GTGTGTGTGTGTGTGTGTGTGTGTGTGTGTGTGTGTGTGTGTGTGTGTGTGTGTGTGTGTGTGAGAGAGAGAGAGAGTTCTGCTTGGTCACATACTGCTTCTCATTACAAATCCTCTCATGACTGTATGCAATTTGTGAATCTGCTCTGTAACCTTTTGTCAGCAGGCAGGCCAACTAGTGTCTCTCTCACTGTCCATCACTCCTCCTCAGTGCGTCTCTGCAACACCGTCTCTTTCCCCACCATTTCCGGGGACACAACCCCGTCTGCAAATTGTACTAATTAGCCAAGAATGTCTTGCGATTGTATACTTCCTGCGCGGAGGACGTCAGCGCGGGTGGTTCAGGGAGAGCATGACTGGGCTCTCTGTGCAGAGCCGCTTGGAATAGCAGAGAATCGAAGGGAAATTCAAGAACGCAGAATCAGAGCGTGAACCCACAAAGTCTAATCCTCCTGCCGTCTCAGCGGTAAAGGGCAAATGGCTGATCAGATTGCTGAAATCGAGGCTGGACGTCCTGCAGTAATAAACCCGCCTGAGTGGGAGTAGATTGTCAAGATAAACTCTGATGCCGTTCTAATTTTACGAACAAGGCAGCAGCTGATTTGTCTTCATCTTGGTGAGATTTACACATCTGTCTCAGCACCTGGGTGACTGCTTTATTTGATGGCTATGCAGGCTGATGGGGAAATGCAAGCCAGTTCAACGGAGACGATGCTGCCCATTGACCCCTCTGTTGAATGCACAAACACACACACAAACACACACACTGGCACCACAAGACTAATCCTCTTTAAGTGTCAGCCCGGACTGGAGGGGCACAGCAGGTCTTGTGCCCCTGCTGTGGGTGCTGGCTACATTTTCACTGCTCATTTCCTGCCCTGGGCAATACCCTCCTACAGCTACTCTGGGACTCCTGTGTCCATCAAAAAAATGTCCCACCACCCTTTTTTCCTACTTTTAGTAGCACACCACTGAAAAAAAATCTTAGCAGAAAGTTTGTAGGTTGCTCCTTTGCAGAGCAGCTATTAGCGTGAAATGGAGCATCGAAACATTCGTAGAAACTTCTCTATCAACTCCTGCAGCATGGTCCACGTCTCCACATTACTGATCCGCATCAGTTTGTTTCAGTCAGTAGTTGCACTATAGCTGAGCATTCACTACCAGTGACCCCTCATCACAGGCTGCAGGAGCTGTGAGCACTTGAAGAAGTAAATCCTCACAGAAAGAGAAAAGCCAGATATGTGTTTGTGTTGCTGAAATGT
Source organism: Hollardia meadi (assembly GCA_037974645.1). Classification (NCBI taxonomy): domain Eukaryota; kingdom Metazoa; phylum Chordata; class Actinopteri; order Tetraodontiformes; family Triacanthodidae; genus Hollardia; species Hollardia meadi. The sequence continues at coordinate 10,706,682 of JBBPCS010000672.1, forward strand.
TTTTCTCTTATCTGTCCACTGAGTTACCCCTAAGAATTATCTTACCTTAGCGGGGCCCAAACCCTCGACTGGGAGCCACTTTCTGGGGACGTTTTACTGCATCGTGACCACCTTGCCATGACTCCGCTGTAAATCCATTGTAACACCTGTAAATTAAATCCCAGTCTACAAGTTATGTCCTCCAGAAACCTTTCAGAGCTCATTGTAAAGGCTATTTGATACCTAAACGATATATTTTTGATGACTATTCCTTTAATACACATGTATTACACATACACACATCCTCATTCACTTTTTCTGACATTTCATCCAACATTTGAGCTCATCCCGTCAATGGTTTCATATCTAGCAGAGATGTGAGTTGCCAGACAACACTGACTGTTATAAAGCTTTCAATTACTGCTAAGTGTTTCGACTTGGAGTAGGTGGGCCTGTCCACTATCACCTCCACTTTGCCAGGACACAGCAGCTTGCCAACTGTAAAAACACTCCTGACAGCAAGTCCTGCTGCCTAAGTGTCTACTCTGAGCCTGACCAATGGACTATTTTAGAGAAGCAGCTCAGGAAAAATAACAACTTTGAAAGGTCTGGAGTCCCAGGAAAAATTGGATGGCCAAATTGTTCTCCGAGGATGAAAACGCTCACATATCATGTCATCTGTCGTACTGAATGGACTTGAAGCTCCTCTAGCACGGAGTCAGTCATTTAAAAACACTACATTAGCCCTCCGGTGCGGCTGCATTGCAGTTCAATTTTGGTTCTGCCAGCTGAGAGGTCTGCACAGTGTGCACATTACCTTGAAAGACTGACTCATTCCTCAGGCTGCCGTGCTGTTTGACTTGCAAGGCAACATGAGAGCACGATGATGACATTAGCACAGGAAATGGGCAGTTATTATTTACAGGTATTGCTTTTTGAAGGCCGGTTGCGTAATGCACAAGGATGGGAAGTTGATTTGCTCCATATAACCAGTTTGTTTTTTTTAAATCATGATATACGTCTCTGATGCCTTTTCCCATACAGTCAAGCTGTTGCTTTATTTGAGACTTCAGTGAAAGTAAAACAACACTTCTACCACTTTATTTTCCACAAAGAAACATCTTCAAAATAGTGACAACAGCATTTTACTTCAGTGAATCAAACTGACACAGTTGGAGCTGATGAGAAAAATTGTGTTAAATGGGCAAAATAAAATATTTTGTGACTTTTTTTTTGTCTTCTAAAATGCACTTGTGGTCGTAATGCTCACACGCGCCTTCACGATATTTCAGTGTTACAAAATCTCATTTCCAGCTCCTGTTTGGTTTGAGCCATCATTCATATAATCAGTAGAATCCCTTTTCAGCATTACTGAACATACAGGTTTTCCTCTCAAATATGGCAACAGGAAGCAATTTGAGACAGTGCAGCTCGACAATTAGCCCACATGTTCGCTGAGCACCACTGTCTTTGAAAACAACAGTCCTCATCCCCCGATGTCCTGCTTCAACATGGTACTCGTCGCTCGCACTTCACTCCGCACACCGTCGCCGCGGTGCCGTCCTCCTATTAGAGCGGTTTCAGGAAATTAATTCCTCTTTAATACCCGGGACTAGACGGCACTTCCACAATCACAGTTTCCTCGTATCCAGAGGGTGAGTCCAATTTGTCATCATGTCAACGCAAATATGTAAACAGCTTAGAAAATATGAACACAGCCAACAAAAATAAAGGAAAATATCCAAAGCATTTCTTTCCACAGCGCTGTGTTTCTTTCTTCCTCACTCCTCTGCAGTGCAAAAAATAAAGATACAAGGAAAAAACAACAACAACAAAAACAATAAATAGACTTCCTCTCTTATATATTTCTGTGTTTATGTATGTACATATATACTTTTATAATGATGGGTCTCTACATGAGCACACAGCTCTTGGCCCGGCCCTTCCTCATGGCCGGAGCCTGGTCCATTTGCTCAGTCCGACCCGGCAGGGGGGGCAAGGGGAGCTGCGAGACCCGCTTCAGGCCTCGGCGGGAAGTGCTGCGTTTTAGCTGCGGCTTGAGCGGCTGCCGCACCGACGCCACCGTGGTGACGTGGAACACATCCCGAACGCTGTTCTCTGAAACCTTGGAGGTGCACTCTACATAGGCCACGGCCCCAATCTGTCGAGCTATCGTGGTGCCCTGGAACATGGAGAAAGGCAAAGCAGGGTACTATTAGCAAGCAAGCAAACTTCATTTATGCCGCATTTTTCAAAACAGAAGAGTAAAACAGGAAAAAAAAGGGGGGGAACACATGAAAGATTTTATCTGAAGTGTCACAAAAAACATTACGTTGTCTAACTTTTTTGGTAGCTTCCCACTACTTTTCATGTTCTTTTTCTCCTTTAAATGGTTTTTAGACGTTTTGTATTCGGCTTCTTTTGTAATAGAATTCCTGACCGTGACAAAACAATGTCTTCTTTCTTGTGGCCTCGGGCTTTTTAGACTTGGAAGACATGAGTTTACTGCACATCTAGGTGCTGCGTGAACGCTTCACAAAGAAAATATAATTTCCCAATATGCATCACATCGTTTCTTGTACCTTGGCATCAGTAGGCACTATGTCTCAAATGTCCCTGAAAGAGGAAGCAAATCTGAGACAAAGATTCCGATCTAAACTGTGGACTGAATGTCAACGGTCTAAACTTGTCTGGAGACAAATGAAGCTCCTCTATCTGAGGCATGAATAATGTAGATGCTCCTCTGTTTGTGGTAAGAGAGCACAGAGACCACTGGGCCTGTGCTGACATGGTCTATGCAGCTATTTAGAGAGAAGGGACTATACTCCTCCATCACTAGAGCTTACCCCTGAGTAATGTTACAATATAACCAGTTAATTAAGACCGTAAATTGTTTGCTTGAGATCAAATCAGAGACAAATTTAATTTCAAAGTCCCTCGGCCTCACTCTTCGCTACAGTCGAGCCGTGTCTCCTGTTTCATGATCAGACTTTAAGCCCACATTCATGCAGGATCAACACATACAAAGGTTGTAACAGATAAGACGGGACTGCATTTCCCATTACCTTGAAATCGCACGCTCTTCAACACTGAGAGCTCTGTTGTTTTGATTTTAATCGTGCAACATATAAGAAGCAACGGAGTCCTCATTAGATGGAAAGGCAGATTTGGATTCACGGTGGCGGTGGGAGGCAGCCGAGGTAGAGTTTGCTGTGACGAGCGGAAAAACTCGATCGGATCTCAGGCAGATTACTGCGGAAATGTCTGGAGTTCACCCAGTGGTCACTCTCACCAGAGACTCCTCAGCTATGTCGGAATTCAATTTGAGATCAACAACAGGATAACAACACACAGGCTATTGGATTAGAGCACCAAAAAGTTTACTGTGCACAGCTTTGGCATCTGCTGTGTGACATAAATTTTCTGGGCATGTTTAGCGGGACAAACAGTCGTTGCCTCAGATGAAAACAGTGGCTGAGAAGAAGCAAAAAAAAAAATAAAAATAGCTTAATGTAGGCCTGGCCACAAATGGTCCCCAGCTATTTTACATTAGCTCTACGGCATGCCACTCCGCCTTTTGTTCATGCATCTTATTTACATGAACTGTCTCTCGGTCGCTGAATTTTTGGAAGCTGCGTGCTTTAAGCCTCCAGCGAGTTCTCAGACTGTTGAAGAAAAAAGAAAAAAAGGAAAAAAAGGCTGCTTTGTTCTGAGGGCTTTTGTGTAGTGGTTAAAAAGCTCCTCCATTTTTTGTATGTCCAACACGGGAGAGCACAAAACAAACACGCTGAAAGCTGATTCAAATTCACAGATTTACAGAACAGTATATCATCCCCTCCCTCTTCTCCCCATCCCCTTGGCTTAGAGGTCATGGCAGCAGGAGATAAAAGGGCTCACTCATTTATCAATGTCAGTTTTTCTATTTATCCTGCATTTTGAAAAACCCTAAATCTGCATGAATATTGCATTTCAGGGGAGAAAAAAAAAGAAAAAAAAAAGTGTCCCTCGACATAAACTACGCTAACCACCCTTGCCTCTTTTACGGCCCTCGCCATAAGCAACCTTACATCGCTTGTCAGCAAAATTTCTGTCAAAACCGAGGCCGGCAACACCTCCCCGAGGGATTTCACATAGCTGTTATTCTGGTGTGGTTGATTGTGTTGCATGAGTCTCCTTTCACACTCACTTCCTGTGGGATTTCATCAAGGAGGCAATGGCACTGCTGATCCAAGATGGAAAAAATTGTACATAATCACTGGACTGCTTTCAATTTTTCTTCCCCCCCACATCCATTGTTGTTTTCAAATCTGTCTTTCTTCCCTGGGCACCTTCCTCTCATTATTTTATCCCACTGCTTTCTGCTCACATATCCATCATCTGCTGGTTCTCACCTGCTCATGGGTGACGGGGATGAGACGCTGTTTGGAGAGTTCCCTCAGTGTGTTGACATCTGTCCTCATGTCCAGCTTACAGCCCACCAGCACCACTTTGGCGTTGGGACAAAACTCCTGCGTCTCCCCTTGCCACTGTGGAAACATGAGAAATACATCACTGAGTCTGCCAAGTGTGACAGTAAAGCAACCTGTACTGACTAGTGTACTGAGGTAAAGTTACGACATTTGGCTTTGAGTGAGCTTGAGGGAGAATAGTGGCAGACATTTGTTCATCTAAGGAGCCAAAGGGAAAGTGAAATATCTTAATAAATATAATAAATAAATATCTTTTTTTTTTTTTTACAACTTTAAATCTACTGTGAAGCCGTATGAGTAGATGAGGTCAATTCCTCCATATTTTGGACTATAAAACATTTACTCAAGATATTCACTTCTCAATCAACAGTTTTTGTTTGGACAAAACAACAATTTAAAGACATCACCTTGGGTTGTGCTTGGCATTTTCACAAAGTTCTGTCACTTGATAGATTAAACAATGAATCGATTAATTTAAAAATAACCCATTTTAAATTCAAAGAAATGGTTGCAGCTTTAGAAAACACAATCTCACCAGTACCAGTACCAGCAACTAGCAATTATTTTCAGTGATTCAATCAGTTAAGCTTATGGTCAATACATTGTTAGAAAGTGGTGAAAAATGCACATCAGAATTTCCTAAAGGAGCCAGCATTCACCTATTTACACACACACACACACACACACACACATGCACTGAGGGCTGTGCTACGAAGGCAGTTTAACCTACTCTGATTAGGAGTTCAGGGAAATTCAGGGTTGACAAACTCTGATTACAGTGGAGTTAAACGATACTACGACGGTGAATAAAATGTTAGTGAGCTGACTTGTTAACTTATTTGGAGTTGGTGCGTGTTTGCATAAAAGGGGCTTGTTCGTCAGCACAGGGTTTTCTTCATTACGACTCGTGCTCCGTATTTTTCCCAGGAAGAATGTACGATGATAATCAGGATATGAAGAGTTCAAAGAAACGTTAATGGCAAAATCTAACACTGTCACGACCAACAAAGCCAGAGAGGCTTGTTGACACAGTGTTCTTGTCCTCTCTTCTCTATCTGTCTAGACTCTACTTTTACTTGTTATAGAATTGAAATGTACAACGGTGTCAGAGTCGAGAGAGAGAGGCGTAATATTTTTGAGATTATAGTGGTAAATGTATAAGAAAATAAATCACAAATTTACAAGATTTTTTTTTTTTTTCTCAAGAAACCACGTCTTTCAAGGCTGGGTCAACAGCAGACGCTTGCCATGTATTATACCTGCAGTGGGTGGCCTCATCAAATTATGGGCCTACTTCCTAATATATCGGATGTAGCAATAATTAAATTCTCTTGATTTTAGCCCGCAGTCACCATATTATCATAACTATCCAGACTTTAAAGAGACATTGCTGTAAATCTGACCTGTACAGTGAAAGAAAAAACCCATCGTAATTTGGATTTATTCTTGTAAATTTGTGACTTTAATCTCAGAGATCTCCTCCCTGAATGCTCCTCTCTGACCTCAGCTGTAGGGCTACCTTTAGGAATGTAAATGTGAATAATGTGGCATCGAGTTAACCAAGAAGATAACCCGCTCGGAGCAGTACGGAGATGCAGCGTAAATTGCCGTGACGACACACTTCGGGTAAAGCTTATCCACCTTTCGTAGAACGGGTTAATCTGGAAGTCGCACGTGACGTCACAAAGTTACTCCTGAAGTTACCTGGATAAACCGGTTACCTCGCTTCGTAGCACAACCCTGTGGCGGCAGATTCTATGTTTGTCTGATCAACACTCCAAACTCAAAGATATCGAATTTACTTTCGCATAGAAGCTGGAACAAGAGAATGTTTGTCCCGACTAATTAATGCTGTTAAACATTTCAGCTCTAAGTAAAAGCACTCTTAATAAATGCACATCTTATTTCCTTATATTCCCGTGTACTGTTCAATGTTCCACTGTAAGATTAAATCATTACACTAGCTTAAGCTCCATATGAAGATATAACAACTTTATTCATGCCAGCTTGGTTCAGGTTTCTCACCCATGCCCCCCCCCTTCAACAAATCTATTTCAGGTTCTGTACAGAAAAGGTTGAGCAGTCTTCAATCTAAAATCACCCTGAGATTAAATGTCACTTCTGAAACTCAGCTGAACCAACACAGTCTGTCCTCCCTGCGACACAAATACTGAACAGCAGCCGACGGCCCTTAAATATTCCACATGCCCCTGTGCAGAATGTCAGGGTGCCCATTCATCCTTTACGTTAAAAACAACCTTTGACCTTTAAAGCCCATCCCTTTTCTGCCAATAACATCCAATCAAAAGCTTTGATTGTTTAACCCTCTCTCCTCCCCCAGCTGTCATCCAGAAACCTTTGTGACCCGCTTGTATCCAGAGGTCAAGAGTCTAATTTGGGATGGTGATTGATCAACAGGTTTTCCATGTGCCCCTGAGTTTCAGAGATTACCGGGGCCACAGCTAGGGGTCAGGGGTCATGGCAACCTCCTGCCAAGGGATTCATGGGAAAATCAAAAGCTTGACGGCAGCTCTGCTTCCCCCTGTTGACAGAGTGCACTGAGGCTTGTGAGATATTTGTGGGTTAAAAAAAAAGGTGTCTCGGGTTAGATCTACATGTCTGCAGAAGCATTTTAGCAGCTCCCCTCAGACCACTAAACGCGTCAACAGGCCAGCCGTGGGAACCGTCTTTGGCCCACAAGGAGCACAGTTCAAAGGCAAACACACACACATGGCTTCAAGATGAGTGACCACTAAAAGGCACAGGCCTGCTTTTCATGGCACACATGCACGCAACTAAACCCATTAAGTTGGGTGTCTCCACTTGTATAATAGGTATTGCCATCAACTGTAAAAACACGTCCATGACCACAACCCTGCTCGGCAAGTACCACACTTTAAACTCCAACAACATCTGAACCACAGGCCACCTTACTGCCTTAATCTGGCCAACTGTTCTGCATAAAACTCTGGTTTTAAATTTTAAATGCCTATAGAAATGCAATTCTAGTACTCTGCCACAAATTCTTTGATATGGATAATGTGGTTAATTTGCGTATCTGATATTCCTCTCGAACCCACCCGGCTGCAAAGCGTCTCCTCTCATTCTTCATTATGACCTTCCATTCCTCAGAGGGACGAGGGTCAAGTGCCCATGGATGTTTTGATGAGATAAAGGAATGAGCGGCTCTAACCCCTGTGCTGATTTGCTCTGTTGTTGAGCCGTGACAATGCCAGCTGCTGGCACAGAAATCTGTGAGAAGATGCTGATCAGGAAAAACAGATTTATTTTTTTTTTTTGCTTTCCTGTTATTTCTCCAGTGTCACAGCAGATATTAAACGCTGATCCAAAGTGTTGAGAGGAGGAGATGAATGTAAAAAAAAATAAAAAAATAAAATACTAACCTTCTTTATGACACTGTCCAAAGTCTCTGGGCGGCTGATGTCGAAACAAATGAGAACCGCATCTGAGTCAGGGTATGCCAGGGGCCGCACATTATCGTAATAAGAGGAACCTGCGGAAGCAATAACATATGGCATAAGGTCATGGTGTCTTCTGAGAAATTCCTGTGTGTACCTGTTTTTAACCAACTTATCCCCATGAGGTCCTTCACCCCAACCATATGGCATCTTCTGTCAATTAGGAACATATTGCATATCCCTGGAAGGTGATCTAAAGGTCATTAAAACATGGATAGCCCATTAAAGCAGGGGCTGCGACATGAACTTGAACATGCTTGAAGGAGCTCTGCAGATGCAAATGATCTTATGTGCAAATATTTGAGTATCTCTGTCTCTTGGGCTTCCACACAGCCTCCCTTTATCACTGTGCTTCATGACGAGGAATGTGTTACTCAGAGAAGGACACAAACTCAGAAGTGAATTATAGTTTGTTGGGGACCGGAGGAGTCCATTATCTTCTTCAAACGACAACAAATGCCAGCACAAAGGCCAAACTAAAGGTTGAACCCCTTAATTGTCACGGCTCATCACTCTTCCCGTCTCTCTTGTAAATGGTTTTTGTTTTAAAATCTTCCATTTTCTTCTCACTGTGTGAAATTCATATGCACTAACACGCCTCTCCCCACTCTCGCTTTTCATTTCTGCACCTTGATCAAATTTGAAGGCAGAGTGGTGCCTCTGTACTTTCACAAGCCGCTCAGTTACACGGGTCCCATTCTCTTACAGCTCTCATTAGGAGGCTTATAAAAAAAAAAATCTTTGCTTTTCTGGGAAATGTGGTTGCGGTTGTGGGCGCTGTCCCTCCTGCCACCCCTGGGAGCTGGTACGGACTTAAACTCTTACATTTCAATGGCAACAGCACCCTGGCTGCATGCAGTCAGTGTCAAGCAAATTCACAGGTTTGGCGACTCTTTTTTAAAATTATATTTAACTCCTTAAGGTCACACAAGCTGATTATGATAAATATAGATTATCTGTATACTTGCTGTTATCGCACTTCATACCAGACCGGACACAATAGGCAGTCAGCCGGTTAAAGTGCTGCGTGCCTTTGTCTCGCAGAGTAAATGGAGTCTGCAGAATGGTGCTACAGCCTGTTTTAGCATCACTATGTTCTCTTTGTTAATGATGGAATGAGACTATGACAATAGCTGCATGCGGCCCGTAGCCCCCCATCATTCAGCTGGCTGTCCTATGGTGACCTACTCCCTCCCCACAATGCAACAGGCTGCACATTAAAGATTGATGCTTTTTGTGCCTCTAAGTGAGAGGAAGAGTTTTCTCACCAAAAGGGCTAACAAACATTCTGAATGCCACATTAATTCTTGCAGCTTGTTTATTGAATAACGGCTCAAATGTTGGTAACACAACTTGTGATCAAACAATTTATTTTTCATTGTTTTAACAGCAGGTCCTTTTATAACGACTCGTTAGACAGGAAAGTGTTTCTGGGCCCCTATGCATCACGTGAATTGCAATTTCATCTGTATTAAAATTGCTAAATTACTGCAGAGCCTGGCACCATTCCCGGGGCTTCATGCGTGTGAAAACAATACAGGGACCTGCTCAATAAAATGTTGCTTTTTCCAGCACCTCTACTGGTTAGAAATTTGACAAGGTGATGCCCATTGACAAGATGGACAACGCGTCTCCCCTTCTTGAGACTGTGACCAGTTGGCGGAGCCACAATCAGGTGGTGGAGACCCGTATAAACCCACCTGACTCAATCGTGAGCAGTGCTCAGCTGTCAATCATGACGTTTCACCCCATTTTATAGCATCAAATGGGATCAACGCATCAAACAAGTTATCAGAAAACTGATAAGAACTACCTAAAATGGGAGAAACCAATTTTATTTTGACATTTACTTTGAGTTTTTAGTTTCACCCATGTCCCATCTGCTAACATGGACATGACCAATACAGCAGCCAACCACCAGGGGGCTATCAAAAATATTTTGGCTTCACTTACGGGGAGCTGTCATGTCATACATCTTTCTTTTACAGTCAAAGGTGATGCCTTTAAACTCTGTAAAAGCTTAAAAGCAGTTTTACTTTGATAAAAAAAAAAAAAAAAAACTTAACCTGCAGCTTTTAGGACATTATCAGCATTCATAGCCCCCTACTCGTCTTATTAACACAAGATTGCAACTGTTCTGTACTGCTGAGAGAGCAGGACTAACACACACACACAAACACAAAGTCACATGGATAGCAAGTACAACAGTCAGCAAAGCACACATTGTACGACAGCAAGCTCTGATTGGTAGTGGTCACACATGAGGTGCTGTAGCTGCTGAAGTTGGTCTTTAGTATGTATCACAGTGCAGCAGACCTGTACTGAGGTTAGAGCTGAAGAAGAGAAGAGACAGAGCATGTGGGGGTGGAGAGGGGCCAGAAAAGATTTAATGACTTTGACGCTGGGGCGCGGGCAAGGTGGAGAAGTATGGTGATGAGAGAGGCAACCGGGGAATTAAAGCAGAATCCAGATGAAGGTGAAGAGATGTCAGGTGAAGGAAAGTTGAGACTATAGTGCTTGTTTTGACTTAAGATGTAATTAGGGAGTGAAATGAGGCCGTTGGGATCAATTTGTCAATCCCAGTGATCAAAATGATTGGCAGGTCACGGTCACAACAGGCCTGATCACAGCGCAGCAATTCAGAGCTCTTCTGCTCTGAGCGACAGGGAAGCTACTTCAGCACTTTTGCAAAGTCAGAAGAAAAAAAAAGTCCTCTGAGGAAGAGAAGAGGAGAAAAAGTGCTATGTTTAAAACAAGCCGAGCAGGCACAAATAAAAGCCAGTCACCATAACGATCAAAAACGTGATGAGGACAAGGAAAAAGAGAGTTTCGTTAATAAAAAATATCACCTCGACTGCCCTCTCCCCCAACCAGCAAAGAGACATGACCAGAGATAAAAGAGGATGTATCGGTAGAGGGGTGGAGGAGAGGGAGTGTGCAGTGGGTGTTTGGGTACGTAATGAAAGCACTGGACAGATCAAATAAAGAGGTATGAGAGCTCCGGGTTGGCTATTGGTGGAGGTGGCCTGTGCCCATTCACTGTGAGGCGGAACAAAAGGTCAATTGAATTTCAGACAGAGGCAGGATGAGATGGATGGGGCGGGAGGGTGAGGAAGGGGAGCATGGTCTGGCAGGAACCACTAAAAACCATCACGCCTGGCAAGGAGCGGGACCCTGCCAGGCCGTGCCAAGGACAGGCATAAAACACCCCTCACAAAACCTCCTCCTTCCTTGGGCATTAGCATTAGCCTGATTTAGCACCGGTGATCTCTCACTGGAAAGTGGATTTCTGTCTTTAGTTCCACAGGGCTAATTAGCGCTAAGCCACGTTGCAGCGCCGAGCAGAGGTGACAGAGGTGGGAGGAAACAGTTCGTCACCAGCCGTCAGTCGAGCTCCATCAAAGGCCAGAAATATCCCAGAGGATGTTGAGGCGGACAGGAACTTAGTGAAGCGCTAATATACAGTAATAAGACTTGAGAGTTTGTGGTATGATTTCATTCGTGCCTGCTGTCCCCTGACACTTGGACAACCCCATGGGAACAATCTGTCTGAAACAAGACAGCTCTCTATCTGCTCATTCAAACCCTCTCCTGTAACTATTTCCACTTCACGAGGACAAACAATGAGATAAATGTTACAAGAAAACACAACCGGTGCAGATTGACGGAGGACATTCTTCAGGAAACTCATGAAATTGAGTGTACATCGGCATCTAAAAAAAGCCTTGCAGTCCTCAGTGCATTAATCTGTAACATCACAGCAGGAATTTTCTCTGTCTCTCTCTGTTTGTTGCATGCTCGTTGCAGACGCAGCTAAAAAGCAAACAGTTATGAGTGAGGAGAGAAGAACGGTCTGCCTCGAGGCTCTCTGTTGTGTTCATGCACATATGGTTGTGTTCAACAGCAACTAACAGCCTCATTAAGCCATACAGACTTTGAAAAATACACAAAAGCGATGGCAGGGCATAAGGAAGCAAACGCCATCTTAAATGTCACCAAATAAACGAAAAACAGTTAGCGTGATTGAGTCAGCCACAACGTTAGAAACGCAACACGTTCGGCGCCACATACACTACGTCTTTTTTTCCCTCTCCCGCAGCTGTTTTCCTCTTGAAATCCACCTTCAAAGCAAAGGCAAAACATTTCAAGTTGTGGTGGCCGAGTATCGTAGCAACCTGGAGGGATGCAAATGGCTTCATTGTGAGGCCCTGAAAGGAAGTAAGGAAGGAGAGAGCAAGAGAGTGAGGGGGTTGTGGAGGCTAATGACTCTGGTGCATTGATAATTAGAGGTATCTAGAAGGAGAGAAGAGGGTTGGTGCTCCATCCTTTTAGAGGTTGCGCAGACTTTTCATTGCTGAACGTCTGGTCTGTGTTGTGAACTGTTATGGCTTCTCCTCAGTCAGGGTTCTTACTCAAACGGAGATACACAGACACTGCTGCCAAGACGCCCTTCGAGAGGAGGTGGACTTACTTTGACCCAGTGTACCACTCTGCTGATCAAGACGGCGTGTCTTTTATTATGTGAACATAAGCCTGGAATAAAACTTTCTTTTACAGTTCCACATCCAGAATCCAATGCAGTTGGTCCACATACGGACCTACTGACCTTTTGCACAAATTATGAACTCACACGGCAATCTACGTGGAGGATTGGTACAAAAGTACTTTTCTGCATATAAGTCAGAACTCAGGACTCATAACATCAGCTGGGTATTAAGGACTACAGTACATGTTGAGAAGGATCACACCAGTGTGTTTGTTTTCGCTCCACACAGTGCATACTTATATTTTTTCCTGAACATCAAATGCAAGCCCTTCAATTTTAGAGTTTTAGATATGATTTTTTTTTTTTTATACTGTTCCAGGCAGCCATTTGCTTCCTTTCATTTCCAAATGATATAAAATTCAATTAGCAGGCGCTTGTTTGAGGTTTGGAATCCATTTAAAGTGAATATTAAGATCTGCAGTAATTTTGGTCAGGGTTACAATATCATTGCATTGTAATGCAGTTCAACAGAATAGTCCAACACTTGGAACAGCTTGCCTGGCTCTGTCTGAAGGTAACAGCCACCTATAGTCTTTAATCCCCACAAAAAATGGGCAAACAATGCCATGTGCAAGTCACATGGCTCGTATGGAGTCAAGAAAGGAAAATTGAGAGCATCTCAAACACATATGTTCAATCTTGAAACCCAACTGGGGTCTATTTAATTCTTCTAAAAACACAGTGAAGATTCTCAGGGACAGGAGACTGTATCCATCACTTGATATCAGAAAGACAGACTTCTTGGCTTCTGTTGAGTAATGTGGTTTTTTATATTTTATTGACTTCCACTTTCATATTCTTCAAAAAGTGAACTCATCACTCGTGTTCAGATCCAATATTAATTCATTCATTATTTCTTCTGAGGAAAAAATGTTTCCAGCGTTCTTCCTGGTACATAACAGCGGGGCACAGATGGGCTGTAGGTATTTACTTCTCCCGTTATGTAACTTCAAATTGTCAGCGACAGAGCTCTCTATGCTGCACGTATGGAATATTAAAGATAGAAGGTAATATTGCAAATGTGACTTTCAGATTACACCATCCAATTTGGTGCCACAGCGTTATATAAGGAGCCCTTTACAGGCTTGGACCTCTTTACATCTGGCATAAAATGCATCTTGGGTGACCCGATCACAGAGGGCAGCTCTAAGTACAAGTGTGAACGGAACCATGATGAACTGAGATCTGATCACTTAGGCCACATTCGGGAGTGGTCTGGGACCACATTCTTTTAGCAGTGTGTCCTGGGCCACATTGAAGGACCACCTACTCACGTCCTCCGCGGGGGAAAAAATGGATTCTTGTACAAACAAACATGTGGTCTGATTTTCATTTGGTTTACCATCATGCAAATTATGTGTTTGGGCTCTCTTACCTGCCAAGATAAGCAGCAGGTGTTTGTGAACACACTGTCCGTTTCAACTGATGAGCCTCCACAAGTGAAAAATCATTAAAAAGCCTGTAATGAAGCAACATCAGCTGGTCGACACTCTGGGATGAAGCTTATGTGTTTGGTTCCTCATGCAGTTTGACCTGTAGGCTATGCATGTGCACACACATGCACACAAACACACATAAAGCTCTTGATCTGTAATAGAGATACCTGTGTCAAGTTTTCAAAAGCATTAGCACACAGTGGAGGTGACACTGGGTTAAATGGCCATTAACCTTCCATGTCGGCAGCCTTCACGCAGGGGGATATTGATCAAAGCCCATGCGCTTTCCCTCTGGAGGAAGTGCAGCCTTTGAAGGGCGTCGAGCACCTTCCACTACTGGTCGGCTCTGAGCTCTGCTGCCAAGGAGTTAATGCCTGTGTCTGTTGTCCAATCGCAGGTTGAAAAGCGTGGCTGGCCCCAGCGCTGACAGCACAGGCAGGGGACAGAGCGGCATTACTGTCTGTCTCATGCTAGCCCCGGGGGTTTGGAGATGTACTGTGTCTGCTTTCAGTTTCTCCTCACCCCCTAGCCCCTCTTCTATTATCACACACACACAGAGACACACTCTCATTCCACAGGAGATACAGCATAGCTATGCATTTCATCTCCGGTTGTTTGATCTCTGTGTCTGTCTAAGGCTCTGGTTCACGCTGCGCTTTGCTTTTAAAGATGCTTCTTACTTCACTCACTTTCTCTCTCGATCTATATATTCCCAGACTTGCTTTTTTTTCAGTCATGTCTCTACTTTGTTTGCTCATTCTGAGACATGACTTCAGACTTGGTGTGGCAAATCTACATGGGTGCAACCCTCAGTGACAATTCCTTGGAGATGTGTTCGGATGTTACAGCACAAACACCGCCCCAGCCTTTGTTTGTGTGCGGGAGTCGAGTAGCTGTGAACGACTGCTGGCTGTATAAAGGGAGCACATGTAGATCATGTTTATATCTGTTTCTGTGTTTCCTCATGCTCTGTGCTTCTCACACAAGAGCCGTTGACTCTCATCAAGGCAGCAGCAGCAGACCGTTTGGACAAGAGCCACCAAATAACATAGTTTAAAAAAAAAAAAAAGGAGCTAGTTAAGAGCACCAGATGCTGATTTGTTGATTATTTGTTCTTTGCACAACCTCTTCCACGTGAAACCGATCAGTGTTGGACCGCAGCTAGTTCCGATGTTCCCACCACAGACTGCAAGTCTTTGTGCTTTATTTGTTTTGCGTTTGGTTGCTTAACTTGAACATATAAAAGCAGAAGATTTCAGAGGGGGGAAGAGGAATTTTTTTTAAGGAAAGAAGAATAGTTGGAATGTCCAGTTTCAGTCCTTAAAAGCTGATCAGATCGACTTTCAAGGCTCCGTCTTAAAGCTACTGCTTTACATGGACATGCAGATGAAAGGAGGCCTGGGTCACCATTATTGACAGAACACTACAAATAAATTCAAATCAAACATTAACACGTTCACACAGGCAAAATGTTGATTTTGTGACCAGAATAAAGCACCATATTTGGCTTTGATTGTAATTTTACCTATATCGTATACCTAAACCACTAAGTTATTACAGATTCAACTAACAAAAAAGACGTGACACTGCAATGCAACGTCATTACACGTCGTGTCGAACAATCGCATACAATCAAGTTCACACACTGCACACACTGTGCATTAGTATCTCTCATTCTCAAAGCTACCAACAGGTGACAAGTTAAATTAATTGTCCTGCACACAGTCGCTCTAAACAGCTCTCAACTAACCACAAAGTTTAATCTTGATGGTGTAAAAATATTGGGCTTAAACTGTAATGGCAGCGGTTCTATGAGCCTGCAGCGTATTAACTGCCTCCATTAGGCAAGGAAGCTAAAAACCTCAAGCTGCAATGAGCTTTAGGGGAACCATTTTCAACAGTTAGAAAATGATAAGAACCTTTTCTGCCAACGTAAGATACCCGCTCTAATTCTTTGACCAAGTATTGGTGATTGCCATGCCACAATGAATTATGCTCTGAAAAGCTCCCAGCCCTCACCCCACACACACACACACACACATTATTCAAATTCATCTTTCACCTGTAAAACGGCAGACATCATCTCTTTTATTTCCCCATCTTTCAATCACATGCTCTCTCCTGTCAAAACTTGTACTCCCGCTCGTAGACTTTCATTAAAACTTGTAATAACAGCGACTGCAGCTTCTCTGTCCACACAGCTCTCTGTCTGATATGAGAAAAGAAATGAGAATATTCAGACGGCGGCTACACACTCACATGGAAGAAAAACTTGTTGTGAGAGGAAAAGGATATCCTCTGCTCCATCAACTCCACTACCTCCAGTGCATAACCAACCAACCAAACACATCCCTATCGCGGTGCTATCTATCCCCCAGCCCACTCTGCAACCCCCCCAGGGAGGCCAACAGGGAGACATGGCACTACTTCAAGAGCAATTTCACTTCCACGGCAGTGAGAAGGAGAGCACATTGGATCTTGTTTATAAATAAAGTCATCCATAAATGATGGGATCTGTCGAGTGTGTGTGAGCGAGGTGCAGGTGGTGTTGGTGATTTGGGGGGGGGGGGGGTTGAAGGATGGAGGTGAAAGATGGCCTCTCTCCCTGTATCCCCTTACGCTTGGATGGGTTGCGGACGGATGCTAAGAGGGTTTTGAGGTGGGGGGGCCGGGGGGGTGAGCGCTAGCTTTGGGAGCAGCAGAAGATCAAAGCTGGTGCTGCATCGGGTTCTGTTGCACTCAGTAGAGGGAGTGGACTGGGTGGTGGGCTTCCTGTCTGACTGAGGCTTTCACTGCTGCCGCTGCTGAATAGGAACAAATGCTTGGTTTACCGCCACAGTGCATTAGTTTGTGTCTCTTCTCTTGTTAAAGTCAATTTTCCACACACATGAACAGTGCAGGGGCGACAGAATGCGTTACTGTAATCGCATACGCTCACTTAGTTTTAAAAGTAACCCGTTACGTTACAGCGTTACCTACTGAGAAAAGTAGACAACCCCTTTGTGTGTTTGAGTGGCGATCACCTTCATACACAGTCTAACAAACAAAATAATCTCAATAATGTCAAGAAAGGAAATATAATCTTGTACTTATTGTCCTTAATGAACAGAAAAATACAACCGCACATCTTCTAAATTCAAGTTCCTGACTTTCACCAAATTAAGACGAGCTTAATTGCCTCGTTAACTCATCATAAAACACACTTCAAATGAGACATACACAAAATAAAACTCACCAAAAACCATCTTAATTTGTCAAAACTGACAAATTAGTCATTTAACTGATTAGCCAATCAAAAGAAAATTAGTTGCCAACTATTCTGATAATCAGTTTTTTTCAATTCAAATCGTTTAAGTAAAAATGTCAAACATTTTGCTGGTTCCAGCTCCTTAAATGTAAGGATTTGCTGCTTTTTGTTGGATTTTTGGACTGTTGGTTGAACAAAAGAAGAAAACTGTGATGAGAATTTTTTCACAACGGTTTTACATTTCATAGACTAAACGATTATTCATTAAAAATAATCAGCAGGTTAATCAATAATGAACCATTAGAGGCAGCCCTACATGTCTATTGATTAATTTTGAACGAAGAATAAGTTCGCTTGTATTTGAATATCTGTTATTGTGTGCATTTGTGCAGGAGCCTCTTGTCTAGATGACTTAAATAGAACATCAGAGAGCGCTGCATGCTTTTATGAGAATATTGTCATAAAGGGGAGACAAGCCGAGCTCTCTGTTATTTATTAGAAAACAAATTCAAGCAAGGAAGCTCCCAGTCCATCTGTTCAAGTCCATGTGCCCTTGAAGCATTTAGCATCAATAACTTCCTACTGCTTTGCATCATGCCATAGATCATGTTACTTCAGGTCAATGAAGACGGGGGTTCACACAATTAAAGCTTCCCCCATCTCTTAACACAGCAGACAAAAACACTGCAGTAAGTTCCCTACAGGATTATTTATATGTACCATGTAACAGGAGAGCTGACGCGGTTTAAAAGTGTGGCACAGTTAGCATTTGTGCGTCTGCATCCACAAGTGCCACAGCAGGTCAGGTCCCGAGGGTGCCACCAACAAGCCTTACTCACAACACAAAGCCTTGAAGGGTGGGGTGGTGGGTGGGAGAAGCACAGATGTACCCTTCTCCCTCCGTCTCCTCCTTCTGTCCCCTTTCCCAGTTCTCAATCTAGCGAACACTTGCTGCTCTTATAACATGCACTAAGAGCAGCACCCCCACGCCCCCGTGTTTTTACTCGCTTCAGCCCCTCACTCCCCCAGTCTGCTTGCCGATTGGTTGAAGCAGCTGCTCGGCTTCCCAGCCTTATTGTGCGACGGCTCCCACCCGTCAGCCCCCATTACGCCTCTGGTCAGCTGAGAAACAATAGGAGGGGTCAGGGGTCAGAGCTGTTGGAATTCCTATACACTAACCCACTCAATCACGCACATGCCCACACACATGTTCTATATATGCACTCGCATGTATCATTACGCATGAACACTTGTCTTTTTAATCTGTTGCATCCATCTCTTTCACTTGGCAATGTCTTTTAGCTGCTGGAGAGCAATTAGCTAGTTTAAGCACATATGAACGTGAAAGTGTGAAAAAGAGGTTGCTCTCAGTGATGAATCTATGTTATTTGTAAGCTATGTTTTTATAAACCATGCTGTATGGAGCTTTGTAGTGAGTTTCAGCTTCATGTTTAGCTGCCTGGCCCGGTACACAGTACTTCCTCTGCGGACGTCCTTTATACCCTCCACTATAGCTCTGTTAAACAAATCCTTGTGACATGAGGTCGTATACTTCACTCTTTATCGTTGCACTTTGTTGTTAATGTCCTTCTTCGATTGTAAAGTCTTTTGTTTTGTTGTGGTTGTCTGTCAGTTGCGGCAGACACAAAGATAATTTAACTAACTAACTTACTTTAAGTACTTAAGCTGTTTTCAGCAAAAAAAAGCTCTAAAAAAAAAAAATCCACTTTACATCACCTGTGTGCAGACAAACACAGTCAGCACGTAGCTGGTTAGCATGGCAGAGCCAGAAATTTGCCTCATGAGGTGGTATAAACCAAAATTTTAGATTGGGGGGGGGATTTAATATTTTATTTCAACAACAATAAAGTAGATGCATGTATATACCTCCTGTATATAAGTTAAAATGGCTGATATGATATGACTGTAATGCTAACGCCTGAATGTACACTTCAGACTACACTAATATTGCTGTGTGACACTTAAACACTGGAAATGAGTGTGAATCAGATAATTGCATCAGAGAATATTAAATAATGATGTCATCATTGTGCTTTCCTACTGCCAAATTCATTCTCATATCCGGCCCTTTGTAGTCCCGTCGCCTTTCATGCTTGCCAACAATACACTTCTATATCTTCATTTTATCCTTTTATTCTATGTCAGTCATTATAAGAACTCCATCCTCCTCTGGGTGGCATAGTAAGGCTTAAGACAGGACTTGTCATCTCAGTCAGTGTGAGCTCATCAAAAACCTTAAGTGCTGTTTACGTACCAATCATATCAGATTTTAATTCTGTCCAGTTAATGTTCATTCCCTCATAATATAACTTTGATTATTCCCTCGGTTAATTAACCAAGTAAAAGCCATATACAGCCTATCAGCAGTGTGCAGTGTCGATCAGCAGTGGACATGCTATTTAAGCAGATTATACACTTCTGCCTGGCGCTCAGCATTAAGCTGACAGTGCATGGGAGCTGAGATGTGGCGAAGGAATGTGTGTGGTGGGTCTCAGCTCATAGATGTACCCGTGGTCACATTTACAGGCTCCTCTGCCAGAGATAAGAGATCAGAGGGACTAGAAAGGCTGGAGTCCTCTGGGGGCTCCAAGAAGTGCTTGTTTTATTGTTTATGGGTGGGTGGACATGTGGGATGCTCAGGACATTTTGTATGCATGTAAAAACAGGCTGAACGGTTCATGCTTTTTGCGGTGCAGGTGGCATCCTGCACTTCTGTGTGTGTGAGCGTAGATCCCTGCGTGAGCGTGTTTCACTGTGTCACTGAGGAGAGCAGATATTCTGTGTGGTAATTACAGCCTGTGTGTTCCTGTCAGTGTGGCTGGCTGGCTTTCATGCAGCAATTCAGCCCACCCCCTGCTTAACACGGCCCCTGACTGCTGGTGACCTCAACGCGGCGCTTCAGCAGCCACCTTGACTAATGGGCTATCAGAGATGGAGAGCATCGACAAAGGAAGAGGAGGAAGAGGAGGGGATAAATAACCAGCACCAAGTTTCTTCATCTTCTCTCACGGCTACTGTTAACATTTGGGCATCCATTTCCTCTTCAGCTTGTTGACCCTTTGCGTAATAGTCTAAGAACATGATTCACGGAGGGCCGAGCTCCAGGGATGGAGCACAGCTGCTTGCCTGCTCAAGAACCAAGACATCCAGCCCAGCGGCCCTCCAGAGTTTCCATAATGTCACACAAACCCACTCATAGAGTCAGGCTGCGATGAATTGCAGCACTGCATGAGACCGGCTTTATTCAAGATGTTGACAGCTAGAGACCATTTCCAACGAGGAAGAGAAGAAGGGAATGACTGGAACACAGACAGGATTTGTTCTTGTAATGCCAAAATAATTACAGTTATTTACAATATGAGGTATTCATGCATCTGTATTTCTGTGTGACAATGGAGCAATTATGTTTCATGAGCTGTAACATACATTTTAGTTATTGTTTAATGAAAAACCTCTTTACAGCCTTTAAGTAAAGCAAACAGTCACAACCTTTATCTGTTTTTTCTTTTTTTTTTGGAGTTAAAATGTATTTATTTGTGCGCATTAGTGAGGAATACAAATAATTACAATCTGAAAAGAACTTTTTTAAAAATGTTTTTAGGCTCATCGTGGGAGTAATCAGTTCAGGAGGCACTAAAATACTCGGCTATTAAACGTGAAACGGTGAGTACAATTTACAGTAAAGTGACACATAAAGACGGCACATCCTCTTCACCACACACAGCGTTTGCCGTTTGAGTTCTAAAATGTAAAACGTCTTTGTCGGCTCCAACTATTCACTGTAATCCCTGGGATTATCAGGTTCAGCCTGCCAGAGAGGCTGCAAGCTCATCCCAAACTTGACGCCATGGAGGGATGAGAGTCGAGGAGGAGCCGGAATGTGTTCCCTGAGATCCATGTGTCAAGCTTATAAGACCCCAGAGGACAGAGCAGTATTCCCTCTGTCCAAAAATACGTTCACAGGCATTCTAGTAACTGTCTATGGAGATTCGGGACCTGGCACACACTGTAAGCACAAGTTTATTTCCAGCCCTTGCAGAAATCCAGCATGGCAGTCACAAGTCGAACAACATTATTACTAACTGGGCTGGACTGTACTCTTGTGCTTCTTGTGCTCACACCTCAGCCACCAAATTGAAAATGGAAACCATTATATTTGTACAGTGGGTTCACAAACACAGAACACGTTAGACCTGACATGCCTGTTCATGCCTGTTCAGCAGCACTGAGTTGCTGCTGTGACACTGAGATGAGTGCTGAAGTCAAACTGATGATGTCGTTCGGACATAACAAGCACTACTTGTGTACTACTTATGTATCAATAATAAAAACAATCTTTCATTTCAGCCTATGAGAATAATTACTACATTACATGTAAGGAGAAACTTCTTCGATGTACGTTTGTCCAATTACGAGGGCACAAACTTATTTTGAGTTACAGTATTTCACCAAGCTTGCACTAGCTTCTGTTTACTCGTTACCCGAAACTGTCATGCAGCCGTTCTCCCCCCCTGTTATGCCTTCCAGCCTGTTATGCATCATCAAAACAGGTTTCGTTTAGGCAGTTATTGCCCTGGGCAGGTTAGGGAAAGAGTAAGGAACAACTTTCAGGGTTTAGGCTCGTTGCATACATTCAAGCTTGGGAAGAACGGTTGAAAGGGTGTCGTCGTCACTCCTTCAGGACGCCGACAAAAATAACAATAGGTATATTAACCGTCTGCGGTTCTACACAGCTGCTTTTCCAGCCCCCGGAACAGCATCTCATTCTCAAATCGTGAGAGGAAAGAGCAGGAACATGAGAATCTTTGAGGTTTTTAATCATTTAACACTGAGTCTAACATTACAGTGCTGATCCAGAGAGGCCAGACAGTCTGAGGAAAAGCCAGAAGCAGATAATGTTACTGGTGCTCCTGTGATCAGTGTGTTTGCAACTCAGGTCTGATCATTTCTGAGCATCTTCTGGCTCCAGTGAGCTGTAGCTTTTAAGGGCAGGGGGTGAGGTTGTTGATTTTATTTCGGCCCTGCGTTGTGGTTGTAGTTCACTCATTCTCTATTAAAGTTTAATCAAGTGGAAAGTGTGGAGGAACAGAAAGCCCACTGAACTCAATGTGTTTTTACAGGCCTCTGGATGCCCTACTGGTTCAGTGCGCTGAGAATGTGGAGTTTAAACAGCATAAAGACACCAGGAATGTTGGAAAGTCGGTACGAGAGGAAGCAGACAGCCAGACTGTGACTGTGCGAACGCTGGCGCTGGGAGTGGTGTTACACACTTGTAGTGTCTTGTTAACGTCTTTCAAGTCAAAAACAATCCCACCTCTGACTGTGAATACACAACACAGCTTTGTCACGAGAAATGAGCCATTAGAAAAAAAAACATTAAACGTGACTTTGAAGACTCAGAGAAAAATGGATCTGGAACTCATGCGAGTGGTAATTTTATTCAAGAATCTCTTAGATTAATAATCTGTGACATTTTCAGATAAATACGTGCTTTCCTGCTCTCGATGTGCAGCACAACAGTGCTTCAAAATGCAGCCAGTTCATGAAAGCTTTTATATTTTTCCTCTTGCAGGGGAAAAAAAAATCCTCCACTGCACAGCAAGTGATGCGTTTCATGTTCCCAGCAGCAGCAACAGCACTTTTTGTTTGGAAATAAATAGAGACAGAATTGGCTGGTTAGAATGGGAAGCGATAGCCAACATCAACAGACACTCACGTTTTCATCATTCAGGATAAGAGTGAGGGACACGTGGTTTGAATGACAGGTGATTCTGGAAAGTACAGAAGGGAAAAAAATTTTTTTTTTAAAACCCCACCACAGCGTGAGTGATTAGCAGCAAAGATGTCCCGGAAAAACAAAAGAAAAACAAGATTCCTGTGGATTGCCACTTGAAAGCACACGGAAGCATGACTGAAAAGAATGTAAGAGTTCCAGTCTTCATGTGAAGCAGGAAGATAGATGAGTGTACTGCTGTTGGAAGTTTGGGGAAACCCGGACCGTCATGGCTTGGACTTTTAAGAAACAGCATGCACACCTCTTAGTGTGGTACGTAAGTGAGAGGGAATCTTTCCCAGGCACCTTTACCATATTGGGAAGAGAGGAAGAGTGCATTAATGCCTCAGGCTCTGTAAAAAAAAAAACCAGACTAGCTGACTACCAATGGGCCCCAAGAGTGTAGACAGTAATCACTAATGGCACTCAGACAAGTTATCACCAAGCCCCATTGACATTTTGACTACTTAACAGCTTGGGTTGCTTTTTAAGTCAATTAAGACACCGAACAGGCAATGGTGAAACAGTCTACACCATTTATTACTATGTGGCTGCTCACTTGTGTAACATAAATACACACAAATACAGTGTTTTTCCTCATTTAAAACTCCATTCAATCATTTTCTAATTGATTTAATTCTCCAGATGGTCCGGAGCTGAATGCAAGGCAGAAAATAAAAAATAGTTGCCTTCTGGTTCCCAGAAGCCATAAGACCTCCATGCTTTTAGTTTAATGTTTCCTAAAATACCCATTCAGTTAGAGCTGCAACACAAACACACACATGCACCGACACAGTGAAGACCTCAATTAGATAAACACCTCACCCCTGTTCTCACCCATCCGGCAAGGACCTTGTGGAAGAACCAGAGTTAATGAGACCAAACTAATCAATGGTTGACTTCCGTGCTAAAACAACGAATGCTGAGAGCATTTTTAATGGCAACAGATATCTAACCACGGCGGAGAGATGTGAACCAGGCGAGACACAAGCTGTTTAAAAAGCCTCGCCTCGGATAGCGATCAATAATGCTTTGTGAACGGAGCCGGTAGACAACAGCAGGCAGAGCTCACCAGCAATTAAAAGGCAGGCAAGACTTTATGTGAGGAGGCTGAAAGCTGTGGAGGGGGAAAAAAACAGCTGTATATCTGGGGTGGAAGGGGTCGTGGATTCGGAAAAAGCAAATGGAGGATTGAATGATGGTGGAAATGAAACTGTCCAGGGTACTGTGGCCACCAGAAAGTGGCACAGCACAATTCATTTGCACATTTTCCCAAAACAGCAGGTGCTGGAAGCTCTTTGGTGTACTTGAACCGATGTACTATTGGTTGCACCAAGGTTTTGTCAAGACAAAGTCGGTACAGAGGAAATCTCTGTTGGCACACAATTTGCCACGTTAGGATTTTCTGGCTGTCCTTTCTCTGAAAAGGTCAGCGCTGTCAGGACGGGCTGCAAGTGGCCCAGAGAGCGAACTCGCAGGTCAAAGTTTTCCAACTCGAAAGCCGAAGCACACGTCACGCATTTGCTTCACCTCCGCCAGTGATTCCACTCATCACTGCGACCCCATTGCCGCTTTCAGTCTGAAATGTCTCGGTTATAAACGATGGTGTGACCATGCCTATAAGAGCCTGGCACTTAAGCGGTGCGATTGAAGCTGCTGTTGCTCGCGCAAATGACAGACTTTTTTATAACAAGAAAACAAAGGGGAGCTGAAGCGGGAGAAGGGGTTGAAGCAGTAAAATCAGAGTCTATAAGAGGAATGAGGGGAGACATGCTATTTTCTTCAGATGAAAGCTTTTTTCATCCAAGTGTGAGCCAATTATTTTTCTTGTTGAGAGAAAATATGAACATCTGTGTTTGCTTTGAATCAGTGAATAATGGCACAACCACACAAGGACCCCTGAACACACACACAGAAGCATGTTTACCAATCATACACACAAACACACACTTGCCCTGTGGGTTGGGTGACGTCATGTTTGTTGTGGGGTGGGCAGCTCCTGACTGAAGATTAAAGACTAACACTGCCAGAGGTGGTTTAGGGTTTTAAAGGCAGACAGAAGCACAACATTCCCGGTGCATCATTAGGCTCTTACGGCCCAGAGATAAGGAACTCCTCTAAGTTGTGGCCCTGGGCCCCAGAGGACCCCGACCCCTGACTGACTAGCTCAAACAGATTTACTCTGTGGGTCACCATGAGGTCCAAGGAAAAACAACATTCTTTCACTGACTGACCATGCAACATAAAAAAAACACTCCCATCATCTCTCCCGGAAGAGAGTTTTAGCTTTGGGAATGTTTATGGTAAAAGAAGGAATTCCCCCTGGGAGGATCCAATATTCAGTCCTCAGACTGGTGAACCATGTCACTGGTCAGATAGCTGACAGGAGCCTTTGGCCTGAGAGGACTGAGATGAGATGCAGATCTCAGGATAGCTCAGGGCAGTTAATCCATCCACGCTGAAAAAAAACTGGGATGAAAGTAGAGCAAGGCTTTTTGCGCAGGAGTCTCAGTGATGCAGCTGGCTGCCTGGTGGCCAAAACTACTTCCCCGGCAAGCGAGAAGCATATCCACACGCTGAATCACGCAAGATGTCGTCGACCAGACAAAGTAAGGATTTGTTTCCTGAGAAAGTCCCCTTCTGGTGACACAACAGTGCTGACATGGATTCCAATGTTTCACACTGACGTCACCCTGTGGTTGTTATTCGGAGCATATCATTTAAATTTGACATTTTTAATACCTTGAAAATTTTATTCATGGTGGAAAAGCTCCCAAAACAACATTTATAAGATAACAAGACACCTACAGCTTAGACCTTGATGAATGAATGTGGAAAAAACTTAATGAATGAACTTCTTTCCGGGTTCAGGCAGGTAGGTGTTGTTGCCAGCTGTGTAAACTCTGCAAACATGACTCTCTTTTATATTATTGACTCTTTAACAAACATCTGAATAAAATTTGCAAAGTAAATAAGACTTAATGTCAGAGTTGACTGTCTGAAAATGTGTCAAAGGTGGAAACTCATTCAAACCATATCTATCTGGGCCAATATGTTGTGTAAGCAAACAACTACAATTATTCAAACTGTGATCAACACACTTAAACAGTAACGGCAGTTGCTGGTCCCTTTAGGACACATCCTGTCTCAATTATCCACGCCCGCACCCCTTTCTCCCCCTACAGTCGCCTGACCCCGGCCAGAGCACGGGAAGAGCCAGCCACACACACGCAGTGGACGGCCCGGGAAGGAATGCAAACACAAGGCGCTAAGGGACATGGCTGGCACCGAAGTTTCTTGCAAAGACAACAATCATAAACAGCAGATGCCATAAACTAAAAACTAAAAACAAAAGACACCCACATGATGTTGGAAAGGTTAAAGCAATTTGTCAAAGAGAAGACGTCTGCTGGAAGTTTGGAGAGGGGAGTCGGGAGGCAGTCCTCCCACGGTCGCAGCCAGGGACAGGCACCATGGCAGGGCTGGGAGTGGATTGGCGTGATGTCAGCTTGTGTAGAAACAGAGATGAAATTGTCTTACCTGACGTGTCCCACATATTGAGCTCAATCCGGTGCTTGTCTATCTCAAAACTGGCTGTGTAGTTTTCGAACACCGTGGGCACGTAGTTCTGAAAACAAAAGCATTTATTGTAGTTATCCAAAGAAGAGGCACTACATAAGCCAGTGTTCACACAGCCTCAGGCATCAGCAGAGTAGACTAATGGGAAAATCATATTTGAAATGATGCAGCAGACAAATAAAATTTTAGAAATATAGTGACATTATAGCAGACAACACCTTAAAGTTTTATGGGCAGTACTGCAGATACAATAAAAGTTAATTACAGGACTATTACAATGCTTTTACAGGCAGTCATTACAGTTCCTTCCCTTGTTTTAACATTTCTGTCTTTAAGCAGGTGGATGAAACCTGCTGAACAAGTGCTGAAGTTGAACTCTCCAGCACCATATTATCAGTGATCCTCGTCAAATTTAAAAAAAAGACTAAGTTCAGACTTTTAACAGACTTACCTCTGGGTAACAGTCCTTGGCAAAAACGTGCAGGAGTGCCGTTTTCCCACATTGGGTGTCCCCGACCACCACGATCTTGCAGCGGCTCCCTAGACTGTCCATGGTTCGTCCGTCAGAGGTGTGTTCTTGACGCGGGGACGGATTGCATCCAGCATCCGAAAAGAGGCGCGGCGGAAAAGGAGACGGGAAATGAAAATGAGCAAATACATGCGGTAATAACAGCCGGTGCGCTTTAATCCAGCTCCTCCTGCTCCTGCTCCTGCTCGCAGCTCTGACAGACTCTGTCAGACTGGACACAAACCAGAGGAGGACGCACACAGCCCTCCCTGGAAGCTGCTACTTTGATTATTGGCCACGCCTTCCTAATACTCACGTCTCAGGGCCATCGCTCCACTGACTCGGGCTGCTCTTGTGGGAAATGAAGAGACAAACTGTTTATAGTGACCTTATCCTGTTTGTTTGTTTGTTTGTTACCCTTTTAAAATCAATGACATTACTAAACATCAGCGAGAATCACAGAGTTTAGTCTGTTCTTTGGCTTAAGAACTCCAGAATTTCATGACTGTGTCCCTGCAGGTGATATTATAGCTTGAAACATGAGAGCACGACTTAATAAAGATTTCTTGTCACAAATTCGATATTTTTGCCTCCTTAACATCAGGTCAATAGGCTAATATCACTATAATGTTAGGACACTATAAAGGGCTAAATTATCACAAGAACTCATTAGAGCACGTGGATGGCACTTCCTTTGTATTAAGAAGCTTGTCAGTGGTTTTACTCCACAGGAAGCAAAGGGACACGTGATATGCTTCAGCTGATATTTTATTTTATCTTATTTCATGTGTGAACAGAAAAACAAACAATTCAAACTGGTGGATGTATTCACTAAACAGATACAGTGAATTTTTTAATGAAAGCACGTGTAAATTACCCCACCCCCCCCCCCCCACACACACACACACATTTGTCCTTATATTTTTTCCCTACTTTCCCTCTTTATTGATTTTTTTAATCATGGTGTTTGGTGAGACCTAATTTCCATGACTGATGTACGAGCAGCATAAATACTCTTGCCTCTTGATTGAGTGCCAACATGCCCTCTTAATGGAGATACAATAAATGCGGCGTACAAAGATAAAATAGTCCATCAAATTAAATAGAGGTGACTGCGCTGTCTTTATGGGCCTGGTCGTCTTACCTTTAGATGATATTCCCTGGAAGTGCTCCGCTGAAGAGTTATTGGTTTTGTGAACGAGATAATTAAATGACGCGGCACCACGTGTCGAGTCATCTTTTCTCCCCTTGAAGACCGACAGTGACGCCTCCTGGAGAAGAGTGGTATTACATCAACTAAACAATAACAGCAATATATTTCTATCCAGTACATCATACCTATAAAGGTAGTAGGCTATTAAATTACTTGATTTCTTCTCTCGTCATATTATTATTGTGGCCAAGTTAAAGTCCTCCATTCAAACACCTAAAGTTTTATCAGGTAGTGCAGGGTTAGATTATTATCAGCTAAATGTACCATAAGTATCAAAAATGAAAGTATAGGTTCTGCAGAAAAATTGCCCCCTGAAACTGATTACTGTACGGCCTAAATAGATTTTCATATTGATGAATGATTGATGGTCACTCTCCCATACATCCGGGGTGTCACAGAGCGCATAAACACCAGATCAGCACACCAGTCAAACCACACACTAAACTACGACAGATACTGGTCCAACCAAAAGACCACACCAATCCAGAAAAGAAATGTGACGTCATATACGAAATTCCATGCCTGCCCTGCAATAAAACCTACACAGGGGAAACCGGTAGAACATTCGGCACACGGAAGAAGGAACACCGGAAACAATGTGAAAAGGAAACAACTGGAGCGCGCGCACACGTGCGAAAAAACATCATGCAGATCAAGAAAACCTCAAATCGGCCATCTCAGACCACTGCAAAAGGGAAAGCCACATCATGGACTGGGACAAGGCCAAGGTTAGTGGATCGGAAAACAACAGGTACCATTGTTGGATAAGGGAGGCGATTGAGATCCGGAAACGGGCCTAGAGGACAGTAAACCGGGATGAGGGGGCATACATGTCGTCTCACACCTGGGATGCTGTCCTTTTGAAGCTGTCGGACAACAGGGGGGCATAGTCAAACCTGTATAAATCAGCTGACAGGAAATGTCTCAACAACATCACGTGACACTTCTGATGAAGACTGCAGAGTGAC
>JBBPCS010000672.1:10735999-10749520 GCA_037974645.1 Hollardia meadi
TGTGTGTGTGTGTGTGTGTGTGTGTGTGTGTGTGTGTGTGTGTGTGTGTGTGTGTGTGTGTGTGTGTGTGTGATTTGGGGGAACTGACCCTTTAGAGTTAAGTCACTCTGAGTGAACAGTCAGTCAGCAGAACAGCAGGTGGCAGTGTGCATTCCATACCACAACAAGCAGGCTTTTGTGTATCTTCTGTCTGCTCGAAACTGCTCAAGCTCATCATTTTGTTCTTAGACATTTCCCCAAGAATGTCTGCTGCTTGCATCTCATTTGCACACATACATATTGACATCACATGTTTACAAAAACCATTCGTGCGTAAATAAATGCATGAATGCTTACACTAATGGTGGGTCGACTCACTCTCATGCTGACTATTTAACACAGGCCACTGCATCTGCCAGCAGGTGGGTTCCCTTCGCCTATAGTTAGTTAGTTAGTTAGTTAGTTAGTTAGTTTTTATTTCTGGCCCATCCCACATGGGATTACAAGACACCATATCAGGGCAAAGATAGATTAAATAAATTACCACGTTAGCCATACTCTGTATTTTATCTGCCAGGCTTACTTTTATATTACTAAACAAAGTATTTCAGTGGTTCCCCATGAAAGGGGCAAAAAAAAATGGAACTCATGTTCCAAGGTGTACGTTTGGAGGAGCTGTTCTGGGAATTCCCTGACGTCAGATGTCCTAAAAACAGAAAGATATGAGGGAAAGTAGTATTCCCGCCCTGACAGGTCCAGTCCAAAGGAAAACCAACAGAAGGATGAGGTAGATGTCACTCAAAAGTAGTTTTGTACACACACCTCTGCTTACATGAGGCATAATTAGGCAACTTTTGCTCGGGGACCTTCGGCGTGCAGGGAGTTAAAGATATTTCATACAAAATATACAATCACTTGATCAAATGTGATGCAGTACTGTTGCTCAATCTGATCAAACAGTAATAACTTGTTAGAATTTTTTTTAACCTTTACCAGCCTTATCATTATATTGCTGCATATACTTTAATGTATCAGTAATAGCAATATAAAAACATAATACTTTTGTGCATTTTTCTGATAATTTTTGAGTAATTTTTTTATACAGTATTTTACTTTTTTTTGCTACTTTCACTCAAGTAAAGCATCTGAATACTTCAACTTTAAGACACACACAAATAGGCTCCTTTTCAGTAGCGTAACTTTTCTTGCACCTCATCCTAGCAGAGCTTTAACACAGCTGTTCCGGGATCTGGACTTCAAAGTGTGTACAAAATCATGTTTCTGCTGGGAAAATGATCTCTCATTCTCTGACTTGTATCCAGTCTTTGCTTTTTTTCCATGTTAAATACTATTTACTTATTCAAGACTCTTAAAATATTTATATGAAACAATCTGAGGCAACAGGACAATTTATTAGCACGTTTTGCAATTGGAAAATTGGAAATAAGGGGATCGACATTACTTAGGATTATAAACCAAAAGGACTGGGAACCACAGATTTAGCTAAATAGCTGCACTGACAGTGATTCAGCATCTTGCTCGGCCTGGTTACTGCAATGATGAAGGAAAAACATTTACCTGTGTGCATTAAGGTAACCAGGCTGAGTAGACTAACAACACATGAAGGCACCTTAATCCTTACAGTAATGAGCAGGTAAGTCACCGTAACCACTAAACATGAAGGCATCGATATTTCTCAAATCTGCAGGGATAATTCCTGCAGACGGAACATGTAGGATTTGCATAATCTGTCATAACTAATTTTTCTAGATTTGTTATAAATCCCAGTATTTACCCAGTTCTAATGGAAGTGAAAAGATCTGTGTGTTTGTAGTTCAGACACACACATCCTCAGAGACCATCCAGACTCCCTGCAGACTCAGTCTATTTGCCTGGCAGAGTGGAGACGCAGTTCTTTATCCAGGCCAAAGTACACCGCTGAGCAACATAATGCATTCAGTAACCTACTTAAACAGCAGAGGTGTCCAAACTGCACCAGGTGTCCAAGCCAGTACATCTCTGTTCCTGTGTACCTTTGACTGCAGCCATATTTTTTAGCTGCTGGAACATGTTCTGAAATTTTCTTCGTGGCTTCGCAGTGAAACACACAAAGGAAGCGTTCGCATTATGCTTCTTTTCTAATCTGTTTTTTCAGACTCCAACCTGCAGTCCAACTCATTTTTCCTGACTGTGCCTTGATGGCACATTACCATACTGGCCCTGCCAGAGCTAATGAGGAGATGAGCAACTCTGCGAGCACCCACAGCATACTGATGTATATTCATGGCGAGGGAGAACAGAAATCCACGCTGTAACATTTTGCCTGCGTCAAAGCGACAGATCAATAATGCCTGCATCCTATATCATTAAGCCCCTGTGGGATATTGATTGCTGACTTTGGCCTCAGGAGTGCTGAGTGGCACTTTACAGC
The DNA here is from genome assembly GCA_037974645.1 of Hollardia meadi. Classification (NCBI taxonomy): domain Eukaryota; kingdom Metazoa; phylum Chordata; class Actinopteri; order Tetraodontiformes; family Triacanthodidae; genus Hollardia; species Hollardia meadi. The sequence goes on from JBBPCS010000672.1 coordinate 10,738,410, forward strand.
CACAAGGTGTCTCACCACTCTTCTTGTGGTCACATCTGACTGAATGGACACTGGGCTGATCTCTGAGCTCTGAAGAGCTGGGAAGTGTGAACAGATTCCGGTCAAATATGAGAGACACTGGCAGTTGCGTCTGATCACAAAGGTTTAACTATATTATCTATCACTCGAGCCACCAAAAAGTCTTCTAAAATACTGTAATTTTATGTGGCCCTGTCCCATGTGCTTTTGCTGGGGCGGTCAGCTTGCCGTATGGCTCAGGCTCCCTTTACTGAAGCCGAATAATACAAAGCAGGCCATGTCATTTAATCAAAAACTGGCATGACCTCAACACAAACTCATAATTTTCTCAGCTGCCTGTGCGGGGAAGTTACAACAATGAGCCATATGCAGGCCCAAAGTTCCTGCAAATCCTACTGCAGAATAGGCAGCATAAACAGACGTTTCCTCCGGCTCCTGTTCCAGCACCACAAACCTCACTGTTCAACGATGCAACCGTAAACATGCAGAAATAAGCAAAAACCGACACTGAATGAATGAATCCATTGATTGTGTCTTCTATTTCATCTCATCTGAGGGGCAGAAGTGCACCATATGCTGAAGATTTGACTCTGACAGCTCAAAAATGAGAACTCAATATACATTGTTGAGTTTATAGTGACTTCTTTGGTCTGTGAAGGTATCATTAAACTTGTTATAATATTTATTGGTTTCCTATCTATGTTTGTTGTATGTATTTTATTATACTTTAATATGTGTGTGCAGTAATTAACTTTTTTTTTCTTTTTTTTTTTTGCTGTGTTGGCTTCAGCTTTATTTGCCTTTCAGCTATAATGGACATTTTTTGCAAATCACCTCTCTGATTTATGCGCTATATAGGCTTCTCTTATAGCCCTACCCAAACGGCCAAACCCCATCCAATCACACGAGCCAATCCCCGGGTTGTATCAGCTCTCCGTGTTTTCCAGCCTGCCTCTGTCTCGTCCCACTCGCACTCTCTGTCAGAGCGCGGCGTTGACAGCCACTGGCCACTGATCAGCCCACTCTGTCGGGGTTTGTGTCTCCATCCAAGACTGCTGAAGAAGAAGCTCTTGACTCTCGCGTTTTCTTTTATTTGCAAGGCAAGCAAACCAACAAGACCGTCCACGGCAGCAGAAGCACGAGAAGAGGAAACAAAAAGCATCTAAGTACATTTCTAGACTCATCACTGTCTCTCAGCTCCCCTGCACAATGTCTGGAGAGGACGCACCTGCCCAGCAGCAAAACGCCGTGGACCAGAAGCAGGAGACGAAACCCGCCGAGGAGCCCAAAAACGAGACGCCCAAGACGGAGTCCCCAACCGCACCCGCACCCGCCGCCGCCGCAGCAGCCGACGCCGACGCCGACGCAGCGGCAACCCCCGCGGCGACCACCGAGAAGGTCCCTGAGGAGGAGACGTTCACCTACCGCGCCCTGGTGCTCACCGGCTACGGGGGCTATGATAAAGTCAAGCTGCAGGTGAAGAAGGGCAAGCCGGCGCTCAAGGCTGGCGAGGTCCTGGTACGGGTCAAGGCTTGCGGGCTGAACTTCGCAGACCTGATGGCTCGGCAGGGGCTGTACGACCGGCTGCCATCCCCGCCGGTCACCCCAGGAATGGAGTGCTCTGGGTTGGTGGAGGCTGTGGGGGAAGAAGTGACGGACAGAAAAGTAAGCGCACAGCTTCTTTTTTTTTCTTATAGTCTCATTTGACTGCGTGTGTTTTATTGTTTAAGACAAGTGATGAGTATTTGTTTCCGTTTTTTTTTTGGTGCTGAACAGTTACATCTGGGTATATGGGCGTGTCAGGCTCTGCTCGCTGCTCAGGGAGTGGTGGCAGTGCTGCTGTACACTCTATTAAACTGTTTCACGACTTAATACATTCAAGGCTAACAGGCTATTGGGTCAGTTAATCAATACAACAATAGATTTCGGCCTGGAGTTAATATTTGAGCTGTCATGGGTGTTCATCCGAGTGAAGTCAGCACTTAAAAAACCTCTCATGTGTGTGTGTCATATTTCTTCTGAGTAGAAGAAGTCCAGAGTGTGTAAATGACACGAGTTTGCGCACAATGAAGACAGCGGCAGGCGTCGCCCCTCTTGTCTCCCCAATTTTCAAATCGCGCTGCCTGCCATTGAGCAACTTCAAGTACAAACCAGTAGCGGATCCGGCGACGGATTCACTGTTCGTGCGCAACATGTTTGTGTGTTGTCAGTGTTAAGTGTAAATAAGCACATGCAAATCCGCGGGATGCTTTTCCACCCATGCAGCACCTACGCTGTACTGCGCTTTGATGTGTGCCAACTAAGGCGCGGACCGCGGAGAGCTGCGCCAAGTCAGCCAGAGATAGACCGGAAATGAGTGTTCTGCCTTCAAAATTAAAGCTTTGGACAGTCACCCTTGCCTATTTTATACCCTGCACATAAGCTATAGGTCTGCAGTTACCTCATCCTGCTTAGGCCTTCATGGTTTAACTGTAAAAAAAAAAAAAAGACACTAAAGGCCAGCACGTTTACATTTTATTCATCACTTATTCCATTGGTTTTCTGGCAAAATGTCAACCAGTAAGGGAGTTTATTTTGTAAATCCCTGCCAGATGCTACAGGCATTAATATGGCTGACTTGACTCCGGTGGCGGGGACCGGAGTCACCGACGCCTTTTGTTACCGGGAGCGACGGTGGCGCACAGACTCACCGAGCGGAAAGGGCGAGGCGCGACGCATCAGACAGCATGATGTGGAGAAGGATCTCGCATCTTTGTCAACACACAGTCTCTCGCCTCTCGTGCGTTCATATTTACTGTCACCAATATATCAAGATGAAAGTTGAAACCACTGAAGCCAAGTGAATTAAACATCATAAAAACGTCTTTCTTTAATTTCCAACCACAAAGAATGAATTGATGATCCAGAGAATTATGTGTGGCTTCCTTAGATTGCATGATGAGTCACAGGCCTATATGTCTGTCTCCGGGCTCCATGGCATCACCACGTTAACGCCTTTGTAAGACAATTATACTACAAAGCCAAAATGTTACACATCAGCCAGCGATGACTCACGCCATTTGTTGTAAGAGCACCACATTTCTCTCAATCCAGCCACTCAATATCTGTGGATAACACAACACTAATCACATGTGTGATGCATGTGCAGGATGAGTGAATCTGGCTGGGAGTGGCACATATGGCTGTCAAGTTCATATGGATGGGGAGTCTATGCAGAGTAATGGGAATATGACTGGTGATAGGTCAGCCAATAGCAGGCGGACATCACAGAAGGTTAAGATCCTTGTGTTTCTAAAATACTTGATAGCTTCTTTCCACATTGTCCGTAATGTAGATTGGATTTAAAGGTCACGCACTACACACACACATGCACAAACGCACAGCCTGTCGTCAAGGCCTCACACTCCCACATCCCCTTGCAGCCCTTAGGGTAGAGAATTAAGAGCCAATCTTCCTAATGGATGGAGAGCTCTGAGATCTTTTGGCAGCTAACTCAGAGGGAATGTGCTGAACCTGATGGCACATCATTTTTGAGAGGCTCATCACTCACTTCAGCTCTATCTGTCTGCTTATATACTCCAATTGCCTCACACAAACACATATGCACACAAAGACATATAATAGTGGGTGTGTCTGATAATTTGCTCCCCATACAGTGTACACAAAGCTATTTAATTAGATAATGCAGCATAAACATAAAGTGTGATTCATTTTTATTTGATCTTTATGACATTTCAAAGTGCAGAATCTAATGTGAGTGGCATTTGAGAACTGGCGTTTTGGGTTAAATGAGAAAAAACATGTTTGTGTTTGTCAAAGGTTTTATTAAAAATCTAATTTTTGGTATTGTATCGCTACCAGTATAGAAAAATTCCACCCACCCCTGAATATAATGTAATTAAAATTCCTGCCTACCTCGTTTTCTAATGTTTCTACATTTGCACAGGCAGCACTTTGCACCATTGTTGCCCTCTCGTCTCCAAGTCCTTGGCTTGTTTATTGTTTTGCAGCTTGCTGGCTCTTCTGCTTTTATATGTATTTATTATCCACTGCGTGCCTCGCTTTGTGTTTCAATAACTGCTGCAAGCCAAGCATCCCTTGAGGGGACAATGGAGTTGAATGAAGTAAGACTGCCGTGCCCTCACCCGAAATGACCTAAGAGAGAGTGCAGGAAAAAGTGTAACAGTGAGTAAGCGAGGGAAGAGGGGAATTATCTCAAATCAGGCTCCCCTGACACCAAACATCAGCACTTTTTTTTCCTCCTGGCCTGCTTCTTTTTCTTGCTGTCTCTCTGTGAGTTTTGGTAGGATCTGACCCATATGTTCTCAATTACCTCCCTTTGGCCCACATTGTCATTCTGGTATTTCCTTCATCCCTGCTTCCTTCCCTCTATCTCTACTTCTTTTATATAATCTCTTGATTCTTCCTCTATCGATCATACTGTCAGTGAACCCCTCCCTTTATTGTACCACCCTCTCCTTTCAGGATATCCCTACCTTCCTCCCTGCTCTGCTCTTTCATCCTACATGTCCTTTCCACCATGATCACGACATGTAGAGCCTGCGCTCCTACTCTACAAGGCCTGTTGACAGTTGGCCAGAAGCTGCTGGGTTAAATCAGACGTCTCTGTTTTGTATTTTCCGCCTCACGCTTGTCCAGTGTGGTGTTCTTTAATAAACTCAAGACATTTATGGGATTGAAAGTATAGAGTTGCATCAAGGCTTCTAATATTAATCAAGCCGCAAGCAACATTTTGTTAGCATGATATGCTAATTTGCATAATCAGAGGTGCAGTCAAGTGGAAAAAGCAGACCCTTCTGTCTCAGATTTTGCTGTATGTGAGCAGGGCGTGGCCTTTTACCCAACATCACACAAACCATGTTAAAGCACACTGACACCAGGGAGATATTATGTTTCCTTTTAATTACATTCACAAGAGCCACGCAGGCCATGTGGGCATTAACATTTAACCGTCATCTTTTGCCTCAACCTGACTCAGGATCACGTCTGTCTTCAAAACAAAAAAAAGAAAAATCTGATCATTTTTTGCTGAGATCATCAAAGCTCAAAGCCACAAAGCAGCTGACTCAGAGGTCCGCATACCCCAAAATGAATCACCATCTGATTAAGTCCATTCATATACAGTTAACTGGAAGTGTCTTTGTTCAGAGCCCCTGCACTCTTGACCCCAACTGTGAGTACATGTGATGCAGTGGCATGAAGGCTAAGAAAGGAAATGCAAGAAGTGTGTGTTTGTGTGTCACAGTGTGAAGATGTTGTAACAAAACTGTCACAAGGCTCGTTCGCTTGGCCTTGAATGTTCCTACCCAGATTATGTGTGACTGACAGTAACTCACATGCTCAACGTGGGCGCTGAAGAAACGCTGCAGATGCATTTGAAGGCGATGGATGAGTCATATTTGTGTGCGTTTCCTGTAAAAGCCTGAACTCCCCCATCTATCGATTTGTGCCACACTGTACCTCCAATTAAAAAGCAGCGAGGCTGATGAGTTTGAAGACTCAAAAACAGGAAAAAACAAACAAACAAAACAACAACCTTGAGAGGGAGTTGGGAGAGAGCGAGTCGGCAAAGGGAACAACAAAGAGAAGTAGCCCACAGTGAAAAAATGAAAGTATAGTTTGAAAATAGACCGAATGACTCGGCCTCAGACTGAAAGATGTCGGGTATGAAAAGCAAAAGAGAGAGGGAGATCTCTCTAATTGGAGTGGATAGACAGTGAGGCACATGGCTCCCTCCAGACCATTAGAGAGGCCCGGGTGGAGAGGGTTTGTTCCCAGGAGGAGAGAGCCTGTCTTATGCTCAGCCATGGGGAAGAATCTGGCAGGGACTCTGATGAGCGGAGAGAGGCCAGGGGAGAAGATGGGCCCCATTGTCCTGTCTGGCTGATGAGGAAGACGGGATACGGGACACACCTCACAAGAGAAAAGGAAGAGGATGGTAAAGGCAGAATGAGACAGTGAAGGATGAAGAAAAAGGGAGGAAAGAGAGAGAGCGTCAAGAGAAAGCGGCAAGACTGAGACAGACAGGATGAGACGAGGGACTGAAGAAGGGGAAGGAAGATGTTCTAAAGTCATAAGAGGAAAAGGAGTGAGGAAGTGAAAGAAAGAAGGGAAGAGAAAAAGTGAGGAGAATGGAAACAGGGCGGGAGGGAGAGCTGTGTCGAGAGGGGGTGGATAAGGGGGAGGAAGAAAACAGGAAGAGAGTTATAATGCAGCAGCCGTCTCTGTTTCCTGTGTCCCTCGACTGGGCTCTCCTGATTGGTTAGTGAGGGCGCCAAGGGTATGTTTACATCACGGCTTGTCCTTCTGAAAAGAGACATTTGTGAATCAGAGGATCCTGCTTTGATAAGGGTAGTTTGGGAGCAGAACATGACAAGATGGTGATTGTGGCGTGCAGCACGTTGAACGACACCTCCTCCACTGTGTCGGGCTGTGAGAGAGGGGAACTGCTTAAATGATCACACAAAGAACAATTCTGACATTTCCACTGTCGTCAAACTTTAGCTAAGAGGGAAATCAGAATGAATGTCTTGGAAGATGCCTTGAAGGCCACACAGTCAGCTCACAAGCACCTTATCTTGTCTTCATCTTTCAACACTTATTTCCCTCTCTGTCACATACATGCTGTAACTTAGTTGTCAAAAGCAAAAGAATAAAAAAAAATCAAACAAACCACAGCTTTACATATGCAAACAGCTAACCACTGCAAGCCATTGGTGAGGCTATCGTAGTTTGGCACCAATCCCGAATATCTAACCTGTTAAACAGAGCCACTTCCTTGTTTTGCCCTGTTTCCTCTGCCCCTTCCTCATTTCCCTCCATGAAGTCAGTACAGTTATTACTCTTAGTCTGCTGTGCCTGTTTATCGCTTTCCTTGTTTGCTTGCAGTCTTCGAGAGCAAACTCTCGGAGGTCTGGTGGACGAGGCGGCTGCATATTTGCAGGTCTGCCATTGTTGTAAGTAAAACAATAAACCTACTGCTCTTAATGTTCCTGCTGCACGGCTTGCATCTTTCCCGCTGTCCCAAAGCAACCATGAGGCTTGCAGGACACTCGTCCTGGAGTGGATCCTGTTCAAGCTCAAGAACACAATAAATCAAATAAAATGTAACAGAACACAGATAAAAGTGTCAACACAGAGACATTCCTTCCCAAAACAAAAGAGTCATCCCTGGTTGGGAATAACCGCATTAGGTTCGGTTACATTTTTTTTCCCAGTGTCTCCTCCTCAGACCGCGTGTGTCTTCTGTTCCAGGTCGGTGATAAGGTGATGGTGCTGAACCGCTTCGGGCTGTGGCAGGAGGTGGCGGTGGTGCCGGCAAACCACACCTTCCTCATCCCAGAGGGCATGAGCTTTGAGCAGGCAGCAGCCCTCCCGGTCAACTACATCACTGCCTATATGATGCTGTTTGACTTTGGCAACCTGCGGCCCAACCAGAGTGTCCTCATTCATGCTGCTGCAGGTAAGGAGACAAAAAAAAAACAACAAAAAAAAAACAGAGAAGGATACACATTAAACATGCACACGTAAAAACCGTTTTCATGCCATTGTTAGGTTGAGGTTGATGGTCGAATTTGTTATAGATTGATTAATAATTCGTTCACAAACTAAAACAACACCCTGTTTGGCGTGGTATCTTTGAATGACCCGAAGTTCCGATAAAGTTTATGTTAGAATCCTGCAAGTGAGCACCACGTTTAATCAGTTTCATCTCAGTATGTGTCAGCCCAGCATTTAACTCTACCCTGTATTTAACAGCCACATGAATTATTTCAGTATTATACCAACAATGTTTTGATTAGATCCATGAAGAATGGGTTTGGAATCCTCTGCAGAGGCTCAACATAAAACGGAAAGCTTGAGGAAATGTTCTTAAATGTTTACATTAGCAGTCTTTCTTCTCCGCGCCTCCTGTATATGCTGTATGAATTATGGGTGTTGTAGAAGGTTCACATGTACATTAGTATGAGATATGGCTCAGCTCAACTGCACTACTACTGAGGCACCTACCACCTGGACTGTAGGGTCAGAGTTCAGACTGAGTGGGTGGGAGAAAGAAGGAGATTGAGGGAGTAAAAGCACCTGTTTTGGGGTGGGATGCACTGAGCCTGAGAGCATTTGATTTTGCTGTGTTTACACAACCAGGCCAGCTGGAGAGAATGGGAGTGCATTAGCCAAAACAAATTGTTCTCTCCCTGTCTCCCCTCTTGCTATCTGCCGCTGCACAGTTCTCACTTATCCTCCTCTCTGTGCAGAGGGAGTCAGAATGGGATCCCTCTGCAATCGGGACAGCGTGTGGGTGTAGGTGGCTACGACAAGTAATGAAACCTGAGCCTGTTTTCTCTCTGGGAGATTTTTTTTTTTTTTTAATGGCAGCGAGCCCTGAGAAAGTGCCAGCCCAGGTGAATGTGTCCCTTAGCGGTAACACAATAAAACTGAACATGAAGGAATTTGTAAGATTATCATTAAACCGTGCAGTTTCCCCTAGAGCCGAATGACAGCTGTAAGACTCGTCGTTGTGGGACTGGCGGTCTGCAGAGGAATCCCAAATGTTTGCGTTCACCAAATCATCCAGCTGATGTCACATCATCCCTGTGAACACCCATCTTGGCCGAGGTTTTCTGTGCTATAGGAGGAATGCTGTGGAAGTGTGGTGTAAGACACTTTTCCCTGCTGGTTTGGTCGAGGCGGCGTCTCTGGTTTCTGGAGGCAGGCTGCCAGTCTTGGCTTGCTAACTGTCCGGACATCAGGATTGTAAAAGCACATTGCTGAGGCGATGACAAAAACATTTGCCTAACAGTCTGCTTCACTGCAGTCATTCTTTACATGTGCAAGTCATTATCACACTGTGTGCTCTACTGTATGGAGACTTCGTGTTAGTAGCAGTGATAGTAGTACCTTTATGTGAAAAAGGTGTTGAGAGATGTGCACATCTTTCTCTTAACACTCTCCATCTGCTGCGGGGCTGCGTGGCTCACATGGTGCCAGTAGCTGAGTGTGTGTGTCGCTCTTGGGTCCGTCAAAAAAAATTGTTCCTGATATTCTCTGATAAGAGAGATCAAAAATATCACTGTGACCAGAGAGGGATTGTCTGCGTCTGTGCCTATCTGTCAGTCTTTTGGAGTCTGATATTTTTTAATATTATAAGGGAAATTGCAGACAGGGTGGCAATGCTGTAACGTAGCCACTTATTGCTTCTAGACATCACTTTGGGAAAATGTGTTCAGTGTTTTCTGACATGTTACAGAACAAATGGTTAACCGATTAAGCCGAAAAATAACCAACAAGTTAATTAAGAATGAAAATACGTGTTCCCTTTGGCCTGGTTCCCTTCTTAGCTTAATATGAAGCTGTGTTTTCCTGCAAACCCTGTAACTGTATTGTGTTAAAGTTAGAGAAAATGGACGTAATCAGATTATTGAGACATTTTGGGGGATTATTATCAGGATTGCAATTAAAAAGATTTTTAAAATAAAGGTGTTTGATCACCTATTTTGGAATCGCTCTTCTAAGGTGTTATCCATCCTCGGTAATGTACTCTGATCCCTTTCGGTCGCTTGCTTCAGACTATATGTCAAACCCATTCAGATGTCTTTTATTTGATTGTAATGCATCATATGAAAACGTGGAACACCGCCACTGTTTCCTCAATGAAAAGTCCTTGCAATTTCCTTCCTTCCTTCCTTCAGTTAAAAACGTTTTCCCAAAATTGATCTCCTTTCTATTCAAAATGTCAAAAATCAATGCAAAGTAACACATTGAAATACAGAGCATGTATTGTATTTCGATTATGAAACAGCAGTAATTAACAACTACTCTGTCGCTACTCGACTCTGCCCACAGCTCCAGTGAACACCCCATTTAAACGCACACTGTATTAGTGTGTGTTGTAACACACTGTATTAGTGTGTGCTTAAACGACTTTACCTCACAGACTGTCAGACTGTCTCACAGGACGATTGCATAAAAAGTCATATATCCAGCGAAACAGTAGTGATTTTCTGTGCCAGACATGCCTACACATCACTGCATTCCTGCAGCTTCAGATCAGCTTATGCTATGCAAAGATAAAATAGTGAGCTTTTACATCTTACTGGGCCGAGGAGGAGCAGCGGTACAGAAGCCAGACAGTGATTTGTCATAGACTGGAAATCTTTTCGTCAAAGCGTCTTTCTAGTAAATTCTTGGGGAGTCCATCCTGTCTCTGGTTGTCTCATGGCTCACCTGTTTATTCTCATGATAAGGATATAATCACCTGGTTCTTTTCAATTCCTTTTACATTTATTAGTCTTCAAAGTCTCTGAAACTTGCAGTTAAACTGACATTTCATTCCAATGATCACATCATCACCTCCAACAGGTCAAAATATGTCGAGTGGTTCTAAGCCTTGTGATCCATGTCATTAATACACAAAGTGTCAAAACATTCTTTTTTTCTCTATTTAATAGAAACAGAATTACAACATTAAGTAAATAAAACAGAGGTAAACAACTAGCCTGGCTCAGACCAGGACCAGTTGCCAGGCAACCAAATCCAGGAAGTTACTGGTCCCAACCAAGAAATAATCCCCAGTAAAACAGTAAAGGCTGATAATGATTATTAACAATCAAGGATACTTTCCAGTGCTATCAGTCTTCTCACGGAAAACAAAAAAAGCTAATTTCCCAAAGGGTCAATATAACACAATAATCATCAACTTGTTGATATTAAATATTGCTGATGCAAAACCTGCTGGATGACATCTCTATACGGCAACTAACCTGTTGAACCTGCTGAACTCTTAGTACCCATCATCCTTCTTTACAGAGGGATGATGGGTATCCAGCCTCTTGCCCTTTGCTTCTCCATTGTTCTGTGTTTGCAGGTAATGCCATGTCAACTCATTAAGAGCTCAAAGAACATCATTTCCTCAAAATATGGTGACCTTTACCCATCACAATCAGGTGACCAGTGGAGAACGCCTGACTGCTGCTTAGACTCTATCAGTCAGTCATGCCTTTATGTGTGTGTGTGTGTGTGTGTGTGTGTGTGTGTGTGTGTGTGTGTGTGTGTGTGTGTGTGTGTGTGTGTGT
>JBBPCS010000672.1:10749620-10765086 GCA_037974645.1 Hollardia meadi
TGTGTGTGTGTGTGTGTGTGTGTGTGTGTGTGTGTGTGTGTGTGTGTGTGTGTGTGTGTGTGTGTGTGTGTAAGTAAACTGAATGGTGTTCAGCTGCTCTCTCGTGGGTCCGCTCCTGTCCTCTCTCTCTCTCTCTCTCCAAACAATAGCTTGTTGTATTTCCTCCCATCGTGCCTCCCTTCTCCGCCGCACCGCACATCTGCATCCTCCGTTCTCCTCCTCCCCCTCCGGCCCTCCGTAACCTCCGCTCCCTCCGCATGACCTCTCCATCTCCATGCTCGATACCTCGTCATCGAGGGAACGCGCGCACGTTTCCCGTTTTGTTTTCCCCGGAGGGCTTGGGCGGGGGGAAAGGTCAGCGACATTTGGATGTATCTCGTGGGTCTTCCTCTGTGCCCGGCCAACAGCCTTTCCTCCGACCTCTCCCTGAACTGCTCCTAATGTTTATGAATCCTGGCCAGCCGCCCTGCCACCACACCCACATCACACATTCCTGCATACATATGGGGATCCGCTGCCTCCAATGATGACGTCCACCTATGTTTTATTTATGAGTTCTCGAGTGACTGCAGGCCAACGTCAAGTGTCACGCATTGTGTTGCACATGTGGAATGCATAATATGAATTAGGTGGTGCCGCAGGAACCTGTGTCATCAATTTATCTGATGATTTACTTCACAGCCTCAGACGCGTCCCCCCGTGTGTCGAGACTTTGTGACATTTAGGTGAAAACACTGCAGAGTTTGTGGTTTTATTTGAACTGGAGCTTCTCCTACTGTAGAAAAACACACTGTAACGTGCTGTGGTCTACTAAATAGCATATGTTATCAATCACCTCTTCTCATTATGCTTCACAGCAGTGTGTTTGAGGTCTGTGTGTTAGGTTCCACATATCTTCAGCTCTGTTTAAGCTGGATGCTATTAAAACTTTCGTTTTTCCCACCAGCCAATTATGGTGGCCTCAATGCGTTTGCAGCTGCTTCTTGCTGGAGTGTCTGTGTAGTGACACCAGGTTACATTGAGGATTATCTGGAAACACTTCCAGCAGCATGTGGGTCCCATACAACAACCTTTGCGAGTGATGGGTGACAGCAGTTAGAGCTGAGTTAAATCCTGGTTAATATTATTCGACAGAGCTGAGCTGATAGGTCTGGAGGTCATTTTTATTGTTGTAATTTCCTGTTTAAAGGTTTTCCTTAAGTGATACCATCATTCATTGTTAAACATCAAAACTTGGGACTCTCTGGGATAATTTATCAATAGGTTTAGACCATTAGTTTTAATTATTTTAACTTTGTTTTTTCAGAAATCATGTTTTTTATTTGGCAGATTTCTTTAAATGCTATCACGCCAAGGTGCAAGTCAGAGCCGTGATGAATTCAGGATGCTGAACAAAAAATGCGCCATAGCTGCCAAATTCATCCATAATTGGCCCCCGAATCTGAAAGGCAATTGATTTGAACTGCTGAATGTTTAGCTTTGACTCCTTGTTAGTGGCACAAACAGCAGAAGTTTAAGTTTTACGATTGGATTGTGTCTGGCTGAAGTGCTCCATGGGGTTCACAGGTGACCCATCAATTTACATTTTCAGGTAGACGAGCTTGAATGTTTGACTTTTTATGGAATAGCCAGATATTTTCCTGTGCAGTTGATCATCTATTATACCAATGATTCCACCATCAGAATTTGAACAGGACCTTTAACGCCTGGAATGAAATAACTTTATAAATAGTTATATCTGACAGGGACGGTGAATTTCTGACTTTAAACATCTCTGTATCACAATTTTGTAAAAGTGTGGAGTTGCTCTAAGCGTACCGTAAAAGCTTAAAGCAAGTGGAACCGGTGGCTGGATCTATTGGGTTTGGTGAATGAAAGCCCCATCCTGGTGTAAATCTTAATGAGTGCTGTCAGACCTGCAGGCAGGCCTCAGGCATGCAAGCCCCCTCTGCACAGTTCATTGCAGATGGGATTGAAAAATGAGAATCAGAAATGTGTTTGGAGGTTGAATGGTTGCAAGAAGCCTGTGAGCTATAAATCTAAATTTCTTTGTATTTTATTTCTCCCAGGACTCCCTCCCAGATTATTGCTCTCATTTATTATTTACCAGTGAAGTCCTTTGCTACCGAAGCATTAGCTTAAGTGGAGTTACATTTGGGTGTGCCATATCATATTATTTCTAATAATATTGGCATCCCATTGTGATGATGGCAGTATTCCCACTTCCTTATAAGCGTCATATCGTTACGCACAGCAACAACAAGCACCACTGAAAGTGAAAGTGACATTGCTACCGGTTCCACCGTGGAGGCGCTAGTTCCAAAAAGGGGAACGACTTCAGTAGTGTGGAAGTGGTTTGGTTACAAAAGATCAGATATACAACTAACGACGGTATTACGTAAGAAGTGTGAGATGAACAAAAGGAGGCGATAATACAAACTTATTTCACGACCTCAAGCAGAGGCACTCTGGACCATAAAGTGAGTTCTCAGTATTCTGTCCTGTCTTCAAGAATATTATATTTCAGGAATACTGAATTGAAATATTTTTATATTATTTAAGAGCCATATTACCCATCCATATAGTCACATCCCTCACTTTTATAGACCCTTTGTTCCCGAGAGCCATGATAAAAATCTGATGTGCCTTGAAAATGGTTTCCTCTCCTCTCCTGTGTCTGTCTGCTCGGGAGGTCTTACCCTACTTTAGAGAATGCTAATTCAGTCTGACCACTAAGCGGGAGTCTGGGCTGCGTGGTTGAACCGTCTCTGTGTTCCCCAGGCCTGGCATCACCGGCGGCAGTTCAGCTGCACTGATAGGAGAGGGAAACCAGGGCAACCTCCAACCTAACCCACCAATCACCTCGCTCGCTTCGCGCTCTCATCGCTGCAGCCGTTGACAGATGACCCCATCCACCAACCCCCACTCTAACCACCACACACAGTCGCAGGTGTATGTGAGACCTGCGTCAGAACACCTGTTTGTGTGTGTATGTGTGTGTGTATCTCCAGCATGACAGGATGAGTGTGCAGTAAGCTCTCAAAAACAAGAACAAATAGACAAGAAACATTACAAGCTAAATGATCTGCCAACAGAACAACATTTAAACTGCCAAATAAAAATATCTGGCCTCAAAGAACCCACAGATATCCTAAAAATAGTGCAGCATATCAAAAACTTAAAAGATTTAAGAAATACTTTCTCAAAATGTTGGAAAGTGTGCTTAAATCTAGCAAATGCTAGTGCAGCATCTTGAAATATCCGTCCATCCACTTATGGGAGGAAAGAAAGCGCAGTTAGAAATATATTTTGTGTCCATACATTGATGCTTATTATGTGTATTTCTGCATGCTCTGTCGCTGTGTGTTTGTTAGCAGAGTGGCAGTGTTTACTCAGGAAACGACAGGCACCACCTTCACACACGAGTAAAGGATGTTCTTTTCTTTTTTTTGGTAAATTTGCTCACCCAGTAACTAAAAATGGGCTTTCTATCTTAGCTGCACGGAGAGAAATCCACCATCAGAAAGAGCACATTAAACTGCTCTTCAAGCCCGCAAACACTGTGCAAACACACACACACACACACACATTTACACAGTCATCCCAGAAAAACACACAGCTTATATAATGCAGAGTAATACCTCAAAAGTTCACAGTCGACCACAGCTCCCATCACTGTTCCAGAACTCTGTTACAGAGCTTGCAGAGAGTAGCAATAAAAAGTTCATTTATTTGGGTCGGCTTGTTGATGTTGTAACAAAGCCACAGCGAGGTTGGGTAAGGAGAGACGCTTGGGTCTTTTTATTTCATTCTTTGTCAGCCACTACCACCACAGGCTAATGATAGGTTAAGAAAGACGAGAGTCCTTGAGGAAATGTGGAAATGGATGCAGAAGAAAACCCACAAGAAAACAACACGGAGCTCAGAGACAAGGGACCAGTCATCTCTCCTCTCTGATGTTGGCAATAGCCATACGGCCACCATCCCCAACCCCCCCCCCTCCCGACAAACACCTGATGCTCGTATGCACCATTGAGAAATACTGTGAGATGTGAGATCAGTTTCATTTAGACAATAGACATGAGCTGTCAGTGAGGACGTAGCGCGCAGGTAGATCGTGAGATGCATCAGTCGGGACGAGGCAGACGTGATATATAACTCTGAAAAACATTTCTGATGTCCCCCACCCACCCCTGCTGTTGAACTCTGGGTGTGCAGCAATAACAGTGGCCTGAGTGTCAGTCTGGATTCCACTGTGTTTTGGGGAAAATTCCTCTTCGCTCCTAACAGTCATGTTATGGAAGCCAAGTGCACATTGTGCCAAAATTGTGCAAGTATGTAAGGATTCAGGGGAAGACAAAAGCCCCACTGTGTGTCCTGTTTCTCCAGAGAGAGAGAGAGAGAAAAACAAACAACAAAAATAAGATAGGTGGACCCTTTATGACGTTTTCTAATTTTCCAAGTGTAAACAATTCTATCGAATCTTGAACAAATGCAATTAGCAGCAGGAATTTGCTCAGGCTGCTTTCTCTTTCCCCGAGCAATGGGCAAAGTGTTTGTGGATGGTCTGAAATCACACCCTGCCAAGAGAGATGATTCTATTCTGAAGAAAAAGGGAGACGTAGAGAGTGAAACTACTAAAATCAGGACAGTGAGGACACAGTGGGAACTGAAGCACTGGGTTAATGAAAGGTTAATATTTTAATCTCTGTGCATATTTGTGAAGATTAGCTGATACCAGCAGCCATTCAGGACTGTTCAAAACTGCAGCCCCGCTCCTCTCTGCTTTGTGATCTGTGTAGGTACGTATGGATGTGTGTGACTGTGTGTGTGTGTGTGTGTGTGTTTGTGAAGTGAGGAGGGGGGCAGTGAGGGGTTCTTGGCAAAGCTCAGCAGTCTTGTGATTGCCGATCAGGAGTTTGTTCTCAGGGGGATTCAGAAACAGGTACCTTCTCCCTCCTTAATAGAGCAGAAACGGAAAAGAGAATCGCTGTGTTTATGACAGCAGCGTTGGTTAAATATTGATATGCGACTGCCTGGCTGTAAATACGTGGGATTAATGAACGCATCATCCTGTTGGACACTTTTTCACACCTGCATGTGAGGCTTGCTACTATGTGACAGAGCCATTTAGTATTTAAAAAAAACAGCTCTTAATCCCCACTCAGATAATGCATATTCAACATTTTCTCACCTTTTTTTTTCCATTTCCCTCTGACCTCACATAAACAGTTGCTCATATGCGTGCGTCGCTTATATCCTTTCCAAAAACTTGTGATTGCTGTCAAACTCTCTCATGTGTGAATCTCTTACAAGCATAAAGGAAGAGCAGTCAATGAAACAAAATGGCTCCCTTTGCTCAGTCATTGCCGGCAATTTGGCCGAGGTTTCCTTGGCAACACAAACTTGGTTTCTCACTGAGGACGAGGGGAGATGGTGCTGTTATAACGCAGCCGCAACAATGCTCACATCCAACAGCAACAGCCTTGATTTTGTTTTCCCATCAGTCCTCCCCTCGGTGTCAGCAGGCGTGATCATAGTAACGCAGAGCGGTCTATTGTCCCTCACGGACGTAAGCTGTCAGATGAGAGCCACAAATCAGAAATGAAACGCTGGAATTATGGGAAGGGAACAGGTTGTACTCAAAGCATTTTTCTTGCCTTTTATTCATCAAGGGACCATTTTCTGTCACAAAGCACTTTTTCGTGTTTTCGTTTTTTTAAATTGGAAATAAAAAGGCTCTGACATGAACCTTTGCTGAGCAAATGAATAAAGATTGTAACTTGATTTGGCGTTAATCTTATCATTGCATCTGACTTTTATTTGGCCAGTGTCAGTGCTGTTTTTATGTGATAGCGCCGCCTCGGAGGCTAACTTCCAGGATGTCGTTGAGGAAATTTGAGTACTTTTCATGTACTAGAGGTGCACCGCTGTCATTTAATGTTCTGCTCATGCACAAGATATGAAGGTGTGATATGTAAGATATACATGATCAAATGTCATAAAAGAAATTGACTCATTAAATAACTGTAAACTGAAGAATTAAGTGTCACACAGCTTTTTTGCGAGGCATGTGAAAAAAAAAGCTGACAGTTTGGAGATGCGTGCTTTTCATAGGACGGCAATGGTGCAACTAACAGCCTGTTGTAAGAATGTGTCATTTCCGCATGTGTGGTTTCTCAGTTTACAAGGATAAAGGAAGAAGCGTTCTCTCTCTCTTGATATCACATGATAGAATAAAATAAATATACCAGATTGAAAGAGGATCTTCCTGTTTGGTTGCTTCTCGTGCATGTATCGTCTTCCTGCCCTTCGGATTAGCGCACTGCACTGGTGTGCATATGAAACGTTTTGGGTCCGGTTGTAAGCGAGCAAATGATGATTTAATCATTCATTTAATCCAAACCTGTGCAGCAGTCCGGCAGCCGAGCTGTGTCATTAAAAATGGATGTAAATGCACGTGTTGCTTTGTGTTGCTTCACTCTCTGGTATCAGACAGGGCGTGCTCTTTACTTGGTCAGGCATAGATGACCTTTATGGATGCCTTTCAGTTCAAGTCCTCTGTTTCAAACAAGCCACCGCTTATCAGTAACCTATTACTTCTTGGTCTGGCTGCCTTAGCAAACATTGGCCGAGGCATTTGCCGCAACTATGTACACACTTTCAAATAAAGTGAGCGCAAACACAGATATCCGAACCATCTACCGAAAGCGCGCGCTCTCGTGGCACTTTGTCTTTAAATGTGATTCTGGATAACGAAGTACGTTTTGTTTACAGCTGGCGCGGTTAGAGGGAGCTCTGTTTCTGTAATTTGCGATAAAATGTCATCCAGCTCTCCCTTTCCTAACAAAACAGATACCTCAGCTACATTTTCTGTCCTGCGGAATTTGAGACAGGTTGTCTTGAATAAGGGAACCAAAAAAATTAGATGTGGCATTTGAGCTACAATGGCTACTTTCTCCAGAGTTGGATGTGCGAGCTTGTGCATCTGTGTGTGGGTGTCTATTCTCCCCAGGCCAGTCGGAGTAATGCGATTGTGTTTAATGCGCTCTTTACATACCCTTGAGCAAAACACATCTACAGGGTTATTGACTTGGCTTGTTTTGGACAATAAATGATGGAAATCACATTTACCTGCCATAGAAGATGCGTGTGAAATGAGAGTTCTTGAGTGCCTTCAGCGACTGCTCTGTTCAGCTCTGTGCTGCCTTGAACAACCAGATAAACTTGAATCCATGTCAGCAGTCTCTGCAGCAGAATCCATCATAAATCATACGTTTTTTCATAAAATCATAACTGTTTATTAACTTTCTGCAGGTGGCGTGGGCATTGCTGCCACCCAGCTGTGCAAGACAGTGAAGGACGTGACCGTGTTCGGCACGGCATCAGCCAGCAAGCACGAGACCATCAGCGAGGGCGGCGTCACGCATCCCATCGACTATCGCACCAAGGACTATGTGGAGGAAGTCCGCAAGATCAGTCCGAAAGGTGAGGAACTCCATCTGCGCTGGGATAAGTGCTCTGAATTTGGAGTTGGTGTGTGCAGCGATTGGAAATGATCTGAAATAAATAAATCACTGTGAACTATCCATAATCAAGGTTTACAGTAATATGCTGATTGTTACATAAAGCAGATAGTCCAGATTGATATATTCCCACTGGCGCAGAGCAATATTGTGTGAGTGCAGCATTTGTTAATCACTGTGAGATGATACTGTTTCATGCACTTGTGCTTTTGGTCAGCAGAGCTGGCTGCCATGTACACAGACTGACAGCATGTAAGGACTCAATTATGTGTGTGCAGAGTTTTATGTAGATGTGGCCCTGGACTTGCTAAGACAGCCACACAAAGCGCTGCTTTTCAACAAACTGAAACAACATCCAGTTCCTGTTTTTTTTTCTTCTCTCTCTCTCTTTTGCCTACTGCTGTGTTCCTAGCAGGATTGAGACCGTCATTATGCTGGACACTCATTTCATAGACCCCTCTCCAACCCGTCTCTGTTGTTTGTGGCATGGAGCGAGACAGATAGACAATACAGAGACGGATAGAAAGAGAGCGAGGACTGACACTTTAGACAGAATGTATCTAATTAGATGCCTGGATCAATGTGCAGCCCTGCTCTCTACCTTTCCCTCTGTCTTTGGCTCTCCGTCAATTCGTCTGCGCTGTGGTCAAGGCAGAGTCCTGCTGTGAGCCTCCCACAATCAATGGAACCAGGGTTTAACGGAGCAAGGAGGGGTAGCCCGATTTGAGGAGTCCCCTGTGGCACAAAGGAACATCATTAAGGCCGAGGCTACATGGCCAGACGTTAATAAGCCATAGAGGAACCTTCGTAGTTAGGTTGCTCTTTACCTTATGTTCAGGGGTTGGATTGCTAACCTCTTCAGCTACGATTGGAATGGAAAATGATCAGAGACATTTTATCCCTCTTGTCTTATCAGTGACAAGAATGAGAAAACATAAAACCTCACCTCATTCTCCTCCTCTCCTCTCTTGGCATACGTATGGGTTCCTCTTCCTGTAAACATGGCACAACTTGGCCACACTCGGTACTCCCAGTGAACTCTGGCATGCGGAGGGGGCTGCTGAGGAGACTTGGCAGGCGGCTCACACTGAATTCAGACCAGTGATAACTGTCCCCTTCTTCTCTCTCTTGTGCTCCAGGTCTGGACATAATACTGGACCCGCTCGGAGGATCAGACACCCATAAGGCCTACAACCTGCTGAAGCCTATGGGCAAACTTATCACCTATGGTAAGTATAAAAAACTGTTTGTAGATCAATTATTTTCAGTATAGAGCCAAGTTTGGAGCATCTCTGTTTGAATTCTCAGGACCCCTTCAGTAGTTAGAAAAAATAGGCAGGAGTGAACACAAATAGATTTGGTTAAAATGATCCATCTGGAAGAATTCTTACCAATTTTACCAATCTGTATATTAAAATTATTATGTGTAAGTTCTCAACTATTATTGCAAAAGTGGAAAAGCAGCTGCTGCCGTTTTCAGTCCGGCCAGACATCCTGGAGTATAAATGTTAAGCAAATGAATACAGAACATGAAATAGTTGTGGGTTTCCACACTTGAAGCTCCACAGAATGAAGCTGCTTCTTGGTGGGCAGTGTGACCTCTCTGTAGAGGTCCATGTCCTCAGTGTGCTGTGTGTCATCTGTAGGAAGGCCTTTTTACGCTCGCTCTGTTGCGATGCCAATCTGGAACCAGCATGCATGCAACGGTGGGCGGGGTCGGCATCCATGGAGAACAGGGCCTTGCCTTTGCATGCACAAAACCTACTACCCAGGGGATCACCCCCCACCCCCCACCCTTGCCCATTCACCCTCTGTCACCCCTGCAGAACCCCGCCGTCCCACCCCACCCTCCCAGTCCCTCGGTGCTGGCTGCTCCTCTTCCAGCTTATCAGAAGTATGCATGGCGGAACAATGGGCGTTCTATCCACACGAAACCTGGAATGTGTCTGAATGTAGCAGGCTGGGTCCCTCTCTTCTCTCAGAGCATGCTTTGTGTCCCCTGTTTCCCCCTGAGAGAGAGAGAGACAGAGACACTGAGAGCATAGGAGTCTGTGTGAACACAGAAGGAGGGGAATGTGGTGACAGTGAGAGCTGAAGTGCTAAAAAGGTTTTCAGGGTGAAAGCCATAGGTGAGAAAGAAAGGTGGAGCAAAAATATAAAGCAGAACTCATGAGTAGAAGCACCTGAGAGGACTTCATGTTGATTTAACATGTTGCCAAATCATTAATCTGGTTTTTGTTTTTGTTTTTTTGCAAATTTGCAGATGAGGTCTTCAAATTTCCTTCCAACCAACAGTCAAAAATCCAAAGATATTCAATTTCCAATGATATTAAACAAAAAAAAGGGGCAGAATCTCAACATTTGCTCAATTATTTTTCCTGTAAATTAAATAATCGATTGATTGAAAGAGGGTACGGTCACAACAAAATAGGAAAAGGGAATAAGTGGAAGTGAGGTAGATAATGTGATTGGAAATGAACCAGCCATTGAAACAGTTCATCATCACTGAATCAATTGTAAACAGGGGTTAAGAAATGTACCTGAGAATACACAAAAAAACAAACACACTGTCCTTCCACCTTCCGTCTCTGTCAGGTGCCGCTAACATGCTAGCGGGTCAGAAGAAGAACCTGATCGCCGTGGCCAAGAACTGGTACCACCAGTTCTCCATCCACACGCTCAGCCTCATCCAGGGGAACAAGTCGGTGTGCGGCTTCCACCTGGGCTACCTGGACGGGGAGATGGAGCTCATCACCCAAGCCATGAACACCGTCCTGGATCTCTACAAGGAGGGCAAAGTCAAGCCCTGCATCGACTCCACTTGGCACCTCGAGCAGGTCAGTGTCTTCACATTTTACACCTGGAATTAACACGTTTCTTTTGTGCGGAAAACAATTATCGTCATGTTCTCTCATAATATTCTTCATAAGCTGTTTGCTGTTTCTGCCAAGATAGTGATCGGTTTAATATTTCTGGTTATGTTAGGCCATTGCAGGAAGTGTTGCGAAACAGTGAGCAGGAAGGCACAAGTATATATTTACAGGAGTAAAGTACACTTTTTAATTCAGTAAATTTATTGTGTCTATTTTTCAATTGAATATCCAATCAAATTTTATTATATCAACATATATATATATATATATATATATCAATCTTAACAAAAAAAATACTTCAATCAAACAAAATCTATCAATCAAAACATTAATTTAACATGTATGTGACTATGTGAACTGCTGGGTTTTTTTAAAAGTTGAATCCTTACTCAAGGATTTCTTTCCATTAAACAGCATGTGCATGTGGATTTCAGATCCATTTATGGTTGGCTGTTGTGACTAAAAGCATCCCCGTGGACCTCAGTGTGGATGTCTAGAGTGATTCACCGTGACATGGGTGCATTTACACCTGAATTACATCGAATTACATACATTTTCACGGCATGTGCTTGCAACACAGTCACCCAGAATTCATGTGAGTGCCAGGTGGGTTTGTGTGCGCGTGTGGATCTGCGGGAGCTGGGTGTGGCTCAGATTCAATAAGGATAAACACTCCACAGACCAAGTTCGTACACAAGGAGCACTGTCTCCTCCAGCATAACTCACTCAGAGACAAACAGTCAGATTGTTGCTGACAAAATTAACACTGCTCACAGATATGAATAGAGAGAGTGTGAAAAACACGGAGTCGGAGGCTGACATCTTCTGTTGTCAAAGTCGGAGCTGGTCAGTATTTTGGCCTGTGTGACTGCGGCCGGAGAGAAACACTCGCAGTCTTTCTCCACCGTCCGATGCTCTTTCGCTGCCTCTCCATCTGTCTGCCCCTTCTATCACACTCTTTCTCTCCGTCTTTAAGTTGTTGATTCCCTCCCAGTCTCTCTCCATCTCGCTGTATTCTCTCCTTCTCCCTCCTCACAGTGCATCTTTTTTTTTTTTTTTGCTTTTTCTCTCTAGTTGCTATGGTGACATCCTTTAGTCAGTGTGTGCGTCTCTCTGTAGGGAGGGGCCCTGATGTACAAGAAAGAGACATGAGAGCAGCGCGGAGAAGGAAAAAAAGGAGGAGAGAAGAAGGCATATCTCAGTCTGGTTTGAAGAGGTCGGGTGTGTAAAGTCTAAAGTGGACGTCTGCAAACGGCGACGCTTGTAGTGGCATCAAAGACAAAAAGCTGCTGGGTGTAGGCTTTTTAGTTAATGTATTTTGACTTTTTCATTTGTACACGGTGTATAGACACAGTGGAGACAGACATACTGAATAAATAAGAAAATGCACGTCTTCTGCATGAGATTGTACCGTACTATTTCAGTTACAAATCAATGGAACACCTTGCACGGGAGCACGTTCAAAACCAACTTAAAAAGTCACTTTATATTCTTATCTAATGCTCTTTGTGGCTTGCTTTTATTTGACGAGCATACTTTTGTGTTGTGGTGCTGGTTCCAGCTTCTTAAATGTAAGAACTTGCTGCTTTTTTTTTGTCATTTATGACAGTAAACGAAGAGTCTTTGAGTTTTGCAGTATTGGTTGGACAAAAGAGGCAGTTTGAAGCCGTCACTTTGGGCTGTGGGAGAGAAAGTGATGAGTATTTTTCACTCTCTTTTTTTTGACATTTTATAGACTCAGCGATTAATCAGTCAATCATGAGAAAATAATTCTTAGTTGCAGCTTCACTGCCAAGGGTCTAAAGATGTCAGTTAGCTTGAAGCCATAATCTAGTATGGTTGTATCAAATCATGACACATATGTATGATCTGGACTCTGTCCCTTTTTAAATAAATTCAATAAACACACCAGTTCACAAGACTTCTAAAGTGATACCAAGACATTAGTTAAACGTTCCACATTAGAAATAAAAGCCTGTCACACTACATCAAATTTAACGGTGGATCCGCACAGTGTGGATCTTAATTTTTCCATTTAGAGAAAATGACCCCCCAAATCCTCCTGCCATCATTCAATTGTCCGACAAGCAGTCTCTGAATAAAATATAGAGAACAGAATGCTCTAAAGTGGTTGATAAAGGGTGGCTGTGGCTTGCTTGCATCTGTTGCTGGGCAATAGTTAATCAGATAAATGATCGATTATTACTAGAGGAGCATAATTGTCACGGCCTCACCCCATCCGTCACAGCCCTTCCTCCCTTGCTCCAATAATCAATACAAATTCCTGGGCAATATTTGAAAATTAGCACTATCCCTTATCCAACCCCCCCCCCCCCTGCGGTTTCTCTTGGTTCATTATCTACATCCGCGCTGGTACCCACGAGGATAATGGTCACGTCTGCAGCTGCAAATAGCAGACTGAGAGATGCCTGGGAGCCGGAGAGGGCCGACAGATCTTAGAGAGTGAAGGGTGGAAGTGGGTGGAGTCGTCAGAGGAGCCTCAGATGCTCTCACTGTGACTTTCATTCACATTGAAGATGATTCTTATAGATCCCAGACTCACCCCTCCCTCGCTTTCAGTTTCGTCGAGGCGTGTTCCTCATCTGAAGTACACCAGTTGCTCCCTTCATCCCCTCCCTCCCCTTCAGACTCCCACACTCCCCCTCTTTCCCATGTGTCGGACTCGTCAGGGCCACGTTTCAGCTCAGGCTTTACGTTGCTAGGAGATGGCCCTGTTGCCGTGGCATTGGTCGTTAGGTGGTCTGCCTGCCTTGGGATTTCAAAGGAGGAGGGAGGCAGGAGCAGAGAGTGGATAGAGCTGGGTGGGATTCTCCTCTCGTCGTTATGATTGACAGTCAGTGCGCCCAAGGTGGTCAATCTATCATTTGATGGGGGTTTAAAGGCTGATTAGCTGTCAACATGAGAGTGTCTGTCCCCAGAGGTAAATCCATTAAATTCAGCTTTTATGTCACAAAACATGTTATAGTTCACCTAAAAGATCAATTAGTATCAGATTGGCCAATTCTATATTTAACCACAGTTTTAACCCAATAAGTGCAGCGTCCTGGGAATTAATCTGAACACAAACAAGCATCTTTAAAGGATAGGTTCACATTTTTACAAATCTTAAAGGTGCAATTTGTAAGATATAACTACACTTTTTGTGATTAACATTACTAACAGATTGTAGAGAAACAGCAGTCTTGATGTCTATGTATTGTGTTGCAGAGATTATCCACTGAAGTTAGCATGCTAACCGGCTAGACCTGGTCATAATACCAATTTGTAACTCTAGAGGCGATAGTCCGTCTCCGTCGTCGAACATGGCCTCCACCAGTCTCAGACACTGCGTCCGGTCCCAGTCTGGTTTCCTTGAAAATTCTGATATTTTCCTTTCCTAATAATGAGACGTAACACTATCTGATAGCAGCGGATTATCAATCGATTGATCTGCTATAGCCTCTTCCATCAGTAGAAAAGGAGTACATTCAACGAAAATGAATCATTTTATTGGTCTTATTTCTGTCACTGCTTCACAACTTTATTTTACCTAACAAGACGGAGGGTTGAACCAAGGTCTCAGATCCAACGTTCACTCTCCAGGAAATCTGCCTCACCCGCTCTCATTTCTCTTCTTAACTTAAAACGCATGGTGATGAACACATTTTAATGTAGAGAAGTTTGTCATTAAAATAAACGTGTTGTTTGAGGCACTGCGACTCGAAAGAAGAAACGAGCTCTTATTTTCTGCTTCATGTCTGTATTTCCTGACAACTTCTAAACATAAACATTTCATTGTATCTATTCTTAATAAATTCTAGCTCTGAATGTATTTGTTTGCAGTCATTTATTTTATTGTCCTTCTGTTACGCTGTTCTCCTTTGCTTTTTTGCTGCTGCAACAATTTCATTTCCCCTCAAAGATTATTAAAGTCTCATCAAAACAAATGCACTTTTTCATATGCTGCATATTAAAGGAAGGAACCCAAGCCTGGGAAATTTGTTTCCAGTCTGTGGAAAGATGAGAGGCAAAAGATGTGAGGGAGCTGGGCATAACTGTTGGTGGAGGAGAGGCTCGCTCCTGCTGCGTCCCCTTAATACGTTGTTCTCAATGGCAAAATCTCCCTCGCCCTCCTTTCACCCCTCGCTCATTCAGCTTGTCTTATATAACCGTCTTTCTCCGTCTGTCTCTCCTACAGGTGGGCGATGCCATGAGAAAGATGCAGGAGAGGAACAACATCGGCAAAGTGATCCTCACCACAGAGCCCATGCCCGAGGAGGAGAAGAAGGAGGAGCCCAAGAAGGAGGACAAGAAAGAGGACAAGAAGAAGGACGACAAGAAGAAGGACGACAAGAAGAAGGACGATGGCAAGAAGGAGGAGAAGAAGGACGACAAGAAGAAAGAGGAGCCCAAGAAGGAGGAGAAGAAGGAGGAGGAGAAGAAGGAAGAGGTCAAGAAGGAGGAGAAGTGAGAGGGAGGGATGGATAGTCGAGCAGACCAGCAGGGAGTTTGTGTTCTGGGAGCAGCGGGTGTGGTGTGGGATGGTGGGGTGGGGGTGGAGATAGATGGGGCGGGAGGGTGGGGGTGGAGGATAAGCAAGAATGGGAATGAGTTAGGAGGGTAGATTACAATATTATCACACCACTGTCAACCTTTTCATCTCTTCCACCTCCTCTCTGCTTCACCCTCTTGAGTCATCAATGGCAGTGATTACTCAGGCCTGGCTCCACCCAACCCCCTCCCATCCTGTTTTCTTGCCTTTACCCCCCCCCCAAAAAAAAGTCCAACCACTTGTAACACCTTGCAAGTGTCTCACTTATCTCTAGAGAAAAACACTCGAGAGACTTTTCCTAGATGGAACGACAAAGACGAGAGAGTCGTGGAGGATTGTGGGTCCAGGCCTGGGGCAATTTACTGTATCCTTGACAACCGTAATCCCTGCTCGGCCCCACCCTCGACCTCCATGCCCCTGCACACCTCAACTCCCACTGTGCTAAATTGTTCTGCTTTGACTTCCACCTGCCACCTCCTCTTACCCCGCCCCCTCACTGTGCTGAGTCTCTCCCC
>JBBPCS010000672.1:10765186-10793502 GCA_037974645.1 Hollardia meadi
CCCCCCCCCCCCCCCCCCCCCTTCACCTCCCACACCACCACCACCCCCACCTCATCCACGGGCCGGACCCACAGGCAGGCGTAAAGGCAGGCAGAAAAACGGAGAACCACACCCACTCACACATTCTTAGTTATGTCACTGCAGATGAGTCAGAGATGCCTGTGATTGGCTGGTGCACCCCACTTCCCCTGGAGAAATCTGCATCACGGTTTTGATCATGATGTTTGACTGCTCAGACAATGCTGTTAATGCTACAAGGCCTTACACTGGTTATCATTTATGTGGCCTTACTCTTCATCAGTGGGGAGGGAAACAGCTACAGCATGCATTCCCACCAAATGGCAGAGAAGCTAATAGAGTGACTGCAGTTTTGCACTTGCCCGAATATGAATTTCCCCCCCAATAATGAGCCTTTTCTGTGCAGTGTTGAATAGGGAGGCAGAAATCATTGCTCAGTTTCCATCTCCTTAGTTACAGATTTTTCTAGCTGACCAACTGTTGGCAAGAAGTGCGCGGTGCCAATTAAGAGCGAATTTGTTTCTGTTCAAACAAGCCACAAATACACGAACGCACGCAAACGTACACACTCTGAATGTGATGAACGAGTCACTGTCATGCTGAGACAGTGAAGCGTCTGAAATGGGCGAGTTAAGAAGGTGAATACCCGTCCTTTTTCCCCTCAGGGCCGAGGCTTTCTCCCTCCCTGATCCTCCTTGAGGCATTCCGTGGCATTCTGCTCCTTTCACGGCGACCGCTGGCCTGTCGATCACCCTGACCTGAGAGAGGAGAATTCAATTCAAGCTGGCGTCCATACTTCGCCTCCCCTCCGTCTTCTCTCTACTCCACTCTCTCGCTCGCTCTCCCGCCTCTCTCCATTTCCCTCTCTGTGGTCGGCATAGCAACAGGCGTCAGGCTCGTCAGAGAAGGCACTGTGGTCTGTTTCTCTGACTCCCTCTCCCAGTGTCTTCTCTTTTCTGCCTCCCTAACTCAGTCGGTGCTGTCAATCAGTATTGCAGCAGGTGTAAAACGTATTAGGGATGAGGGATTTTTCAAGGTTTTTAGTATTGCACTTCCAAACTGTTTGCCCGAACCAGTCTGAAATTCAAGTATTGCCAGTGTGTGCAATTAGCAGTACACAGGCTAAAACAGCACACCGCTCCCCCCAATGGCCAGTGTGCGTTTTGTCTCACTGGTGTAATGCCATTCAAGTATAATCTTCGTCACAAATCCCACTGGGTGGAGTCTTAAATCTCTCAGGTAGGAAGGATATCATCTTTAAACCTTATCTACCTGCCTGCCTGCCTGCCTGTGAACCCGGCCTCAGCGTTGAGACTCAGATGGTGACTAGTGACTTTGTAAAAAAAAAAAGAAAACAAAATGTTTGAAAGAAAAAAAAAAAGAAAAAAAAGTTGTTGTGTTAGCATGAGTGGCCTCCCTCATGTGCTGTGTGTGGTGTGCCATTGTGTGTGAAGATGTGTGTGTCCTCAGGTCGTTTTTGTGGGGTTAAAAAAGCACCCAACCTACCCCTGCCACATCCCCCCACCCCTCACACTACTCTGCTACAGTATTATGTAGCTCCCACCCAGCCCTCCCTCCTACTCTATCTCCCCCTCCTGTCTGATAAGAGGCCTGTGTTATGAGGACAGTTGGTATTAGTATTTTTGCACTCTGCTCGCTGATCTTAATGCACTTACAAGCATGGCAGTCACACTCCAGTCCCACGCAGGCTTTGATTCTGCTCCAGGTTTGCAGCCTGCTTCCCGTCATCCACTCCCAGTGTATCTGCTGAGGCTCAACGAAAGCACAGGTGGCACACACACATAGAAACACACACTCATGTAAAGGTCCCCTCATTTTAAGCTTGCCAGTCCCTTCCCAGGCCAACTTCTCCTGGGTGGCAGCTGAAATCAAAGCATTCATCTGTTCCCAACTGTGGGAAATAAAACGTGGAGCCGGGCGGAGTGAAGTGGGCTGGAGTGCAACTGCCACGCTGGTGTGGGGAGTGACTGTGTCCTGTCAGCCTCTGGTTAGTGTTCTGTTCTAATCTGCTGGGCTCCCTTTGTGAACCTGTGGACGGTGCTTCTGTTCCGAGTGCCATGTGAGAAACAAACGCTTCAGTAAAAAGAAAAAGAAAAAAAGGATGTTTTACTTAATATGTTGTTTTAATTTACCTTTATGTTTCCGTTTGTTTTGTTTTGTTTTGTTATCCAAGGGTTTAAAGTTCAAAGCTCATACTCTTTATGTGGGGACCTGCCAACCTGCACTCCTTTTAAATGTGATAAAGTCTTTCTGTTGGACCGAACCATGTGTGCCAAATTGTATGTATTTTCCTCTGTCAATGCTTTGAATATTAACAGTGCATAAAAAAAAAAAAAATATGAAGAAAATTCTGGTTTTGGATGCATTTCCATTAACCTTGAAGAAAAAAATGAAAATGCAAAAGAGTCGTCGTAGTGTGACAGATTTATATCCCAAATGCTCAAGGGTGCTGAGAGAATTTTTGCTGCAGTTTACAAAAAGTTTAACACAATTTGTAGTTTTTGATTGGCTGCAGTCTTGCTCAAGCGTAGGCCTGCACTGTGCCTCTCTCCTTGCACACAGCTTACCTCAATCCGAGGCACCTCCCTCTGCATTCATATCCTTTTTACTGTGTTTTACCAGCTCTCACGTCATGTCGACCACAACAGGTTGATTCCTCCCAAGTGTTTACAACCATAAGATTAGTATCACAGTGAAAAGGGACTGGACGTGGCGCACTTAATTAAGGTTCAAAATGCCACCAAAAGACATGGATTCACAGAAAATCCTTCCAAATCCAAAGTTCCATTTATTTCTGTTTCTTTCAGTTTGTTTCCAAACGGCTTGTATAACAAGTGAGGCAGCAGATGTCTTCACACAGTTGTGCACTGATGCCAATAGTGTAAAACAGCTGCACAAAACATCAGCTTATTGGCTGATCATAGCTCAGCCCTGATCTGCCCCAGATACAACTTTCCGCTTTACAACTGATCTCGGTTCACTCAAGGATCATTAGAGACGTTCCTCTTTTCCTGTGATGCATCCACAGAGCCTTTTGGCCGGTGCAATAGTCGCACTCCAGATGCAACCCACCAAAACGCATCTCTATATCACTGCTTTCTCTCTCCATACACATTCATAGCAAATAAAACATTACCTTGACATCTGGATTTTGAAATTGCATGCATGCTTCGGCATGTGGAAAACAGATTATAATCTTTTTTTTCTTTTTTTTTCTTTCAACATTTTCCCCTTGCTACTTTTGAGCTAAGATGCCTTTGAGATGAACTCAATCAGTTGCTGCCTGAGAGCACTTCCACCATGGTCAAGCTGCAGTGTATGTCATCTTGAAATGGTTTCCCAGTCATTCCAGGCACTTATGCAAGAGTACTTAGCAACTCAGAGATGCACGGGAGAAAAACAGTGTTTCAAAGTAAAAGTAAATGAAACAGTTGCAGTTTTAGATTTGATATTACTAATTAACACTGGTAGTTTTAAGTCTGAAAAATGCACTAAGTCGATGAGTGTTGTATTTCCAATGGCTACTCTTCTGTCAGTCTTGTCTTGTATAGCTCAAGTCCCTCACAGACAACTCACTGAATTTCTTCCCGTTTTATATGGTTTCTCAGGTCATTCCAAACAAGTTTTCTTCAGAAACCACTTACTTTTGCATTTACTAACACACACACATCACTCTGTTTCACTGTGTTTCACCGAGTTCACTGCACAAACTGCCACACAAACTTTCCTACACAAGTACATGTTTGATGTAAGCTTTAGCATTTTGAGTCAAAAGGAGAGGCTCTGTCGGTGGGTTATTTTTTTTGCATTCTGAGCCACTGTGTTCACTCATCCACCCTGAGAACCCAAACAACCATATCTGCCTGCAGCTATTGTTTCCCTAGCATTCATTTTTAAGGCATTGCAATGCAGCACCATCGCAGAAACATTGCAGAGATGCTACGGAATTACAACCTGGCTGGGCTTGTCATGTACAGTACACGGATGCACGTGTAGTCAACCAGATAATAAGGCATGTGTTTATGTACAGCTTACCTTCTCTTCTCTTCTCTTCTCTTCTCTTCTCTTCTCTTCTCTTCTCACAATAGTGTATTAGTTATGTAGTGGTATGGTGTAAGGGAAGAGAACACCCTTCCAGTCGTGTCGAGTTGCCAACTGAAGCTAATCCACTGCCCCCTGTGCCACCTGACCCCCTCTCCTCACCTTCAGCATGGGCACAGCTGGTACATTCATGATACACCTTAACCTATCTCTGGGAATGCTTCAGAAACTCACCTCACATCCATCCCACTACCCACCTTGCGTCACCACTGGTAATTTTCTACAAGGCATACCCAACAGGTTGATTTCTAAGTTAGTTCTCGTCCTTCCTTGTATTTTCTTTTTTTTTTTACCCGGTTGCAAACACTTTTCTCGTCTCGACTTTGTTTTTTAAACCCTTTGAATTGATGCTGCTTCTGTGCTTGACTCTGGGTTTACTGCGTGGTGCCATGTTGTCCACATGGCCTCTAGAGCTTGTAACGCTTCAGTGTGTAATGTTACCATATGCCTTACATGTTTTCCAGGACTAATAAAAAAAAGCATAACAAAATGCCAGATGTGCTCTTTTATTTCTGTGCCCATTCTGAAATTTTCTCAACACCAGATTCAATTTACTACCAAATATTCTACAAATATCTTTGTTTTTCCTAAACTAGATGATCCTTAAAACTACACAGGACGGTACAAAATGTACATCTATACAGTACTATACATACAAAACGGAATCCTACTCATTTTTTACAAAATAAAGCTGAAAAAATGCTAAGGAACACTATTTGAAATTAAGACAATGGTGCATTGTCTCATTTGACATTTATACACAATTTGAATCTATCTTAAAGAAAAATAAAATATGTGCAATGAGAGCTATAACTCCATTACCTAAAAAAAAAGATATCAATATATACATCAAACACTTGTCGGACATCATGAACTTGCTCAAATGTAGCAATATAACGTGGTACAAATCATAATATGAATATAGTGCAAATGGCTTTAACCACAAAAACATTTTTAAAAATACAAAACTACATAAGAAATCCTCCTCAGATTGGTTTTATTCTCAAGACTTGGCTGGTGGCTCCTCAATCCCGTGGGAGGTCAAGACCTCTGACAAGCGAGTGAAGTAAGTGGAATCTGGGTAACCGTTCCTGAGAGAGACAAAAGAGATGTCGTTTATCACATGGGCTAGTGTGGGCTTTAATTCTGCAGCTCTGTTAGACATTCCCACTGGCCTCACTCACACTGGTTTGCCTCCATGCAGGCTGGTCTTGTGTGGGATGCAGTCCCAGGTGACCCTGCCCCCTGTCTCTTTATCCACTACTGTGAAGGTGAGTCCCTGCTTGAAGGCTTTCTCCAGCCTGGGCAGCAGCTTCCTGGTCTTCTCGCAGTCAGGAAGGTAGGCTTCAAACACACCTCCTTGAAATGGCCTTCCTGGAGCAGGGTGACCCTCCTGGTAAGACAGAAAGCAATGACCCCAGTTGCAAACAAAGACTCTTCGAAAGAAAGCTTAGTTTTGTCATTAAAGTCCTGTGTGATACCTTAGCACATTAACAGCAAACTGCACAGAAGACTGGAATTTGCAACTGCAGCCCATTTTGCTTTTGATGACATTTAACAGTATACAAACATATGCTTCCTGATGGTTCCAGAACACAGAAGAAACAGTAACTTCCTATGCAACACTGCAAGGTCACGGTGTATTTTCCAGTACTCATCAAATCATAATCATAATAGGCCTCTCTGGAGGGTCTTAAATTAATCTAAAATACTTGTGTAGCAGTCAACTACAGCACGAAAAACTATGTATTAAATGCGTTATAGAGCTGCAACAACTAGTTCATCGAAAGAAAATTAGTTGCCAATTATCTTAATATAATAATATAAGAATCGATTAATTGTTTCAGTCATTATTCAAGCAAAAGTTTCAAACATTTGCAGGTTTCAGCTTCTTAAATAAAAAGGATTTGCTGCTTTTCTTTGTAATTTATGATGGTAAATGAAGAGTCTTTGGGTTTTGGACTGTTGGTTGGACGATAAACAGAGTTTAAACATGCACATTATGGATTTTTTTCAGCTGATAGTAATACGATAACTCACAATTTCAGTTTTGGATTTTAAACTTTATTGTCCACACTGGAAAATAAATGGCAATACCAGGGTGCAGGAGCATGCTGCGCTTGTTCTTCTTCTCCTTTGTGTTTATTGACTGATCATAAACCTTAAAGGTGCATGCCACCACCCACTGTATCGGAGTGTGGAGATGCTATCAATCAATGAAATCAATCTGGCTTGATTTTATCAAGAGCCATCGGGCCAATAATTTATCAGTCGGGCTGATAATCCGTCCGACATATATGGTGCATCCCTAATTTAAAGACACTTTGGGCTCTGGAAAATTGTAATGAGAATTTTAAAAATATTTTTTGATATTTTATAAACTGAATGATTAAACAATCAATCTTAAAAATAATTAGCAGATTAATCGATAATGAAAAGAATCGTCAGTTGACGCTCTTACGCTTTACACAGAGTAATACCATTTTCTGTTAAGTAATTATTGAGTAAAGCATTAAAAAAACATTGGTGAGTCACTGAAACTGGTGAACAATAACCAATAAAAACATTTGTTGCCTCTTACATCCATTACATTCTATGAAAGGCCTCGATCAGACAAGACAGTTGTACAGAGATTTGTGTTTACAATAAGTCCCTCACCTCCTGGATACCATCAGCAATGCAGTAGGTGATCTTGATAGCAGAGTCTTTCTTGTAGCCTGGTACGCTGATGTTTAGTTTGGAGTAGCTCATTTTGCCCTGGATGCCCCTTGGTGTCGGCTCTGTCTCATGGCAAACTCTGCAGTGGACATGCACAGTGTCCAGGCACTTTGAGCACAAGGTAGCCCCACACTTAGTTTTCATCATCAACTTCTCACTCTCACCACACACACAGATGCACCCCAGGCCTCCAAGACCTGACCGGGGTTCCTCTGGGGTGTCATCAATCTCTGTGTGTCTTTGCCGAACACTGTCCTTTTGGGTAGAATGTAAAGTTCTCTCTGTTGTACTAAGAGCCATGTCTTTACCAGTACGGATTGTTGATCCGACACCATTTATACTCCTATCATTTCCTGTTTTAGATGTGTTGACAAAGGCCTTCTGTCCACCAATCTCCCCTGTACCTACAAGTTTCACTTTCTCCTTAATGACAGGGTCTTTGCCCAGTAACGGTTGGCTAATAGATCCATTCACAAGCTCTGTCTCTCCGAAGTTGCTATTGTTTGTTCTCCTTTGCTGACCACTACCAGTTCCATCAGCGTTGCTTGTATGGCTCTCTAGCGCCACCTGAGGATTGCTGTAACCGTGCAGACTAGCACTTTGGTCCTCATTGGTTTGTAAAAATGTCGATGGATCCCAGTTGGAGGTAGAGGGGGTACAGAATTCCTGTTGATCAGTTCTTTGGACTAAATCTCCAGGAAACACCTCCCGCAGTGAAGCACCTACCTGAGAACACAACTGTTGTGGGCCAAGAAGAAATAAGCTGTTCTTTAAATTCTGAGTGGTAACCTTCTTGAACCGGCTGCGCACGTCAGCACAACAAGCCTGTAAGGTTTCATCTGCTGCGTCAGTGATGCCCAGCTCGGACAAGCGCAGTTCGTGCACAGAGAAGTCTGCACTCACCGAATCAACCAGCTTCTGTAAACCTAGCCGACATGAGCTCACTTCGGATGGGTTTGCCCCTCTTAAGGTGACAGTCAGATCACTACTACCCTCTGGGTGGCTCTCTTTCACCTGGACATCAGAAGTCAGGTCGTCCACTCGAGTGCTATAGGCATCTTTGATGTGCTGCCACATCACAAAGGAAACTGTAATCTCTGCATTATAGCCTGACTGCTTGTCCCTCCCTGTTTGATTACTGAAGCTAGAGGACCTGGTCCTGGCTCTGACCGTGGACTTGCCGGTGTCATCTTGACTCCTCTGACCCATAACTTGGGCCTTCCGCTGAGGCGTTCCTGAGAAACTACTGGCTCGCTTCAGGGTGGATCCAGAGGCAGCAGGTGGAAATGGAGTACTTCCTGACTGAGTTGTGCTAAAGGGGGATGTTAAACTCTTGGGTCGAGTATCAACTAAATTTGAGTTCATGGAGGGTTTATTCTGCATAGAAGCAGCTGAAGGCAAAGCATCTCCACTCTTAAACAAGATGTCTCCTCCAGGGATTTGGGCTGATGTCCTGGAAACTCTTTCACCAGCATTCTCTACTGTTTCTGACAGTACATCATACCCTAACACTGGCCCAGGGCATTTTGGTCTACTGGGAGATGAGAGCCCTCCTCGTAAGCTGAAGTCAGTTGGCCTGTTGCCTAATGCAGCCAGCCCCGAAACCTTAAATCGAGCAGCTAGTTTATACCTTCTGGCCCCTTCAACTCTCCTCTCATCCTCCTCTGACCTCAGAAGCTGATCTATCCCATCATCCACACAATCTATGGTGGAGAGCGTGGTGAGGGTGACTCTCTGTTCATCAGCGTGATTTGATGAACCTGAGTCATATGAAGGAAATCTAAGAAGACTGGCTACATCCTCTTTTTTCGCCTTAATTTTGCTGTGGTCCAGGAGAAACTGCTTGGCCTCGGACACGTCTCTACTGCCCCCAATAATGTAAATATTTTGGTCATCTTCATTCAGAAGAAGCTTGGGAAGTCTGACACTTATGTTTTCCTTCGCCCTTTGCAGTCCCCCCCTGGAGGACAGGATACTCTTCGGGATCTGGGCTCGACGGATCTTGGTCTCATTCTCTTGGAAAAAATGACTTATTGCCTTTCTTGCTAACTTCAGGCACTCCTGATCTCGACCATCCTTCCCCACTCCCGTTGCAACCTGCAAAAACAGACTGGTCAACCCCTGATTTGTCATATCCACCACATCCACACCATACTGACTAAGGATTTGCTGGTATTCTTTTCTGCAGTGTTTCTGCAGATACTGGAACATGTCGGCATCCACAATTAGTAAGAAGTCCTCCTCTGACGTTGTGGGAGGCCCAGGAAGCTGCAGAGCTGCACCCTCTCTCTGGCCAGTATCTTCCCAGCCATAACCACCAGGTGTCAGGTCTCTGTGTGAGCCTGTGTTGTACTCATCAAAGGTCCTGCCAATGTGAACTTTCTCTCTTTGTTCTATTTGCTTGTTAGGTTTCCTGCTCAGATCTTCTGACTCCTGAGTGTGTGGCTTCTGTGCTATCTGAACAGACTTGGAGCCACTTGTGGCAGGTTGACCTGCGTCTTTGTTTTCTGCTGATTGTGGGCCTCCAGAATGGCCAAGCAGTTGTGTCAAGGCAGCCTGGACTTTGGAATAGGCGCCATGGAATGTGTACAATTGCGAAGCAGCATCGTAGTTTATCTGAATATCAGGGTGGCTCTTATGAAGGCTTGTCAGTGCCATTACTCCTCCAGGAAGCTGGCTGTAGTCGACTGTTGCTGATAATCTTGGGATGACCTATGATGATGGCCGGAGGGAGACATTCATGGATTTTACTGTATGTTCAGTATTTGTTGACATATTTCCTAACATTCTAGAAAAATGTACCTTGTCTGGGTCCAGGCTTTCACAGTGCTCAGTTACAATGACTTTATACGTCTTCCCATCCACTCCCAGAATGTGCGGGCTGTGTTGAATGACCCTCTTTGCCACTGTGTGAGAGGGGTCACCAGAGGGAAATCAATCTCTGTCTATGAAGCACCCTGACTAAATTCTTTTGCCATTGGCTACTCCACTGACTTGCATGTCAACATTCCAGCTGAGTGTAAATCCCAGGTGACAGCTAATATAGCATTATTTTTACTTTACAAATTACTGCAACTAAGTTTTAGAGTCCTTAGTGTGAAAATGAATGAAACATTTGCTGTTGTATTGTGAGACCTGCATGTCAATGTAGTTAATAATATGTTAATAGAATTTTTATAGCTACATGTCTCTGTAATAGAATCAAATAAGTATTCAGAAAAATCCCCCTGCTGTACACTTGATATGCACAGACATGCAAACATCCTGACCCTACTGACCTCTATGGTCCTCAAAGGTGATGAGGGCAGCGACGGGCGTTGCCTTGACAATAGTGACAGACTCTATTTCTCCTCCTCCATTCCTGGCTCTCAGGAAGTGGATAAATAGCTTATCTTTCAGCCTGTCATCCTCAGTGTTTGTGGGCAGACCGCTCGCCCTCACAGTCCTGCTCGGCTCTGCCATCTGCTGGGAGAAACACAATCACTACTGTGAAGAAAAACACTAATTGTCAGAGTCCACATCCTGATTAAACGGTGAGCATGAACATCAACAGGATGGTGAGAAAAAGCCCAAACACAGAACCTCATAATGAAACTGTTAAATTATCAGGCAACCATTCAAAGACCCCACCCTTTCAAAAACCAAGGGAGACATATTTGATAATATAACACCCTCTATTGGGAGTTACTAGGGCACTACATCAACCCAACTCAAAAGCTTCCATTTCAGCTGCCGTCATCAATGAGACGCCTTGTTGAAATTTTTAACAAATAATTGCCAATCTCTGATTTGTGTCTTCAAACATTCCTTTAAGTCTGGTTCTTTAAAACATCGACAGGATAAAATGGTGACATGCTATGACAACTAATATTTGCTTTTCTTAAAGCCATAAAGATTAGGACGTTTTTGCTCTGTATATCCCCCCTCGTGGAATATAGATATAAATGTGCAGATTGTGACAAGATTTTCGTGTTAGCAACTAATCCGAGAAATAATAAACTGCTCCAAAAAACAAGCACTCTTTATTAACTCTTTTTACACAAACAATACATATATATATATATATTTCTACGTGTAATGTCTCCAATAATTGTGCATAATTCCACAATCTTCTGGTCTAAACTGGCTGCAGCAATCCTGCAAGATATGCGGAAAATGTCGAGTGATTATTGATACAGGATGTCTCAAAATTTACATGAACAATCGAGAAGGAAAGCCTCATGCAGAGCTGTATCAAGGAAGTGAAACAAATCGGACAAATCTAAACTGACAATCTGTCTAACACACAAGCCATCGATTGATCTTCTGTTTGCGCAACTCTGTTCCTGCCTCTCACCAAATATCCTGGATATCTTAAGTTTCGTCGTGATTACTGACCTTAAGGTTTCACTGCGGTTTCTCGCTATCTTTCAAAGACCGTCACACTTTTGAAGTCATGGAAGTAAAGCGAAACTACCAAATATTATGCATTTTTTTCATGTCAACGCGAGGGGGCGACCTAGTGCCATCCCATTGCGTATATACCTTAGAATAAGATTCAGAATAAGATTTTACATTTAAAATGATATTATAGATATGAAATACAATAGATTAAGCCAGATTAAGACTTTTTTTTAGCTTGTGATCCCTTAAAAAAGTCAGTGTCTTCTGGCCCCTGTCATCATTTGAGTTGTTAAGATTTCCAATAAAGAGACACTTAGCCTCTAAACGTCTCAGATTATCTCATTTAAATAATTGTTTTTTAAACCTATGCAAAATTTCATAAAAAACAAAGATTAGTGAAAAATTAAAAAAAAACAATTTTGTTTTGTCCCTTCTTTCCTACCCCTCAGATTTTTTGTGACAATTTGGAGGGGGTAAGTCCACTAAATTGGGAACCCCTGGATTAAACTACCTAACTATGGGCTACATAAAGGAGTTTCAGCTACAAACCATCTTCACTGGCTGAGGTCAGCCTGGCAGAGAGACCAATTTAACAACCGAAGATCAAACAATTCTCTAATTTACTTCATAGAAAGACTAATTTAATCACAGCATCTGGTATAGGCTGTGATTTATTTCATAGATCACAGACATAATGGCAGACATAATATTGCGAAAATGTGACATCCTGTTTTTGTTCTCATAAAGTTTAATTTGAATGCCTGTGGGGTACAAAGTTGAAGTTATGATTTCAATATTTAAGGAGAGGAATGGACTACAGAGGAGTTTAAATATATCCAATCAAGCAAGCAATTAATTAATCCTTCAATCATTTTAGGTCTAGTCAGATTAAAAAAAACCACTAGGTGGCAGTAATGCGTCACTACATAGAAGGTTGCCCACCACGTAAACACAAGCCGGAGAAGAAGAGGTCTATCTTTAGTCCAATCGCAGGAGACGTTGCAACGTACAGTGCGCATGCGCTGTGGCGCAGATAGTTCATGTGTTGCACGTCGTGTCCGGTGGAGGTCATAGACATCTAAGCAAAACTGAGGTGAGTTGTGAATTACACTGGGTTTCGTGACACTGAAAATACTTATTATAGCCTATAGCCAAACGTATATATAGCAATAACTGCACCGCAAACCGGAGACTTTTTTTATCTGTTATAAATTACGTTAAACCACAAAGGTTGAGTAAGGCGGACACAAGAAGCCACTATCAACGAGAGAGAACATGCGTAACGTTACAGCCAACCGGCGTGCTATTTGGACTTGGGCTAATAGAAGCTTTACTGACGTTTTAATGTATGTCTAGTGATGTACCGTTACGTGTAGTATTTTACTTGTCGGACACTTTCAGCTTCAGTGCCCAGTTTAGCTTGGTTAGCTTGCCAGCTGCCTCAGCTAATTGGTAAGCTAACTAATGAGCTAAGTTAGCTAAGACCCACAGCCTTGACATCTTTCAGCACAACGTCAAGGCCAACTATTACTGGATGGC
This sequence comes from Hollardia meadi, assembly GCA_037974645.1. Taxonomy (NCBI): domain Eukaryota; kingdom Metazoa; phylum Chordata; class Actinopteri; order Tetraodontiformes; family Triacanthodidae; genus Hollardia; species Hollardia meadi. Next base: position 10,777,967 of record JBBPCS010000672.1, read on the forward strand.
CGGGATTTCACCTGGCTTTCCAAGCGCCCCCACACACATTCGAATGGTTTACATTGCGCAGGACTAATTTTGGTGATATGTACTAATTGCATTAACCTCTTGTCTTATTTTCACTGCCAATAGATTGCTGTCATGGCCAAGCTGTTTGAGTCTATTGGGAAGTTGGGGCTGGCCCTTGCCATCGGTGGAGGTATTGTGAACTCGGCACTTTTCAATGGTGGGTGTTGGTCAGCTGGATACCTCATAACTTTAAGGATTGTGGTGGTTATTTCAATTTCAACTCGACAAGTGATTGCTATGTCCTTGATGTGAATGCTACAGCACTCATGCCAATAAGTCTGAGCTTATTCAGTGAGTGATTATGTCAAAATAGGATGCTAAATTTAAAATGTCTTGCAGTGTTTGAGAGAGCTCAATGCACTGCAACCATGAATGTTTATACATCTGACTGCAACTTGATAAAACGGATAAAAACAGATAAATGAAGAATATCTTCACCACTTTGACAACACGTGGGCATAATTTGGAAATTAATAAAATACAATTTAAGAATTTGACAATGCGTACATGAAATAATGGGATGCATTGCAAATGTTGAAATACTCCAAGTCCAGTGCAATGCAGCAGAAGTTTCTAGGTGAAAAAATGACAAATCATTAACCATTGATGTTTGCAGTGGAGCCAACTATGTTTATTTTAGTTTTAACATTGTGATTGCACGATTCTGATATTTGAGTTTGACTACACTTGTCATTAGATTCTTAATTACTAGTTAATTACTAGCATAGTCATCATTGGTTTTTGTTTTCCTGGAAATGTCCTTTGTATTATAACTCAGTCTCGTGTAGGATTTGCAGTGTTTCTCTGCTTGTGTTTTTGACATTTGCGGGGTTTTTTAAAACTTGCTTAATTTGTGTTGTCAAATTGATGGTGTTTTGTTTTTTTTCTAAAACATGTCTGTAATAAACCGGATAACAGACATGTATGGTAGAGCTGCAACATGTTGTCGATTAATTAATTACTCAATCAAGAAAAATTTGTTGCCAACTATTTTGATAAACAATTAATTGTTTCAGTCTCTCTTTTTTTCCATGCAAAAATGTCAAACATTTGCAGGTTGCAGCATCTTAAATGTAAGGATTTGCTGCTTTTCTTTGTCATTTATGATAGTAAATGAAGAGTCTTTGGATTATAGACTGTTGGTTGGACAAAAGGAACAATTTGAAGACATCACTTTTTGTTCTAGGAAATTGTGATAAGGATTTTTCCACATTTTTTTGGGACATTTTAGACTAAATGATTATTTGCTAAATCATTAAAATAATAGATTAATCAATAATGAATATAATCATTGCAGCCCTACATGTAGGACTGTATCTCTTCAGCAATGTAATTCATGTAATTTGAACCCATCAGGGTTTTATGTCAAAGATTCCGAAAACACACGTTTTCACCAAAATGTTCGACAGTTGTAGAGAGCTATGAGAGACTAACTATCTTCGATGCTACAGTTGATGCAGGGCACCGGGCTGTGATATTTGACCGGTTCAGAGGAGTTCAAGATATGGTTTCTGGTGAGGGGACCCACTTCCTCATTCCTTGGGTACAGAAACCGATCATCTTTGATTGCCGCTCCCGTCCACGCAACGTGCCTGTCATCACAGGCAGCAAAGGTACACCAATTATCTCCTGAACTGCTATAATGCTGTCCTCACTTTTGTTCATAAACATTCTGTGTCTCCTAAAACTGTAATGACTATGAATTCCCTGAGGATACAACTAGCCACTTGAAAATGCTACATTTCTTTTATGAGAATAAGGAGAAAAATAAGCTGGCATTGGCTAACATCTTAATGTTACAATGCTATATATGATAACATTTCATTCACAAACTGCAAACGATACCTTAAAATGTAACTTACATTGTACATAGAATGATTTGATTTCTATAAGTGTGGGGAAAAGGTGTCTTTCACTTTAAGACTGAGTGCATTAACATTACATTTGAATCATTCCTCCCCACAGATCTGCAGAATGTTAACATCACATTGCGTATCCTCTTCCGGCCGGTAACCAGCCAACTACCACGCATCTTCACCAGTATTGGTGAGGACTATGATGAGAGGGTGCTGCCTTCCATCACCACAGAGGTTTTAAAGTCTGTAGTGGTGAGTATCATTCAGCCTGTAAACGTATTCTAGTATCTAAAATAAACACATTAACTTGAAGATGAGCATAATATGGCCACTTTAATGTCCACTTTCTATTCCCAAACTTCAGCGTTTCCACACACAGACTTCAGTTGGGCGGGTTGCCCAGGAATATTAATGGCTGCCAAAGTATATGTCCCTCCCTTAAATGCACTGATTATGGTGCAACCTCTCTTGTTTAATGAAGGTCTACTTATGCCAATGTTTTGAAAAGCTTTTAATTACACGTCATGCAGTACCTTGTTGATTTCTATTGGTTATATCATTAAGAACAAGCCTCCTCCACACACGGATTACCTGCTGTTGTGAAAACCAAATCGCAGTTCAAACAATCCAAAATGCGAGTTGTTTTTTTTGTTTGTTTGTTTTTTTGGGCAACTTTATAAAACACCTTGCTAACGAAGAAGGTGGGGAAGTGTGTACACACTTCACTTTGCTAAGAGACCAGAGGTGGAAAGAGAAGTGATCAGAAATGCAAGATGAGCAAATGAGAATAAAATGAATGAATACACCCCCGCCACAGTTACACGATCAGATCATTTCAACATTGAGAAAAAAATTTGCAATGAAATAGATGGTGATATTAGTCTTTTGGCCAGATCACCCACCCTTAAACTGACCCTAATCCACTGTGTTTTTCCGCAGGCTCGGTTTGATGCCGGTGAGCTCATCACCCAAAGAGAGCTTGTGTCTCGGCAGGTCAGTGAGGACCTTACAGAAAGAGCCTCCACCTTCGGCCTCATCCTGGATGACGTTTCACTGGTATGAAGCTGCTGGCAAAGTTAGCAACAATGGCCATGTTATGTTTTCAGTTGGATTTTTAACTTTAAGAAACAATTGTGTTGTGTTCTTTCAGACGCATTTGACCTTTGGCAAAGAATTCACAGAGGCTGTTGAGATGAAGCAGGTGGCTCAGCAGGAGGCTGAGAGGGCCCGTTTCGTTGTAGAAAAGGTATTCATTTTAATGCTCAAGTCATCCTTGTCATCCACTTGTATATTCAGGAAGTATATGTAGTCTCTATGGGGAAAAAGGTGGAAGGTTGTGAAATAAGAAAGCTCACTAAATCTTTTTACCCTTTTAGGCAGAGCAACAGAAGCAGGCGGCCATCATCTCAGCAGAGGGAGATTCCCAAGCTGCCTTGCTCATCGCCAACTCCCTGATGGAGGCTGGCGATGGTCTGGTAGAGCTACGTAAGCTGGAGGCCGCTGAGGACATCGCTCTCCAGCTCTCCCGCTCCCGCAACGTCACTTACCTGCCCCCAGGACAGGGCACATTGCTCCAGTTGCCCCAATGATAACATTTTGCCTCATGTCTGCTCCACTCTGGCTGTCACCAGCTGCTATAAGGGCCACTGAAGGGGTGGTGGAAGGAGTCAATAAAGGACTCTCAACTTAACACACATTCCTCCCACTCTTTCTCTAACCAACTCTGGACTGGGCTCTGCTGATAGCAGCATGGTGGGAGACAAAGTGAGCGGTCTGAGATGGATACATTGATGAAGTGCACCCATATTTGAGGAAGTGGAGGGTAAACCCATATATAGTACAAGAATTAACAATGCAGTAAATTCTTTAAAGATTTGTCTTTGCTACATTGTGATTCAGAGCACTGCATATTTGGAAAGCGGAGTGATTTTTAGCATCAAAGAAAAATTGCCATTTCTTTAATGATGATAATTTGTGAATGATGCTCTGTCATTGTTGTGCTGGAATGTTTCAATTTGTGTAACTACATATATTCAAATCTGTAATGAGAGGCTCTCCTTTGTATTCACTGACTAGAGTTGATTTATTCATTTGACTTAAATTCTCTGTTCTGACTTGCCAGAGGGATTAAATGTCTGGAATAAATCTGCTTTCTAGCAAAATTATTTCTCGGTGAATAACATTGGCACTCCCAATCAATTGGAAAGTGCCTCGGATAGCAGAGGAAGATCCTTCATTCTTTACAGTCATCGCCGTGTCTTTAGTTTGTGTGGAGAAAATGTTAGCCCCAGTTTCAGAAATGGCTCACCTTAATAAAATTGCGTTTCTGCTTCTGAGTGATGAGGCTTGTTCAAGGTTTCAGAGGTGAATGTACATTAGTTTCAATAAGTGTAATCATAATTGTCACCATAGGAGGGTGCATCATAATAATAAAAAACATACTGGGTAAGAGGAGCAGTCAGTTGGACTGTTGTGCTCCCTTAACAATTGCCCCATTATAGTGGTGTTTTTTTGAAAATTATTCAGGAAAAAATTGAAACTGCAATTAATTATGGGGTTCAGATTACTTTATTGTCCATTAAATTTACATAAAATGGAAAATTGTCTTTAGCTCTGCATGAGATCACACTAGTACATAAAATCAGATTTTAAAATCAGTAAGTGGAAATAGTATAAGTGCTGAGTGGATTACTAGTTCATTGGCATATGTGCCATCAAACCACAACAAAGTATTTGTATACAGAGCTGTAGTTAATAAATAAGTAATGTCCATTAAAACTGATTGTTGTAGCTAAATGAATAAATAATGTCCATTAAAAACAGCGTATTGTTGTAGCTGGAATAAATTCCAAGGGGGCTCATTTGAACAATCTGTTGATGGTCACATCCTCAATGATGAATTTTTAAATGAATTCGTGTATGTAGTTCATATATGTAGTTAAATGATAGTTTTCTTGAAGTAATTTTAGAAGCTGGCATGGTTGAAATTAAGATTTTATATCAATTATCCATTTTTCATTCTTATCCTATGCATTGTCACGGATGTTATTAATCTTTAGGAAAATATATCGCTAGTATATGGAATTTATTCACTTTCCTGGCAGTCTCCATAGAAATAAATTGTGAAATACGCGAAATGATTTACCTTATGTGTCGAGACAAAAAAAAAAACCTTAATGTTTGAAAACCCATTATCAAACTCATTTGAAGGGGTATCATCATTTTAAAAGTACGAGTTAATGGTAAAAATGGATTAAAATTCATTATCCTTCGGATTTTTCCTTAGAGGAAATGAAACGATCCTCAGGGTGTCATTATTATTTAATCAATCAAGGATTCCAGCTTCAGCGGCGTGTGCGCGCGCGCTGTGCCCTGTCTGGTTTGGAGGGGAGACGAAAAGAATCCAGACCGAGACACGCTGCCGCGCGCCTGCCCAGACAGCGGCCTGGATGCCTGGGATGAGCGCGGGACGGCAGTGGTACGCGCGAGAGCTTGGCCGGGCCACGTAGCTGGGCTGAAACCACCGGTGCGCACGCAGGTATCTCCGCAGCCCATAGCGCACATCAACACATAATCTCCTACATTTTGCACAAAAAGATCATTGGCATTGCCCGTTCTAAATGCACATCCGCGAATGTAGAGGGAGAGAGAGCGACAGAAGTGCGCGTGTAACCCCGAATCTGTGCAACTCTGATTGCACAAACGCAAGAGGGAGGTCGCTCTCGACGGAGGTAAGTCAGCAAAATGACAACAAAACGATGCCATATAACTTAATTTTATGCACTTACATGTATGACAAGCATGGCAGCTGCTGGGAAAAGCACCCGGATCGCCGGTAGCCGGTGGCCAGATATGCCGTGAGAATTGTCCGTGAGCTCAGCTAGCACTGACTTTGTGACAGTGTCGAGTTGAGTGGGTTTGTCAGTACAGCAGTCGGGTTTTGTTAGGAAAGCGGCGCTTTTCATCTTGCACGACAAGAAAGAGACATTGATAGCAAAGCATGACATCGGATTTTCATCTGGCTTCACGTGGGTCCGATTACTGTCACACTTTCCCGTTCAAAGGGCAGTATCGAAATTCAAGTGTAACGTAATGCTAAATATCTGACGTTGCTGCTAGCTTTAAGCTAACTAGCCCCTATCTGGGCGGTTTGGGGTTTAAAAAAAAGTGAAAGTCCTCTATCTGTTGTTAGCTTATACATGTTAGCAATTACTAGCCTGTAGATAGTACAACATGTGTAGGGTAATATGGTTGTTCTTGAGGTTGAGTGACCTTAACTGCACTAAAATATCTAATGGCTGCACCTTGAGCTAACGTAGCCAAGTTAGCTTTTCATGTGTATGTAGGTTAGTACCTATAGAGTATTGCTAGCTAAGTAGCCTAAGTTGGTCAGGCCTGCACAGTGTTACTGCTGTTCGGTGTACAATGTTGTCTTTTTGTTTAAACCCTTTGCTTCTTACACAGTGATACGTTCACTCTATTTAATGTAGCTTAAAAAGATTGGCCTCATCATAATGTAGCTAAACTAGAAAGTAGGTGCTGCACCATATGTCGTCATACTTGTCAAATTATGTGTGATGTTGGTTTCGCATTTAGTAGCCTCGTTTGCCAGATATAGTAAGCCTGTTTGACCCTTCCTTTTGTATTTCAGTCATGTTTCAATACGTTTTTTAGTGTTCCCATGTTGTGTTTTCCTATTAAGATTAGAGATAGCCCAGGAGTGAACATCAGTGGACTGCAGTCAGACTTGACAGTGTCTCTCTCAGTGCAGTGATGTGAATAAAGCAACTTGGTATGGGACAGCTCGGGGCTGAGATAATATTCCCCCACTTTTCTGTGATACCTTAGATGATTTATACCAGACCCAAAACACTAGGTACTGCTCTTTGACCCGATTATGGGCTTTAGGGCCAAATGCCTACAGAGGCATGGAGCACTCCTGCAGTGCACCACACAGTGAGCTGGTTAAGGTCTTATGAGTTTGGACAGAGTGAGGAATGTGAACCCTCACACGGTCCTACGCAAGCCGCTGAAAGAGAAAGCTCATTAAAGTTCAGACCTGCGAGGAAGAATGGATCTGAGGAGCTCTGCTGTATAAGAAGAGGTGATCATGACACATTTTGACTGCTCCAGAGGTCACATCTTCTTTACTCTCGCAAGGCAAGCACTTGCGCCATTTAATGTTGTTTGGTTTAAGTGTTGTATAGTCTCTTTGCAGTACAGCTCCCATCCTGTGTCATTCAAATCTTAAGCCACAGTAGCATCTATCCGGTATGTGACGGGCTTTGTGGCTCACCCTATGTGAAATTAGTTTTGGTTTCTCATCATGTCCCTATAGTTTGATTGAGGGAGGCTATAAATCGGTTATTGTTGAACTTTGATTTTTATTTTTTTTAGCAAGTTTTGCCGAGCATTAGTTATGCTTTGGATTACTTAAATGGGCTGTCAGAGAGAATTTCATGTATGCACTTTTCTCTTTTTGCATCAGGGTGCAAAGTTCATCTTTGAAAGCTGTCCAAACTAAAAAAAAAAAAAAAAAAGGCAGTCAGAAATGATCACCATTCCAATAGATTTGACCCTCCGATCTGACAAGGTGATTGTGTAGACTAATTACCAGTGATATTGAGAAGCCTGCGCTCTACTTGATTCCCACATCAAAGGACTGCATTATTTCACTGCAATTGAAACTCAGAAATGACTCATCTCAGATAATGATAAGCAGCTGGAAGGATTTTACTCAATATGGGTTACATAACTATACTGTGTGTTTGTTTATTTGCATGTGTGTTTTCAGCAGTGAATTTAGTACTTTTGATTAGTTTTAAATTGTGAATAGGAAATTAAATGCATTCTTAAAGTTATATGTTATATCTTTAATGCTAAATACATGTTAAGTCAGCTTTATGCAGTGGGTTCTCATGCAATGTATATTTCTCTGTCATCCAGACACGGGAAAATCTATTGGGCTTTGTGTCTAAGACTGCCATGTGAGTTGAGTTGCTCTGTCGTTGCAGAGCTCGCCCTCCCCTTGAGGTCTTAATGCTCTCAGAACTGCTGTCCAATTCTCAGAAAGGATCAGTTAGCATGCACAGGAAGACAGGTGTGTCTATATGTATGGATAGTCAAATTCTACCAAATGGGTTTCACTTGTGCTTGCAAAACTGGTAAAACATTTTTGTTTGTTTAATAAAACGTAAATATCATTTAGCTCCATTCGCATCTGATGAAGTGGCAGGAGGAACAGGAAAATCAGTTCATGTAGAGATTATTGCAATTAATTGAGAATCAATTTGACTACGACTTAGGTGAAGATATATTGTTGAGATACACAAAAACATTGATCAGCGTACAGGGCTGAAAAATATTAAGAGAATAATATCCTTTTAAGTACTGAAGAAGGTTTTTGGTTTTATTTCTGAAGACTTTAAGTAGCTTCTGTTCAGTTTTAATTAGAGTTGGTATTAAACCGTCAGAATTAAAGGCTGTAGTATAAAGAAGAAACCACAAATGAAAGCAACTCTTTAGGTGACAAATACTGCTCTGGAAAAACTAAAAGGGGAAAAAAAAATATGCTTTTGGTTCATTGTGATCAGTCGGTATCATCGCAGTTGTCAAAATCAGGCTTGTCATGTTTGCTATAATTGCGTAGCTCCACTCTCATGTCACTCATTTCTGGCACTCTCTGGAACCCTTCATTTTAATCATGACTGTAAATTAAAGATTGGAACAAAGTAGCCTCAATGGGTCGGGTGGGGGAATGTTTGAATATAAAAGTGCGTCTTGGCCTGTTTTCTGTTTTCTTTGTAGACCGTGGAGCGCTGTGCGTTCAAAGAAATAAAGCTTAAGACATTTGTGAAGACACAGAGGAGAGGATGTTTGCCATCTCCAAGGAAGGAAATTCGTTTTTTGTTTCTTGCTCAGTGAGGTTTTGTAGTGAAAAAACCACCATAGTGCACACTCATTATGGCAAGTGGGGCGTAAGGTTGTTTGAGGTCAACCAACTGTCAGCCAGGGACACCCCCAGCTTTAGATGTGCACAAAAGTCAAGAACATATGTACAAACCCCATAAAAGCAAAGAGAAAACAGATTGATTTGCTTTAACACTGTCCATTTCATCTTGACTTTGCATAAATATGAAGATCTTACTGTAGGTTACTAACTGCACAGTGCTGAAGCTTCATTGAAAAGATGAAATACAGTTTCCTGTGGTTTCTATTCGCAATACAAGCTCCTGAGCTGTGGTTACTCTATACTTTCTAACAGTCAATGGGAGGTATGTGTGCAAGTTGGTTCGTGTTGCTTAAATAAATGCACAATCTTTTGTTTATATTTATTGTTATTATTAATTTATTGTCCCCTTGGGGAAATACATTTTTTCACTGTGTTAGTAGTTTTAGACACACGCACAGGTCTGAGCGCACACACACACACACACACACACACACACACACACACACACACACAGAAACCTATACACATGCTTTCCACACCAAATGTTACACTGGAAAGATGATATGAAACATAATTATGGTTGGGTGTAGGTGTTGATTGGAGCAAATATTTATTGTTTGAAGATGCAGATTGTAGGTGTGGTGATGTTTTGTGATTGATTCTATGTTTAAATCGTCAATTATTGAACTATTAACAAGCCTGTGAAGATTTTTCTGTTCTAAGACTCAGAAGATATTTTTACATATTTGTTTATGCATAATACGTCTCAACGGGGTATAATAGTCTCTTGTTGTATTTATGTCGTTGTACATATGCTGTTAAATTAAGATATATTATGGTGTGTAACTCCAGAAAGCAAACTCTCTGCATTATATTTTAAAGTTGAAGTATTTCAGTTGATGTCTGGAAAGATTAAGACGCTTCTGAAATTGAAGTCACTTGTGAAGGTTGTGGTTTTGACTCCTACACACAACACTGAAACATCTGCGGCCAAATGTGCTGCACAGTGTTCAAAAGTTGATAATATGGTTGTAGTTTCACTTTAGACTTTCTTGTCACACGAGACGCCACCCTTTCTAATCTCATCAATATTTCTCCTGTTTCTTCTCTGTCTGATCTCATAGGTAATGCACTGTAAATGGCACTTCAAGCAGTACGCAGAAATCCTTGCAGCAGTTCCGTGTCTGGCATTCAGCTCGTCTTTACCAGCTCTGCAGTCTGAAGACACTGGCACCCTGCAGGGCAGCAGCCTTCAGAGATATTGAATCTGGCAGCTGCCCACACCTCATACAAACTCAAGAGCCGTTTAGCTTTAAATGTTCAGCATCAAAAGATAATGAGCCTTTGATTTTGCAATCTGATATCTGAACATATGAAACAAAACTTGGAACAGATTTTATGTCTTACCAACTGCATTTCCTACCTTGGAGAGGATGGATGCTCTTTTTGAATCAGGTTGACTATCTCTCACCTCATCCCCTCCTTCCTGTCTCTTCAGTAGAAGGAGGGTGGGGGATTGGTGTGGCATCCCCTGCCCCTCCTTGTAGAGTAGGCTAGTCTACCTAAGCACCATAGCAGTTACTGTTTTCCATTGCCTTGTGCTCCCACCAACTCCATTCCCTCTCCCTATTCATGAAATCCTGCAAGAGCTTCAAGGAAGAGATTTCCGTCCCTAGCCTTGGCGGGATGTCACAGGAGGAAGGACGAAGGGCGCCAGTGTCCCAGTCTTATTATCACTCACCTAACCCAGATCTGGACCTGACGGGAAAGCTTTATAAGAGGGAGGTTGGTGGTAAGCCTTATTCTGTGTTAGTGGACAACAAAATGGCAGCCAAAACATCCATGGGAGATCAGAATATTGGTCAGTTGCCCACTCAACATATCACCCCTCAGCAACATCAGCAGTATTTCAGAGAGGGAGGAGCAGTGCAGGAGGTGGGGACGCAGGATTCCCAGGCTGGCAACGATGGCACCTCTGATGACACTGAAGACAATGACGACGACGAAGAAGAGGGCGAGGATGAGGAGGAGGATGGGGAGGAGGAGGAGGAGGGCTTCAAGCGTGAGCAGATCATTGTCGAGGTTAACCTGAACAACCAGACACTTCATGTATCCAAGGGGGACAACAAAACTGGAACCACAGCTGATGACTCTGAGAGAGCAGGCAGCGACAATGATGAAGACGACGACGAAGATGAGGAGGAGGAGGAGGAGGAGGAAGAAGAAGAGGAGGAGGAGGAGGAAGAGGACAGCCCTGATGAAGAAGAGGAGGAAGAAGACGAGGAAGATGAGATTGAGAGGCAAAGGCCAAGGTCAAAGAGGGCCCGTCGGGGCTCGAGTAGCATGGCAGCTCCCAGCCAGCCACGGAGGAAAAGCCTCAGAACAGCTCTGAGCACTGCCACTGCTGGAATGACCACCAGGGGCCGGCGGAAGCGCATGGATCCTCCAAAGAGCAAGCGCAGGTCAGCCAGGTCAGCTCCATCGTCTGCCGGTTCCACAACGACAGGAGGGAAAACGGAGGTGGAGGAGAAGGAGATGCTGGCGTGTGAAAAGTGCCCCCGAGTGTTTAACACGCGCTGGTACTTGGAGAAGCACATGAATGTCACACACAGGCGGATGCAGATTTGCGACAAGTGTGGCAAAAAGTTTGTCCTGGAGAGTGAGCTGGCCTTACACCAGCAGACTGACTGTGAGAAGAACATCCAGGTAAAGCAAACCTCTCCAGTCTCATCACATCTCTGTAATTACTCTTGCAAATTTACCTTTTATTCTGAATGGTTATTATTTGATAACATTTTTATTAGGGATGCATCATGGATATTTTTTTTTAGCTGATACTGATATAATAATTACCTGCATCTCATGGCCGAAACTGATAAGATAACAATAATTTCACATTTTTTAATTTTAAAAAGGAGTTGATAACCTAAAGTTTATGCACACCTGAGGATAAGAAAGTCTAAAATGTAAAATCTCTAACTGTAAAAAAAAAATGTTTGGAATTCTAGTGTTCACTGTGTGGCTCCACCCAGGTGCAGCAGTCTGGCGTAGTGAGCACGACAACAGCGTGCTGCAATTGACTGAATTTATCAGTCTGACATACATCATGCATCCCTAATTTTTATATGTGGATACATTTTTAAGCTTAGTTTGAATTTGTAATCTCCCTAATTTGCAATGTCTGTGGCTGCCTAATAATAATAATAACAATATTAATGATGTTTTATGTTTTCCAAATTCCAGTTGTGAATTATTGGTAGTATTAAAAACTTTAAAACATAATAATTTTAAACTGACATGTGAAAGCAGAGTGGAGCATTTCTCACAAAGGCCGTCTCAAAATGATAACGTGTAGAAAACAAATGTTAAAAGAATCTATTGTCATCTGCTGTCTTTGATGGTATCATAGTTCAAGTTTATCAAGTTTTACTTCTCTCAAACAGAAAAGGGTAATTCAGCTTAATAGGGTCATATGGCTACTTTGAATTGCTTGAATTTAGCCTCCTGAACTTGATTTGCATCTTCAGTTCCTTTGTTGAGGAAAGTGCTTTCACCTTTTGACAAAAAACAAATCACATCAAATCCAATCTTTTTAATTCACATTTGGGTAACTTTCATGTCATCCTAAATCAGATGGAAGTCTTTTTTTTTTTTTTTTGCGTCACAATCCCACCACTCCTGGCTCCGACTCATGCTCACACATGCATAGACCTCAATACAGAAGTAGCAGCCACTGCTCCACAAAAAGCCTTGTGACAAGTTCACACTGGAACATGATATTGGCCACATATCAAAAGTAATGTAAACAGCCAAACAAACGAAAGAAAACATCAGATTTGAGCGATAAATCAGAAATCAGCACCACGGCTTGCAGTGTGAATGAGCGTAAGTGTAATACAGTATCCATAAAAATCAATCATCCGCTTGGACATATTCATGTTTTATTAATGACAGTGAATTACAGCGGCTTTGAAAGGATTTCTTTACAGTGATCAGCAGATAAAGATAATCAAATCGATCTAAATTAAGTGCAAATGTAACACGAAATAACTGATTGCATAAGTATTTACCTTCTGTTACTCTAATGTACCAAAATCAGCTCTGGTGTAGTCTACATAATCTACATAAGTTGAATGGAGGTCACCGGTGTTGAATCAAAGCGTGAAAAGGGATTGTTCGGTTCAATAGACCTGTAGCTGGAGGGTTTTTGACGAATGGTCGGTAAATTTCCTGGACAAGAATATATCATGAGCACAAAGGATCATACCAAAACAAATCAGAAAAGAAGCAATTGAGGGTAGGATACAAGAATGAATATCCGTCCGTGTACAGAGAGGTTAGTTTAAAATCAAGTTTAAAAAATGATGAAGAGCAAATCCTGTCTTGAACAGGCTGACTTCAAAGACCGTGATTAAAAGCTCTTGTGAGGTGACCAACAGGCCTGTGGCAGCTCTGACAGAGTTTCAGGGTTCATGGCTGAGATGGGAGACAAGTGTACACACAACATTTTCCCCGGTGCTTCACCAGTTTTATGTTGGTGGGAAAAAGAAAAACACTGTTGGAGGGAGGAAAAAAAAAAAAAGCTCACATGATAACTTGGCTAGCATTTGCCAGAAGGCATGTGGAATACATAAAACAAAGTGGAAGTCTTTTCTTTGAGATGATGAGACTAAAAATAAGCGTTCTGGCTTTAATTTTCAATGCTTTCGTTTTGGTGTTTTTATATGTTGGTGACAGCGTGATGTGGATATGGCTCTCTGCTGTAGGCGCCGCAGTCTGCAAGAGGAACTGCCAGTACATGTGGCAGGTCAAGTGTCCAAGTCGGTCGAAGCTTGAATCCAGTTGAGAATTTGAGAAACAAGTAGAAAAACTGCAGTCCCAAATGTGCAAAGCTGATACGTATTGATCCACACAGATTTATAATGCTAACTTTGTTAAATATTGACTTGAAAGGATTTGAATACTTGCAGAAATGATTGTTTTGTAATTTATGGAATTTACCTCCAAATTAAAGTCTCTCTCTGTTGATCACTGTCCAGGCAAAGGTTGAGTACTTCATAAAAGTGTTGTAGACAAATTGGCATTGATGAAATATGATTTTCTTCCCTCACAGCATCTAAGGGGTTTTGTGTATTAGCTGTCAGATATCCAGAGTGAATTCAGGAAATTAGGCACATTTAGATTTTTCCCCAGCAGAGGGAGCTGGAGTATAATGAAACAATTTTGACATACCACCTCATGGCCATCAGGTGTTGTTCCTCATATTTATCAGCAACAACAAGCTTAATCAAAATATATTTCTTTCTACTTATTTGTGTCCTTCAGTGTGTCTCCTGCAACAAGTCTTTTAAGAAGCTGTGGTCACTGCATGAGCACATTAAGATTGTGCACGGCTATGCAGAAAAGAAGTTCTCATGTGAAATATGTGAGAAGAAGTTCTACACTATGGCTCACGTCCGTAAGCACATGGTTGGTAAGTAGGGGCATCTTTTTTTCTACAGTTCATATTGTGCTGTCTCACTGATATAGTGATACCATATTGAGGTTGTGAGACCACCACAGGGCTTTCAGTTCAATAAGACGGTGCCACAATAACACACAAGGTGCTTTGCCTTTTTTGTGAGATGATCAGATGCATTTTCTTTGATTTTACATTTAATGTTACTGACCACAGGTTGTCACTTGAGGGTTAATAGAATTGCATGTTTTTAAAACCTTGATATTACCTGGTCAGGTGTATGCAGTTGTCTCAATATTGTTTTCCCCTCTCTCTCTCTTCCCTTCCCCCAAACACAGCTCACACTAAGGACATGCCATTTACCTGTGAGACATGTGGGAAGTCTTTCAAACGCAGCATGTCTTTAAAAGTTCACTCACTCCAGCATTCTGGAGAGAAGCCCTTCCGTTGTGAGGTAAGATTCGCACACACTGTGGCTTTGTTCAGACATGATACTGTGTGTTCTGTTAAATCCAGATTGTATCTAGATCAAGATATATGATATATATCAAACCTCTAATCAAGCCTTTACAATTTCAGACAAAGGCAACATGATTGCAATTTTCAATACATGTTCCACAAGGTTAATAAAGGAGCAAAACAGTCTACGAGTTTTAACAAATCTTATTAGAGCTCTGGAATGTTAAATCATCTATATCAACTCACTTCATCTTAGACTTTCTTGCCCTCAGGGGTGCATAAATTTATCTGCAGGTTGTGAACTTTTACAGTTATCTTATTGGCCATTAGAAGAAGGTTATTATTGGTTATTGTATCAGTTCGGAGAAAAAAAAAACATATCGCGCATCCCTAGTTGAGACATTTCACAACAGTATCATCATGTACTGTGACTTACTTCTCAAGGTCGAAGAGGGCAGCTGATGATGTACATCAGATAGCTACTTTAAAAAAATAAGGTGATTGAACGAGTCTCAACTTACAAATACCTGGGTTTTTTCCTAGAAGAAACTCGGGGTGAAGCTGGGTTTCTATTATAGAAACAAATGCTGTTTTTCATTTGGTGCAAAAAGCCATTGATTATGGTGCTATTTTATATATGCATGCAAACTCATCTCCTCTGAAAATGTTAGATCCAGTATACCATGCTGCGTTGCGATTTGTCTCTGGTTCGGGTTTCCGCACACATCACTGCAGTTTGTATGAGAAAGTT
>JBBPCS010000672.1:10793602-10821675 GCA_037974645.1 Hollardia meadi
CTTGGCCAGGACTCCCTTGTAAAAGAGATTTTGAATCTCAATGGGAATATTTCCTGGTAAAATAAAGGTAAAATAAATGTATCTCCCCTGCATCTATAGCATTCATTCATGCTAAGATTTGGGCTTCTTGCTCCTACTGATTGTATCTATTGAAATGCTACAAAATAGAACAAAATACAAGTTTTTAAACGACCATATGGCTAGTCTCACTTGGGACTAAAAAAAACATTCAATGAAAAACAGCTGAAGTAGTGTTTTGGAGTTTTGTTGCGCTGTATCCAAATTTTTCTTCAATGTGATCACAGAAACATTTGTGTTTACAGTCTAATCTCAAAGAGGAATTTTAAAACTGAATGGAACCCGTTTGTCTCGTCCGCCGTCATTATCAACCTTTCACATGCTGCTGTTGACGAAATGTGTGTTGCCATGTGAAAGGTCTGTCAGGTGACATGAGCCTTCTCACCATGAAAGTTCCCAACCAGGCAGCATGCATTTTTTTCTAAGCGGCTTAAATTCCACAGTTGAACGATGAGTTTTCCTCCCGACGGTCATGGTTTGATTTACTTTCCTGCTGAAACACCCTTTGGAAAATATGCAGTGTTTTTCCTACATCGAGAAATGTTTGGTAGAACCCAAGAAAAGTCACCAGCACCAAAATGATGAATGATGATTGAGAATAGAGATGGTAATTAAATTCCTCTTTTAATCATAATTTATAAAACAACTGCTGAACAAGCAGAAAATAAAACCTTTGTCTCTGATGTGTCAGAACTTATATAATGTTGACACTATGCAGTGAGTGATGGTGTGCATTATTGTTTGTCATAAACAAACACACCCACACACACACAAATATCACCTTTCGTGCTTTGCCTTTGTAATGTGTATTTATTTTGAGTTCAGTACTGAATGAGTGGCTGGCTGTTTCTGACTGACGGTTACAGTTTTGCAGAATTTGCCCTTGTGTGCCTCAAAAGGAGCCTCAAGGTAGTTTTCCCTCATTAGTTTGAGCAGAGGAGTGTCGGTGCCATGTGGTTTGTGAGCAACCCAAAATAGTCAGTTCTATTCAGCTGATGTCTTTCAGCGGGTGCCGTCCTGCTTTATTTTGAATATCCATTTGACAGTTATGTCACCTCAGCTACACAGGGAAGCTAAAGTCCGACCGTGTCACATATTGGCAAACCAAGCAAACGCTGTGTTCACCGATTAACTGGAACATAAGGTAAATGTAGAACCAAATGTTCTGTGCTCTGGGTGCTCTAATGGATATCTCTTATGGATGCCTTTTGTCACGTTGTGTGTCAGGATTTCCAAGCTTATTTCTGCTCAACAGGGTTGGTTACAGTTGATTATCGTATCCCTGTCCTGACTAATTCGGAGGAATTTGACAGATGGGGTGCTTTACTCCCATCCGAGTTCTTTTTATGTCCAGCTGCTTGAATGGATTGCACACAGGGAACATGTGTGTATGGGTGGAGCTGCTTTAATTAAATGTTTGAAGTCATCCAACTCTGTAACATGTGATTACACGCTTATTAAGGGTGCATGTCATGTATAAGTCTTTCTACTCGATGGTCGGACTCTGTAGCGCCATATGGAATCTGCCACATTTTTTCCCCATAGATATTTATTTAGCCAGGTGGTGCCATTGATGTTATAAATATCTCACTGTAGGAAAATACCTGACCAAGAAAGCCTCGTAGTGCAAACATACAGCGTGGTTATACACACCCAAAGAAATGTGTTATTGTTAACTCACTTCAGTGACCTCATTTCATAATGTTATGTAGATATGAATGAGAAACCTGCTTCCTTTCATAAGGCCAGGAGATTAAGAGAAATCTTTTTTTATGCAGCTAGACTTCTGGAGAAAACATATTTCTTTGCCACGTATTTCGTCATCCTGAGCTGGGCTCCCTCATACCCACCTGCCTAAGTGGACGTGTTCCAGCAACCTGGTTTCTAGTATGCATGTAAAAAAGTGTGTGCAGATGTAACAGGATAGTAGTGTGTCTGTAAGTGAGGTCACATAATTTGTGCTTATATAACATGTTAATGCTTGAAAGAAACGAATATAAATAATATTGTGAGTCAATGTGTTAAATCTCATGATTGATTGTTTTAAAGATGTTAAAAGAAACATTTTCAACCAGTTGGCACATAAAGAGTTTTGTGTATGTCTGCACACGTGTGAATGTTTTTATGTGTGCCTGTGTACTGACCTGGTGTGTGCATGTTATCTGAATGCCTCTGTTGTCTCTGTAGAACTGTGACGAGCGGTTCCAATACAAGTACCAGCTACGCTCCCACATGAGCATTCACATCGGACACAAGCAGTTCATGTGCCAATGGTGTGGCAAAGACTTCAACATGAAACAGTATTTTGATGAGCACATGAAAACACACACAGGTGAGGAAAATGTATAATTTTGGCTTTCTAAGTGCACCCATTGTCTTCCAAACAGACCTGTTGTGCCAGTGTTCATGTGGTCTGTTGTTCCAGTCCTTTTTGAACCCAGGAACTTCAGGAATCTTTGCAGGAAGTGAGGAACATAACCTGCACTGTGACTGCAGAAACCTAATTCTAGTTTTAAACCCCCTTTTGACTGCTTTGTAGGAAACTGTGAACCTAACCCATGTAGCGACTGGAAGAACTAACAACTGGGTTTAAATTTAAATCCCAGGGTATTGTTCCTGCCCCACTAAGACGTTCCTGTTTTCAGAGGTTGTTGCTCACAATGGCCCAGGAACTATCAGGGTGGAGTCTCCAGTAAATAAAACATTGTTTCTAAAAATAAAAAAAAAAGACACTGTGCAAAACATAAATAAAACAGAATGTGATAAATTGCGAATCCTTTTTGACATATTTGAAAGTTATGGAATGCTCAAAAATCACCTGTTTGGAATATTCCACAGGTTAACAGGTGATAGTATTATGATAATGATAAAAAGGGGCATCCTGAAAGGCTCTGCCATTCACAAGCAAGGAAAGGACACATGATTGTATGAAGGATATTACTACATGAGCCTGGGAACACTTCATACTTACTGTTGACTGTTTTCACTAAACACATCTATTATCATTCTACGTGAATAAGAATACAAAAAGTGCATAAAGGAATTCGTTAAGTCCTGAATTAATTCCTGCAAACTGTTCAAAGCTGTTATCAGATCTTATGTTTTCATTCTACCTCCTGAAATGTTTTGCGATGAAAACATTGCAAAACAACAATGTTCCTGGAGTCAGTCTTCCAGCCAGTCAGCATACACTCCCTGAAAAGACATGGGATATTTCCAAGTTGAACATTATAGTGGTAAGCAAGAAGACTTCGCCCAGTTTTTGTAATGAGAGGGCGTTCTACATCAGAGAAGAGACTTGCATACATTGTGGCTTATAATGACTACCCAGACACATGCTGTATTACATCCCTCTGACTTTCTGTCTCTGCTGCATTGCTATTTCGAAGATCAGACTGAGCAGTGCAGCCTGTACGTCCTTCAGGTTTTTTCTCAAGCCGGGCCTGTCGTGGGTGGAGTCGCTGCTCCCCGTTGGCCCTCACGAATCTATTTGTGATGTGTAATTACGCTACCCTATCCTCTCCCTGCCGCTAGCATCCAATTTAGCCTCCTGCAGGAGGAGACACACCCAGTCGTGCCCTGTAATAGGCAGCACACGTTAGACACAAACTCCCAAAGTTTGGTTTTTCGTGATTTCTTTTTGAGTGTAATGTAACAGTTAGAGAAGACAGGCACATTAGCTGTCACCTTTTTGATATTCGGGTGGTGTGGAGGAGCTTCACGCATAATGTGCACGGATAAGGCATTTACAGAGCCCTTCAGCAGCCTGTTAATAGATGCCTGTGTGGGTAGTAGCAGGCACATTCAGTGGCTCCGTGGAGGGAGGTTAATGAGAGTGGCATTCCAATCGAGCTGCTGTTGTTCATTTCACATCTCTTCTCCTCAAAGTGTGAATTGTAATAGCTTCCTGTGGAGCTGGTGGGTGGACTGCAAAGACCCTCAATTCAAGATGGCAACTTATTAGCATATTTAAAAGAGAATTGTTGCTCTTAGTAGAGAGAAATGTTTAAAGGGGAAAAAGTTAAGCTTATCATTGGGGAGCTTTAATCAATTGATTATTTTAAATATAGCCATCACATTCGATAACAAAAGATCCAACTCTGGTGCATCATATTTTTTCTGTGTAGCTGTTTTCTTTATTAATAGTCTCTGTCTTTTTCACACCTCAGTCTCTGATTTTCTGAATCTGTGCAGGAGAGAAGCCTTTCATTTGTGAGATTTGTGGGAAGAGCTTCACCAGCCGGCCCAACATGAAGCGCCACCGCCGCACCCACACTGGGGAGAAGCCCTATCCCTGTGAGGTGTGTGGCCAGCGCTTCCGCTTCTCCAACATGCTCAAAGCACACAAAGAGAAGTGTTTCCGGGTCACCAGCCCTGTGGTTCTGCAGACCAGCGGCCCGCCTGTGCCTGTCCGAATCTTTGGCAACACCTTCTCCTCCTCTTCCTCCCCATCTGGTCCCGGTCCCTCAGCTGCCACCCCGGCCACCACCTCAGCACCCGTGGGCCTCAGCCCGACAGGAGGACCCATGCCTTCACGGGGCCCTGTGGGACACACCTTCTCCCACGTGCAACTTCACTCAACCCCCACTCACCATCATCCCCACCCCACGACAACTCAACAACACCTCTCTAACGCACCCCAACACGCCCCAACTCACGCCCACCACCACCTGGCCGTGCCCCCAGTCTCTCACCTGCCCCCACCCCCAGCCCTTTTCAAGAGTGAGCCCTTAAACCACTGTGGGCACGAAGACAGCAGCTACCTGCACCACATGGCTCCCCCTGACAAGGGCCCCGGAGCCCCACAGCACCACTGAACTGTGCTCCAGCTCTGCAGGCCCACACCAAACCGCGCCTTGTTTCTCCTCTTCTCATAGTCCTGCCTCAGTCTCACAGTTGCTAGGCCCCCGATGTAAGGGTGCTCCTCTCAAGCAGATTTGAAAAAACTCAAGCTAAACATACACACCTCTGTATGTGATACAGACTGACACCCTTAGTGCACGTTATTTAAGTAAGACCCCTACTTAAATACCTTGGTCAACTGAAAGATTTTAAAACCTCTAGAATTTTTTTCTTGGAACATTTTCTTAGAAAATCTACACACAATTATCTCTGTGCAAGTTCTCTATCTGTACATTGATGGGCGTATCTCCTTTTCATCAAAAGCTGATGATGGAAGTCACCATATGTATTATCTGGGCTTCATGGATCCGTGTCATTGAACTTTTCTCTTTACGTAATGTTGACTTACGGTTGCACACTGGTCAGGATTTTTGCTTTTTGTGCAGGTCCTCCCATAGCAATACTCGACCTGTCCTCCTAGTTGTACTGCAGAGCCTCGGGCCTCCCCCACAGAAATGTTAAATGAATGTTGTAACTGGTTGTACCTGACCCTTTCTCCTAAGGCGTGAGGCGTTCTGTCAGAAGGGCAACAGCAGTAGTGTAAGTCACAGTGCCATAGGTTACAGTAAAAAGTCTGGGTTTTTGTAAAGGACATTCAAGAAAAGGTTTTTGTAAATGGTTTGTTGAATCTAGACAAAGTCAGGTCTAGTTTCATATCATGGTTAAATGGTGCTTTCCATTCCAGTACATTAAATATTTCTTAATTTTGTGATTTGTGTAATCTTACAAAATAACAATGTATTGGGTCATCCAGAACATGACATGCCAGACTTGCTTTTCTGCAATGGTTTCAAGGAATGACTAGATATTTTGTGATTAATAAACTCAAGTTAGGTAGGACATACCGTAGGCACACCCCCCCTCACACTTACTCAAGCACACGCGCAAAAGACCATATGGTCACTGTTTTACTTACTGCGATCAGTGCAACCTCAGCTTTTAGTACTGTTGGTTAAAGAGATGCTTTTAGATAACTGATGACTGTCAGATACTGCCACTGTGAGGGGCCACACACATGGCCCCATCAGGATTAACCCAACCTCCTTTCGCTGCTGTGTAAATGATACGGGTTACCATGTTAAAGGTCATTTAACACACCATATACACACACCTGGGACCTTTTTTCATCAGTTTTTAACAGGCAATTATGCATATTCCTCTCAGCCTATATTCCACGGTTTGGTGTGGGGTGTTTTAACGTAAAGATTTTTAACTTTCATCATACTGACACGTTGATCCACACAGGCAAATGTGCGTGTCTAAACCTGTTGAATGTTGCCTACGCAGAATGATGGCTTGTGAGTCATTCATATGTTTCTATGTTCTCTGATAATTTGCTCAGTTTTAAGCTAATGAATGGTTCTGCAGTGTAGGATATACTGTAGTTAGCACATGACAGGAAATGTCAGGATGAGAGGCAGTGGTCACGGAACTTCTAATTCTTATATAAATAAGCATACATGTGATCAAGTCAGCGCAACAAATTTCATTTATTGATGTAATAGCCGATGGTGTGAATGTTATTTGGTTAAGCGTAAATGGTTGGGGAAGTATTTGACTTGGATTTGAAATGCCTGTTTGTTAGCCCTTCACCCAGTCTGACTGCAGGCAGATGTGTGTTAAGGAGCAACATTAAGCTTTTTGTGTGTGTTGGTGTGTGAGAGAGAGAGAAAGCGTATGTATGTGTGCATGCATTAGTCTCCACCAGTCTGTCTGGTTGTCCCCAGTGCTCTTGTACCAAAAGCTGCTTTTACACAATGTTCCCCAATTATATGTGTATTTGGGGACACCTGAGATGGACAATAGCAGTAAATTTGACATGATCCTCCTTCTAAAGAATTCAGTCTGAAGTGGTTAAGCTCAGTAGTTTAGGATGCCCCTTTTCTTTTTCTTTTTTTATTTGAGACCTGCAATTATCCTGACATTTCTGTGGGTCTTGATATTGCTGCATTATTAGCTTATCATCCTGCCCACTCGGGTTCACTGCTGTGCTCCAGCATTTTGCAGTATGGATCTTTGTCTTGTTGTTTTTTGTTTTTTTTAAAAAGCCTTTCATTTGTGTGTATTCTCTGCACTTTACTGCTGCGTGGGTGAGGCGCAGGGAAGGGGTCGGGGGGAGGGGGGGGGGAGAGACGACTGACAATGCATTGTGGAACAGAGTGCAGTTATGGCTGCATGGGAAAGGGTGGAGGTGATTACTTTGAGTGGATGTTTTTAGGCAAGGAAAGGAGGAGAATCCCGGGTGGAGGTGGATAGTGTGGAAGGGACCATAGCACACGAAGGACATTTCTTTTAGTATGTGCATAAATTTTATTTCCTGTTTTCTCAAAGAAATACTCTTTTGCTCCAGTATGGACCTCCCCTCAAAATGAAAGCGATGTTCCTCCTGCTCTGGCAACTTTCCACTAGCCCCTCCAAGCTACGTCTGAAATACATTCTTCTGTTATGTTTGTTAATGGTGTTTTTCTCAGTCATGTCCTGTTTTGTTTTTTTCTTTCAGTGTGCTGAATGATTCTCCTCCTCCTTTCTTTGTTATTTAGAATGCACTTTCTACTAAAATTCTTGGCTAGTTAAGAAAAAAAAATAACATTGTATGTCCTTTAAAGATGTTTTTAAAAAAAAAATCAATATACTTTTTCCCCTTTGTATTTTTAACCACTTAATGTAGCAATTCGTATTTTATTATTGTATCTGGTACAAAATGTGCAGCTTTATAATGTCCTGGTTTGTCCTTTTTTTGTATGTTATCTGGCAATTGGGGAGAAGTGAAAAAGTTGGGCCTTTTTTTGATAATGTACATTTAACTGACTGCTAACTTTAAGAAGTAAAAACAAGTAGCCATGATTATCACATATTTGTGTGCCTCTTTTTCTTCAAACGCCGCGACTTGACTGTGAACAGTTGGTTAGCTAAACAAGGACTGGTGATTACACATGAAATAAGAAAAATAAACACTGTGCACAGCATGCTCCCGATAGCAGGTCAGCAGGTTTAGTTGAACTCTAAGCTTTCTGGGAAATCTTATATTCCAGTTGCAACTGCACAGCCTCGATTAGCTTGAGTGCTACTATTTTTAGGTCACTGGGTTCGTGGCCCGTAACCAAACAACGTGTGCTGGGTGCACATGACGGAGGTTCAGAAGTGGACTTCATTGCTTTTATTTGATGAGGGAAGTTTTAGGTCCTCTTTTCTTTCTCTTTTTTGGTGAGCACTTCCTATTCTTTCCTTGTGACCCATTAGGAGCAAAAACATTTCTTTTGGCAAGTCTTTTTAAATTGTTTTTTTCAGATCTGAGTGTTGAGTGACTTTGACCGTCAGTGACCTCAGGCAGGGAGTCTTCGGTTTGGTAACGTACAGCTCCAGTCTTTTCCTCTAAACCCACATCATAATTTTAGATGAGCAGTTGCATATGGACATAGTGTTTTACCAATTAAATATCAGACCCAAGAGTGAAAACGGGATTGTGTAAAGAAGGTCACCCTTTCCTGGAACTCTTGTTTCTCCAACTCAGCCAGCTTTATTATTTATCATCCATTAACAGTGTGCACCCTCTAACAGCATATTAAGACATTTACTGTTGCTAGAATACCTCAGAAAATGCTCAAATGTGTGCCCTCTATCACCATGGGTGGTTTTAAGTGGCGCACCAATGAGTCACAATCCCATAAGGTAGCTGAGCAGGCCTATGGGTAGAGAAAAGTGAGTGACTCACTGATGGTGAGTGGGTGGTCAGGTACCGAGGCTCACTTCACGAGCAGAGGACATAATAACACACCGTCGGCACATCTCCATTCCCATTCGGATTTGAAAATAGTCAGCCACCCCAGCTGTTAGTCATTATGCCTTGTGGTGTAGAGGAGGGAGGCCTCTGTCAGCAGGGAGATAAAGAGAGGGGGGCTTCACGCCGTGTTTATCAGGCGGGTGTTTGCTCCTCTGAAAGTTGCAGTGCGGTTCATTAATCGCTGTGTGTGTGTGTGTGTGTGTGTTTGCAAGGTTTTTATCAAGACCACTGTCTTGTGGGAGGAACACAGAGCCGACATAAGCAAGCTCCCTCGCTGCGATGCTAATGTTTCACTGTAGTTATTAAATGGAAACGCCACGTTCTGTCAGATTTTATTCCAATCAGACACTCTGATGTTTATAATACAGCTTTATAGCCATTTCCTGGATCTCTCTGGAATTTTTCCACTGTACTGACACACTGACCCAAATCCTTATCCTGTCCAAGGAAGGTGTTTTTTTTTTTTAAACCATTAGTTTAGTTTGCTAGAACAGCAACAAGCACTTAAAACTGCATGTGAAATACATTTTCACACTGTTTTTATCCTTGTTTGGAGCAGCAGAACTTTTTTCATCTGGCCAACTGGTTGACTGAACAGTATTGTCGGCCTATTAGTTGGGATTATTCTAATACTTGTGACTGCCTGAAGTTTTTTGGTTTTTTTCCCCCTGACAGATTATACCTTGGTCTTTTCAGGGCAGTTACAACCAGAACTGTTCATTCCCCCCAGCGTCTCACCTTTGCAAATGCTTCACTTAAAAACCGGTGACTACAGTGCATGAGTTTGTAAACTGCCTTGAGGCGGAGATCATTAACTTGTAGAAGTGAGTCAAGAACAAACATTCACTCGACTAACGTGTGTGAACGCGCTCAGTAGGCTGCTATTAAATGGGCGGTCTCGTAGGCGCGGGCACGTCCACAGGGGCTCCGGTGGTTTTGACAGTCGGATAAAAGCGCGGGTCCCACCGGCCGACAGGCGGAACTCTGTCTCTGCTCCCCGTGAGACCGGATCGGACCTGACTGACACCGAGGATAGGAACCAGCGCCGGTGACACAGTATTTACTGTTTTCTTTATTTGCTGCAGTTGTTGTTTTGAGAAAGTATGCTAGTTTCTGCTGTCGGCTGATGAAGTTGGCAGGCTGCCGATTTTTCAAACCTGAAAATCAGGGTTTGACATTTACCTCCGAGTTTGTTTTTGTTTTTTTTGCCTGAATTCATTCATAATTTGTATCATTTATCGGTGACCTTATAATATCAGTATTAGTGGTGCGAGTCGGTCATCTTTCTGTGCCTGCTCTTGTAGGATTAATGCAGTTATAAAGGGTCTCAGTTGACCTTGGGATGATTTTTAAAGTATATGTCTTTAAGCTGCTGGGTTGGTTGCATTTGAAAGCGCGATGCTCTCGGCATTAATTGCTTCTTCTTTTTTTTGTATACAGACAAAACCAGCTTGAAGGCGCCTGATAGGGATCAGGGGAAACACATGAGAACTGACTGACATCACCTACAATCAAAAGGTATGCAGGCAGTGACATTAACAGCTACACACTGTAAGACACGGGGGTTGTCTTGCTTGTTCAGGTGATGTACAGTTGAGAAATTGTGCTTGCTTGCTTGCAGGATGTGCATGGAGCCCAGGCTACAAGGCCTCTCGTTTCCATGGAGATAATATAATCATATTTTCCTCCTATGTTTACCCCTGCTATAGCAGAATGACCCACACTCCCTGTTCTTTAACTGCTACCTTTGTAGAAAATCCTTCACATTTTGTCAGAGCCATGAGTTGGTGGATGCTGCCTCTTTAAAGCGCTGCTGGCTTGGCTGCTTTGCTCTCTTTAGGTCTTTTATATGTTTTTTTTTATTTAGATAATTTTTCAGCTTACTCTGTGTATATCGATTCTGTTTTTACCCATGTTTTCCTTCTGTGCATTGATGTTTCCCCGACAGCCATCCTCGGTAGCCTCCACCTTACCGTGGCCCCTTGCGTGGGATGCTGGAGAGTGGGAGAGCAGGAGTGGAGATTTGATGCCTCTTGGCAGCAGTAAGAGCATAGTCGATCATGGGGGATTCATTCTTCAATTGTTGTTATGTTCCACCTCATCCCCCAGGCGAGGGGGAGCCCCCCAGGTCCAGACGCTCAGAGATCATGGCCTCCCAGTCAGCTCACATCTCCAACAACAAGCGCTTCCTCATCTTCTTTGACTTTGACGAGACCATCGTGGATGAAACCAGCGACGACATGGTGGTGCAGGCCGTCCCCGGTCAGCACCTCCCGGGCTGGCTGAAGGACTCCTACCAGCCCGGCCGCTACAACGAGTACATGCAGCGCGTCCTGGCCTACCTGGCGGAGCAGGGCGTCACCGAGAGCGACATACGCAACGTTATGGAGAAGCTACCGGCCACCCCCGGCATGCTCACCCTCTTCCAGTTCCTCCGCACCCGGACCCAGCAGGACTTTGAGGTGGTGCTGGTGTCCGACGCCAACACCTTCTTCATCGAGTCCTGGCTCCGGCGCGCCGGAGTCCGCCAACTCTTCCACCGGATTTTCACCAACCCGGCCACCTTCAACAAAGACGGCCGGCTGGTGATGCGGCCCTTCCACTCCCATGACTGCCCGCGGTGCCCGGACAACATGTGCAAGCAGGTGGTCGTCAGGGATTATGTGGCCCGCAGGACGCAGGAGAGGGGCCGTCCTTACCAGAGGGTCTTCTACGTGGGGGACGGAGCCAACGACTTCTGCCCGGCGCTCTTCCTCGGACCCCGGGACGTGGTTTTCCCGCGGCGGGACTTCCCCATGCACCGGCTGGTTACGGAGACCCACGAAGCCATGCCCGGAGAGTTCAAGGCGGTCACGGTCCCGTGGGTCAGTGCGGAGGATGTGGTGCAGCGGCTGAAGAAGCTGGTGGTAGAGTAGAGAGAGACAGAGGGGGTTAAAGGGGGAGATTAAGGGGCCATTTGACACTTTTAGCCACATTCTCAGGTACAATAATTCCAGAAACTAATATTCGAGGAAATAAAATCTGTTGTGCTGTCAGTAAGAAAATCTGGCGTGCAGCCTGCACGTGCCTCAGTCGAGCTTCTCACGTTTGGTTCCAGAGGTCACCCTCAAAGCTCAGGCCCCGTTAAACATCAGCAGGTTAATGATTATAGAGATCTGCCACTGTCGCCAAAGAGAAGAAATCAATAACAAAGCAATGCTTATATATTTAATGGTGGGAATATAACTTAAAGGTTTGAGGGGCATTTACATAATATATTTCAATGGGACGTGTGTTTAAACTGGGTCAACGGAATAACTGGCAATATTTTAAAATGTCATGGACAGTTAGTCACCCAAGTTGCTCTAGAACAACAATTATATGTGTTTCTTACAAAGTGCACTTTTAAAAAATATTAAATTATAATCAACTGCCATTTGATAGTATGGGAATTTCAACAGATTTCTACCAACATACCTCTCAGAGAATATGTGTAATTTACATGTAGAAATGTATGACTATGTTTTAAGAGCGTGTTTGTGTGTTTATCAGTCTGTTGTGTCTTTACTGTGTGGGCAAGGCCTACTGAAGAAAATATTAACACCAGCAGGAATAAAGCCATCAACTGAAACCCCGTCTGTGTCTGTATTCTATAGGGCCTATTTGAACATCAGTGCTTTTTTCAAACACTATGCTTCACTTATCCGAAAGTTTGGGCAAATATTGTCCTTAGCACACCAACCATGCATATCACGACTATATATCAACCCTGCACAAGTTGACAGTGGTTTCAAGTCCTTGGAAAACAACAATGATTAAAGATCCCCTCCACACATGGCATAGATTTTCTGTAATGTGTGTCTGATGTGTTATCAGAAAATGAACATCCATAAACTGGCACCTACTCCTCTCTCATTAAGAAATTCTGAATAAATTAATATGCAAATACTTTTCATCACCAAGTTTAATGGCTCAACACAAGATGTCTCCCACTGTGAAGTCCATCTGTGCACTGGAGGCTTCAAGTTTCCATGTTGCACTTGTGTACGCTGAATATTGGACCAGGATTGGCTTCCAAATCATACACAAATCATTCTCGTAGGCTGTTCTTGTAAAATCAAATTTTCACTGAGCACAGAGACAATTTGCACTTTCAGCAATGAATGTAAAAACATGCCTCATAGTGTGAGACTCGTGCATCATTCTAACCAGCGGAGTTCAAATATTCAACTAGGAGTAAGAAGAATTTTCTTACACACATTTTTGACTGGAGGGGGACTTTAAACAAGCTTTTGAAATCAAAACTTAAAGCGATCTAAAACATTAAGTAATGCTCATTAAGTTTTCCCCTAACTGGGTTCCATAGTTTTCTGATGGTTAAATTGATCTTATTTGTATTTGCCATCAGTTGTCATAGGTAGGTTTCTGCTTCTAACAAACTGTAATACTTATTTTAAAAGTATCTTTACTATTCATATATTCATACACCATTAATCATGCATAAATTAATTTAACTTAATTTAATCTAAGAGAGTTAGTGCTGCAGCATACAGGACACCCTTATTTGAACTAACTTAATTCCCTATTATAAATCTACCATACAGGTGTATGCTGTGTGTGTATTTAGGTTCCCTAAACTTTGTTTAAATACACACACAAACTTCTTTTTCAGGTTTACATACCGGTATTTTATGACCAACTGATGTTTATGGATGTCATCATGACATGGGTGAATATTCAGCGCCATCCTGTGGTCACATTGCGTAATGACAGCTCTGTCTATTTTAAGCGTTTTATTGTTCGTCATCACCGGAATATTCAGTATGCTACTGTGTCTGTCGTATTTAAATAGTGTCCAAATACAGTCAATGGTTAATATTTTATTTGTCACATGGTTATGTGACATGCCGGGCGACACATTCACAATCTTTCGGTGAACACGTTCAAAATGAGACTTTGGAGCATCCACTATTTATACGAACCTCAAAAAAAACTTATACTAACTGAAGGGATTCAAAATAAAAGTTTAAAATTTGACTAAATTGATTAATTACCCTGTGACTATGGGGATATGAATATTTGATTCAAATCAAATGTAAAGTAATTTGGGGGCGTTGACGCGAAGAAGCGAAAAAAACTTGCCGCGGTGAACGTGCCTTCAAGGGCCGATACTGTAGTGTCGCCTCTTGCAAATGGGGGCGATAGTGAGTATAACGTCGAATTCTCAGCGCCCACAAGTCAACAGAAAAAGAAAGCCGGAAGTAGTAGCTCGTGCGCATGGCGCTATTTGGGAAATTATTTATCTTCTGAATACATACCCAACTTTTATCCTGTTTTGAAAATAATATCGGCTGACTACACCATAACAGAATACAGGTAAGTGGGGCTTGCACCATGTTGGTTATAGTTTGGTGCTGTAAGCTATCGTCAGATAAATCGCTAAACAACTACGTAACTGAAACGTCGGCTAAAGTCATTCATTGCTCTACTTGTTAGCTGGCTAGCATGCTAGTATTTGGCTCGCCAGTGAATTGCTAATACAAGAAAATTAGCATTTTAATGTCATCTAAACCTCAGTTAAGACCAATTTTAGTCTTGTTTTTTTTTGGCGACGATTGCAAGCATTTGCAAGCTTGATAAATAGGTAATTAAACTAGTGCTGCATGTTATGTTACATGCAAAGTTAGCATTTGCTTTAGTTGTAATAACTCGAGGTGCTCTAAACTGGTTCGCCATCACTGACATTTGAAAAACATGTAAAGTCTATATCACATTGCCAGGCAAATTTTAATCATTAAGGAGACGTTAATATGACGGACGTTATTAGGAATTGAAAACGGTGTAAATGTAGATTTAAGTTAACAAGTTAATTTAAGTTAATACTGTATCCACATTAACCCTGCATAGGATAAGCGGTGATAGATAATGGATGGATGTATCCACATTACAGAACGTAGTATGGCTATTTAGCTTATCTCTATTTGTCTTTCAGCCAAAATGTTGTAACATCGTCTGTTGACTTGGGGCCTATTCATGTATTGATTTTTACCAATAAATGAAACCCACTATATCAATATTCTTTATTACATGACACTCCTCCAGTTCTCTACAAGATGGAGGCTGATCTGTATGACGAGTTTGGGAACTACATCGGTCCAGAGCTGGACTCTGACGACGATGAAGATGATCTGGATGCAGAGGACAGAGATGTTGACGAGGTGCTGTTCAAAATCAATGTAAACACTTGGTTTATGTAGTATTCACAGACATGTCAGGGTAATGACTCTCTGTCTTTGTGCAGGGTGATGAAGATGATGATGAGGAACCTGCTGATGCTGATGACGATGTCCCGGGTATGGAGGTGGTCCTACATGAGGACAAGAAGTACTATCCCACAGCAGAGGAGGTTTATGGGCCCGAAGTGGAAACTATTGTCCAAGAAGAAGACACACAACCTCTTACAGGTAAGATACAAAAAAAGTCTGTAATCTGTATTTGTAGATTCACATTGAAGTGTTTAGTATTTGGTTTTTTTGTCCACATGCTTTCACATACTTAAATGTATGCGTGTGATGGATGCTAAAAGGTCATGCTGTTTAGTTAAACACACAAACATTTGCGTTTTCTCTCAACTCTAGAGCCCATCATTAAACCCGTGAAAAACAAGCAGTTCACCCTGATGGAGCAGGAGTTACCTGCCACTGTGTATGACATGGAGTAAGTCAACTGCTTGATGTATACATGATGACCTGTTTTCTTTTTTAAAAGTCTGGAGATGCACATTTAATCCTCTTGTGTTTTCCCAGTTTATATCTCCCATTTACATGTGGTTGGCTGTGTATCTTTAAAGTTGAGATATTCCTCCTCTCTTTTGACAGATTCCTTGCGGACCTGATGGACGGTCCTGAGCTAATCCGTAATGTCACCCTGTGTGGTCACCTTCACCATGGCAAGGTTAGAGCCTGTGTTAACGGCTGCTTATGGCTCAGTTTCTCTTTTAGCTGCGTGTTTCCAGTCAGTGCTTCTCTTTGGCATTTGACAGTTCCTAAGATGAGGATAGAAATGTTTTGGAGCATATGCTAATAACATGGCAGCACTTTAAACTGATCTATGACTCACAGGGATCTAATGATTTTGTTTATTCCGTTCAGACGTGTTTTGTGGACTGCCTGATTGAACAAACACACCCAGAAATCAGGAAGAGAGATGATGTGGACGTGAGTGTTGACTGTAATAATAAGCAATTTTTTTGCACTTTATTACACTTCTGTATATGACAATAAATAAATATGACTTTTGACTTTTTCTTTTTTTGTTAGCTCCGATACACAGACATCCTCTTCACAGAACAGGAGGTAAGTGGCTTGGTTGAACAATGGCACTTCATTGCATTCTAAATACATTAGGTTACCAGATGTTAGAATGGCAAGGTACTTTAAACATGGACATATGATCCATGATGCATACAGTTCATTTTGACAACTTTTTAAAGAGGGGAGGTTGCAAGACCTTGTTGTCACAATGATCATTTTAAGAAAATAAATATTAAAATTATAGAATTGTTTTTTTCCTTGCTGCATAGGTGATCTCAATCTTGTGCTGTTTTTCCACAGAGGGGGGTTGGTATCAAGAGTACCCCTGTTACAATGGTCCTTCCAGACTCCAGAGGCAAATCTTACCTTTTCAACATCATGGATACACCAGGTATTGTGTGTCTGCTGGATGCTCTGATTCCTGAATGTATGTTCTGATGAAGCATAGCAGAAAAGCATAGCAGAAAAGCATAGCAGACGTAAAACCTTGTGTCTCCCTCAAAGGCCACGTAAACTTCTCTGACGAGGTCACATCTAGCATCCGGATCTCAGATGGTGTTGTCCTCTTCATAGACGCAGCAGAAGGAGTGAGTCACTTATTTTTTTTTCTCTTTGATCGTCTCCCACTACTGCACTGTCTCTACACACGTCAGCATTCTTCAACCTTTCATATAACCCAGAGCTTTGTGTGTGTCTGCCCAGGTGATGCTGAATACAGAGCGTCTGATTAAACATGCTGTTCAGGAGCGTATGGCCATCACCATCTGCATCAACAAGGTGGACCGGCTCATTGTGGAGCTCAAATTGCCTCCTACAGATGCTTATTATAAACTTCGCCACATTGTGGATGAGGTCAATGGTTTGCTCAGGTAATACTTGAAACCCATAACGTCCACAGTGTCTGGAGAGCATGAATGATTTCATGTGATCTGGTGCTACATAGTGATGGGCTGATGAAAGGCATTCTTGACATCGTCAATCCATAAAAATGATCTTTAAAACTGGAGGAATATTCTTCTTTATGAAGCCATATTGACATTACTCTTCCTTCTCAGCACATACTCCACAGATGAGAACCTGGTGGTGTCTCCCCTCCTTGGTAATGTGTGCTTCGCCAGCTCTCAGTACAGTATCTGTTTCACTCTGGGGTCCTTTGCAAAGATCTACTCAGACACCTATGGTAAGACAACTTCTAACTTTTTCTTCTGCACATGCACTTATAACAATGAACACATCCTTTTTCTCATCTCATGCCCGATGCAGTTAGTAAAGGTATTAACTAACTCCTCTTTTTGTGTTTGCAGGAGACATCAACTATAATGAGTTTGCCAAGAGGCTTTGGGGAGACATTTATTTCAACCCCAAAACGTGAGCAACTAATTTGGATTTTAACAGAATGCTAATATTTCATGCTAAGCCAATCCTCCTCAACACATTCTTATGTTTTCTCTCATTTTTCTTTTTCTGTTCAGCCGCAAATT
The DNA here is from genome assembly GCA_037974645.1 of Hollardia meadi. Lineage (NCBI taxonomy): Eukaryota > Metazoa > Chordata > Actinopteri > Tetraodontiformes > Triacanthodidae > Hollardia > Hollardia meadi. The sequence continues at coordinate 10,811,137 of JBBPCS010000672.1, forward strand.
CACAAAGAAAGCTCCCAGTAGTAATTCTCAGCGCAGCTTTGTGGAATTTGTCCTGGAACCTCTCTACAAGATCCTCTCACAGGTTGGACATGTCTACATGAATGATGTGTATGATCAGATATGTAGGGGTTGCAAACCCTAGTGTGTAGTCCTCATCAAATTCCTCTTTTTGTGTCTAGGTGGTTGGGGATGTGGACACATCACTCCCCCGAGTTCTGGATGAGCTGGGGATCCACCTGACTAAAGAGGAACTGAAGCTGAACATCAGACCCTTGCTGAGGCTGGTCTGTAACCGTTTCTTTGGAGAATTCACTGGTACGATTTAATTTGTTTTCATCTCTTTCTTTGTGTTATTGTATTATGGTTTTGTTATTGTATATGAAAATGTTAGTTTTATTAGTGCTGTAGAAATAAAGTAAAACCAATAGTACTGCAGGCCCTGTATCCATCTTACTGCTTTACTCATGATCTTGCTTTGGTGAACATGTAAAATGAAACACTAATCTCTTGCCTGCAGGCTTTGTGGACATGTGTGTACAACACATCCCCTCACCACAAGAGGGTGCTAGGAATAAGATAGAGCACACATACACAGGAGGTCTGGACTCAGAACTGGGGGAGGCCATGGCAGAGTGCGACCCTGATGTGAGTATAATGGAGGGAGAGCAGGAGCCTCCTGTTCATTAGCTGGTGCGAAGCAGATATGCTAGTTAACTGCAAATAACTCAAATCTATTCCAAGAAGAAGAAATCATCACAAGTCAAAGAAAACATTCCAGCTGCTTTTACAAACAGGCTGTTTTCATTGGCTTGAAATGAACAAACTGTTAAATAAGACAATGCAGGACATTGATCACAGTTTTCCAAGTTCCATTTAAAAGTCTTGCTGCCTTTTGGATAAGCTCTCTTCTTTAGGAAGGAATGCTACATTCTAGTGGTAAAACTTTCCTTGCCCTATTTTCGGGCTCTTATCCCTCTTTCCTGCGTACCTCATGTCTTTCGCCCGTAGGGTCCTTTGATGTGCCACACCACTAAGATGTACAGCACAGAGGATGGGGTTCAGTTCCATGCGTTTGGCAGGGTGCTGAGCGGGACCATTCAGGCAGGCCAGCCTGTCAAGGTTTTAGGAGAGAACTACACCCTTGAAGATGAGGAGGACTCCCAGGTCTGCACTGTGGGCCGTCTCTGGATTTCAGTCGCCAGGTACGCTGCAGGGTTTTGGTTTCTCCAAGTTTAAAGGGTCAGAAATGAATCACTGGTGGTATTAAATCTGACTATTCCACCTTATATTTTTAGATACCAAATTGAAGTGAACCGAGTGCCTGCTGGAAACTGGGTTCTCATCGAAGGTTGTGACCAGCCAATCGTCAAGACCGCCACAATCACTGAGCCCAGAGGGAACGAAGAGGTGAGACATAAGAGAGAAATACAATTGCGATCTTTAAACATAGCATAGCTTACATTTTTTTTATTTTCTCTGACAGGCTCAGATTTTCAGGCCACTAAAGTTCAACACAGCATCAGTTATAAAGATTGCAGTGGAGCCTGTGAACCCATCAGAGCTACCGAAAATGTTGGACGGACTGAGGAAGGTCAACAAGAGCTATCCATCTCTAACCACAAAGGTATGTCACCACACAGGTACTGTAGTCGGTCCAGTACAGGTCCAGTGTTAGGCCTTGGCTTGCAATACTTGTGAATTAAAATCCCATTAAGACAAGCTGAATAAACTACTAAGTATTCACACAATTAGGTTGCATGGCAGTTAAGTAGCCTTCTAAAATCATTTTCTGACAAAAAAAAATACAATTATGGATCCTGAAGCAAGACATAAGAGAAAAAACTGTGATCTCAACAATGATTACTAAATTGCTGAAAATATAATTGACCATATGTGCGTGTGTGTCTGTCTTTCAGGTGGAGGAGTCTGGAGAGCATGTTATCTTAGGAACAGGAGAGCTCTACCTGGACTGTGTCATGCACGACCTGCGCAAGATGTACTCTGAGATCGACATTAAAGTAATTTTTCTCACTGCTGCTTTGTTTGTTACTACTTACTTAAAGGAGCAATTTGTAAGATGATGAGTCTTGGTCCCAGGTTGTCAAATACCGACGCTATGGGTTTGAAGTTCGGGCCAACCACCAACCCAAAGCATCGGTATTTGACAACCTGGGAATGAGACTCAACAATCAACTGTTAACTTTAAACCTTTAAATATTTTTGTTAGTTTTGAAGTACAATTTGCCAAAAAACTGTAAAAACCTAGCACTATATGGTTAATATCGTGTCAATGCAATATAATAATAATATAATGCCTGGCTGTAGTTGTAATTTCAGTCTGTTCAAAGGTACATAACAAACAGTATATTGGAATTGGATTTTAATAATTTTTAACAAATATTTATAAACTTTATTCGCTTCCATAATTACTAAGAAAACAACCACAACTTGAAGGTTCTACACTGGAGTGAAGTCTTTCTTTGTGTAACTATGTTCATCTTTATCCGCAGGTTGCTGACCCCGTTGTGACCTTCTGTGAAACGGTTGTGGAGACATCCTCTCTCAAGTGCTTTGCTGAAACGCCCAACAAAAAGTGCGTACCAAACATGATATTTTGCAACCTTATCCACACGAGTGCAATTATAAAAAAGCTCAAGCCAAAACTCCCAGCTGTGCAGTCATTTTATCTTGAAGTTTCTCATTTCTGACATGTTATTAAGACTGTTAAGATGTTGTATTTCTTGTTGTGGGAGTTAAATTTATGCACTATTTGGAATCACTGTCAAAGTTGTTCCTTCCCTCTGGCCGACTGTCTCCCCAACCCAGAATGACTGATTGACAGCTGTGTGATGTGATTGACAGGAATAAGATTACCATGATTGCTGAACCCTTGGAGAAGGGGCTGGCTGAGGACATTGAGAACGAAGTGGTGCAGATCACATGGAACAGGTATGACGTAGACGATATTACCATCGCACTATAGAAGTTGAAGTGATCTCTTAATTAATTGAAATGATATAATGTGCCTTTCATGTTCGATGTATCTGTAGATTTCCCCCCTCTCGGTCTGATACGGTAGTTGGTTTATTAATTTCTCCATACTTCAGAGCCACTCTGGCCGACCATTCATTCTCATTATTCCCTCAGTTTGCAGAGATGAATGAGCAGGCATGTAAGAATGATGATTGGCTCTTTAATTAAATGCTGTAATTGAAGAAGGTAAAAAACTATAGAAATATCCAGGGCTGAAACAGTAATTTAAAATGTGCAGTACTGGATTTGTGGATAAAATTCTTCATAACTCCATAGGTGTTTTTCTACAAGTTATTGTGCATAGACCAAGAGGTGTTAAGAGGTGTGCATTCTCCGATGGGCCTACGATCAATTTTAATTTCTAGGTTGGATATGGAAGTGACAACCATGTGCTGCTTTCAAAGGCAGGTTGGATGACCCAAGTTGAGCTATTTGGACCATTGGAACTCGTGGATTTCTGCTTCACCTTGTCAGTTTGAAAGGGGCATTAGAAACTGAATGCTAAATATAAAGGCAAAATTTATTACTGATATATATCTTTATGTAGAAAGTGTACAATAGATGCACGGTAGAGCTTTAAAGTAAAGGACAACCTTCTGTACATTGTGACAAGCGTGTGCCGAAAAATGTTCTTCTGTATATTGATCAGTTCGCTCACAGTAATTGAATCGTGCTAAAAGCATGCATGAATTTTCCCGTCACTGTGTGTGCTCTGCTCGAGAGTGACTTCCTATCAGTACTCGGCTCATCTGTCAGGCCATCTGGACCCAGCATTGCCAGCATGCAGTAGAAATGCCAGAGAAGTGACATACTTCACACACCATTAAACTAAACCTTCGCTCTACTCCTCCTCTTCCATTAACCCCTCTGCCCCCCCGATCAACCAATCTCCTTAATGTTCCAGCTGACATAATGTGCGGATCTACTTTCAACCAGTGGCTGTTTTTGCTTCCTCACGGCAGGAAGAAGCTGGGAGAGTTCTTCCAGACAAAATACGACTGGGATCTGCTGGCTGCCAGGTCTATCTGGGCCTTCGGACCGGACACCACGGGACCAAACATCCTTGTAGATGACACACTGCCTTCTGAGGTGAGTTTTGTATGAGCCAGGCAGGTGAAGTACAGCTGAGCAGAGCTGCTTGTTTGTCTGGATAAGGGTTTATGGGTAAGTTTCTTACTTGGTTCACTTAGCTAAACGGACGGTTCACCTCAAAATCAAAAATACATATTTTTCCTCATACCTGTAGTGCTATTCATCAATCTAGATTGTTTTGGTGTGAGTTGCAGAGTTGTGGAGATATTGGCCATAGACATATCCGCCTTCTCTTGAATATAATAGAACTAGATGGCACTTGACTTGTGGTCCTCAAAGCCCCCCCAAAAAACGGAGAGTGCCTATTTTAACATCCCACAGTCCACATTGAGATCTTCACATTTTTATCAGATCAACAACCAACCCCAAAATCTTCTGTTAGTTAACAACAGTTCTATAATTTCTAATTGATATTATATAAACCCTGAAGTAGGCCATTGTTGCCCTGTCAAACCATGAACACATCAGTGATGTCGGAGGAAAAAGATTCCTAAATGGCGAAAAGGAGTCAGTACTTTAAAAATAACATAAACTGAATTTATTTACACATCAGTGTTTACACAGTACATCTATTTACATTAGTTAATCACAATAAAGAATACTTTAGACTGCTGAGGTCTATGAGGTTTTAGTTAATGGCACATCCCATCAGAGAATAACACTGTTTTTATGCCTCTGCAGAAGTGATAGCATGGCCTGAGGCATGGAATCAGTGTTATGTTTTTTGGGTTGCCTGTCAATCCCATTCTCATAAATGTGATATCTTAGGAACTCCTTTAGGGAATTTGTTCAAATTTGGTTCAAATTGGACTCGAGGATGAACTGATTAGATTTTATATCCACAAAACGTCTCTGCATATCATAATGTTCTGCAAGACCACCTTTCTGGGTATTATTCAACACCATAACTCAGGAACAGAAGGCATACTACCACTAGACAGTAATTCTAGTTATAGTTAACTCTTGATGTCTTTTTCTCCTGTGTAGGTGGACAAGGCGCTGCTCGGCTCGGTCAAAGACAGCATCGTTCAGGGCTTCCAGTGGGGCACCAGGGAGGGGCCTCTGTGTGATGAGCGTAAGTTTGTTTCCTCTTTCCAGTTTGAAGAATATCCTGATAATAACTGAAGCTTGGAGCATTCATTTGTTAAACTTTAGAATATAGTTTAAACATAAAAATTAGAATAACAGTGTTAATATTTAACTGTGTAAACGGCTTGGTTCAGAATATATTTGGTGATAAAAGAATATATAAAACATCTATGTGGTTGCTGGGATGATTCCTTTTCAGGCAATGGAAAAGTTTTGTTTGGCACTGACTGATGGCTTATTTTAAAGACCGTCTTCATAAACCACTTCCATATAACTGACATCGCGTCACCTTTTTGTGTCACCAGTTTCCTCATCTCAACACAAGTTCACTTTCAGCACTTTATCATAACGAGCTCCGTATGTCTGTGTAAAAACAAACCGTGTGTGGATTAAGAGCAGCAGCTGGTTCGTGCAAGTAGAGTGACTGAAGACGTCGCGTCACTTGTTCAACAGCTGTTTGATATGAAATGATCATCAGCGACACAGATGGCATGAGAGCACACTGACCGGCTGTTTTTGCCCTTATTTCAGCTGTGTGATAAGTTGTCAGATCTGTCCATATTGAGGAAAGATGTCCAAAGCTTATCATCATTATTGACTTAGATTTTTATTGGATTTCTATTGAGATCGTTTTATCGCCCAGCCCTACCTGAAACGTGGCTTTAGGAATAAACTTATGTTCTTTGTACCACCATTGGTGCTGGAAATTCCTTTTCACCATCACGCATTGTGCTTTTCCTCATCACTGTTACCATAACCCTGTCTTTCTGCTGCCTTCAGCCATCAGGAATGTCAAGTTTAAGATCCTGGACGCCGTCATTGCTCAGGAGCCTCTCCACAGAGGAGGAGGCCAGGTCATCCCTACAGCCAGGAGAGTGGTGTACTCTGCTTTCCTCATGGTGAGTTCATCCCCCCCCCTCCTCCCTCCTTAAGCCTATTGTTCTCCTCCTCTTCCATTAGCTCCTCCAGAGTTTCCTTTTCATCCTCACTTTCATTAATGATCCATTACCTTGATTACGGTTTGGGATTTTGCTGACGTTGGTTCTTTGTAATTGTAGTGCGATAACATTCCTCTTTCACAATTTTGGCTTCTTTCCTCCTTTCCTTTGGCTCTTTCACTGCTCCTATCATAAATCCATGGGTCAGCTGAACATGGCTCGTCCATACTATGCGACCAGGCTTTTGTCCTCCCTCTAATGTGTGGGTTCCCTTGTGTCGCAGGCCACTCCAAGGTTGATGGAGCCCTATTACTTTGTTGAAGTTCAGGCTCCAGCTGATTGTGTTTCTGCTGTATATACAGTGCTGGCTCGAAGAAGGTTGGTGTACTCTCTCAATGCTAGTATCACACCAGGCAGAAATTTAATGCACTGATCATATTTCCTCATGTTTCTTCAGACTCAACAGAAATTAGTTTGAAAAATGTCTAATTGTGTTTGTCATCTAACAGGGGTCACGTCACCCAGGATGCACCTATTCCAGGGTCTCCTCTCTACACCATCAAGGCTTTCATCCCGGCCATCGACTCATTCGGCTTTGAGACTGACCTTCGAACACATACACAGGGACAGGCCTTCGCTCTGTCTGTGTTCCACCACTGGCAGGTACACAAGCTAGCTTTTTCTTCTAATATTAGCCAGGTTTCCATACAAATGGGTGCAGAAAATTGGCAAAACAAAATGCAATGCAAATGCATGACAGCCTATCCTTTAAAGGCTCAAGATTCATCTAGCTACATTTACAATATTTGTAAGTTCAATAGAAAAAATGCAAAGAAAGCGGTGTCACAGTAGTTTATTCGAATGCCTAAACAAACAATCTATATTTGTCTTATAAATAGCACTGTGAACATCACACATTTATTTTACAAATTTAAGAAAACGGTTACTAACGCACCAACTGTTATACACACAACTGTGGCAGTGTGTGCAGCAGAGTGACCATCCTTGTGCACGTCTGTCCACTTTGGCTGAATTGCTTTTGATGTGGAGTAGAGTGGAGTGTTGAGTCATTAAGTTGTAAGTATAATGTGGCCGTCTCTGCCTGCCATGTCTTGACGTGTGTTTATGTCTGCACTCTGGAGAGCTGTGTCAAAGAAAATTTATTTCGCTTGGGGAGAATTAATACTTTCATCTGAAAAGAAAGAGGAAAAAAGTCTCAGTGGAAATATTTCATGTTTTATCCTCATAACTGATGCGCTGTTAGACAAGAATCTAGATATGAATTATTTACATGCTTGTCCAAACACTGGGGGGAAAAAAGATGTATCGAAGCTATCAGTTGGGAAATTTTTTGATTCTCCCGAACCACAGATTTGTCAAGCTTGTATTGCCACAGTTTTTTACTGTGATGCTGTACAGTAATTTACATTTATTGTCTGTTATTGTAGTTATCTCCTAGGATTTTTTTAACCTCAAATCATGTCACACAATTTGTTTTGTAAACTTAATAGTAAGGGATGCACTTAATGAATCAAATGTCCTGTGGGATTATTCCTGAAATTCAGCTGAAACCGTTCATTTTAGACACTGTTTTCATCATCATGGGCTCTACTGTAATGATTTATTACTATTTCTTTTTCCACTAGACACCCCTGGGGTCTAACACCAATCACATTGACCATTTCCCTAAAGTTTCTTAAGGGCAACTACATCGCGTTCACCTTATATGATGGACACTCTGAATCTTCTCCTCTTGTCTGGACTTCGACAGGAATGATTCCGGTCCAACTGCAGAGAAAATCAGGATAACATAGGAGTCTCTGGACGGTGCTGTTGGCCCACATTAAACTCAAGAGGCCATATTGTTCCTCCCTCATTAGTGTGATGTACTGCCAGTATTGGCATGCTAACAGCCCAGTGTTGAGTTACTGTTGTTAGCAGCTCTCATCCATCTGTTGATTGGGCTTCAGCCTCTCTTGATTTCCCTCCCGTTTTAATCTTCCCCTGAGGCTGGGAACGTCTTATTTACTCCACTCTACTTGTTTTAGAGTCAACATTCTTAACAAGACTTCTCTTCTTCCTCCTTTTATTCTTTGCATTTAGGATGAATGTATCATATCCATGATAATGACACCACTTAGTGAAGGTCATACTATAAGCTCCTTAAGAAAATGGATTCAGTGAGTCATTTCTAAAAGCCTGTGAACACTTCGAACTCAACGTGCTAACACTGCATCAACGCTGCGTTGGTCACAAACTGAAAGGGAGTGTCGGCTGTGACACGTTGCTTTTTCCATCACGCTGATTCACTCCTGACTCAGTAACAATGGGACAGACTTGCAACTGAATCACATATTTGATGAAAGGTCAGAGCCACTGTTAGAAGTGCTCACTCAGTTTGTTTAAGTTCAAATTAAGTTTCACGTTGTCAGACTGCTTCTCAGATTGTGCATCGTTGGATACAGATGGGGAGATTTTCTCTATTGGCCAGTAATTCTCTCCTTCTCTTTGGTTTAACTAGATTTTTTATTTTCTTTCAGATCGTCCCCGGCGATCCTCTGGACAAGAGTATCGTGATCAGGCCTCTCGAGCCTCAACCTGCCCCCCACCTGGCCAGAGAGTTTATGATCAAGACCCGAAGGCGCAAGGTGAGCTTTTTCTCAACCTGGTTATCTCTTGTTTTGTTTTTTTACATTTTCCCTTTTTGCATGACTGATATCCTGATGTTCTGCAGGGTCTGAGCGAGGATGTGAGTATCAGCAAGTTCTTCGACGATCCTATGTTGTTGGAGCTGGCCAAACAGGACGTGGTACTCAACTACCCAATGTGAGACTGAAACACTGACTGCAGCCAAACCTCCTTTAGTCACTCAGCAGCACATCCTGCTTTTTTTGAAGGATGTTTGGGGTATAACCTGAACACAGTAACACGGAATCCATGCAACCTCTCAGGTCACACAGTGGTTATTCTGGATCAGTTTTTAAAGGGGAGATCACCTGAAAATACACCACCCTTCCTGTATTTGTCAAAGATGGCTTAAATTTTTATGTTTCATCTCTCTTCCTGTATTTTTGGTTTTTTTTATATGTACAAATTATCATTGTTTTTGTAGAATAACATAACTTGGAAGCTTTTTTTTTTGCTTTTTTTAAAAAAACAACAAAAACATTCAATGTCATTGGTCTGATAGAAATTGAAATAAAAATGGTCTTTGTGATTTAAAGAAAGATGCGTCATTGTTCCTTACTTTCTCTGACCATGAAAGAAACTACATCCTCATAATGAAGCTACTGTTTGTGTGTGTGTAGTTATATAGATGGAGCCAGTTTGTGAAAGTTGGGAAACGAGTGTAGTAGATTCAGTCGTCTGTGGGTTTTAGAGTTGTGCAAAGTTGGAGTTTTGCTGATGTTTTGAGTGATCGATGTGTCTGTTTAGGATGCTGTGTGGGCGGTGACTGATGGACAGGCCACAGGATGGTTGGAGGCAGGCGGAGAGGAACCAAAGGTTAGGGTCACATGATCGAATAAAAGTAAAAAGGGAATGATGCAGCATGTCAAAGATGACAGATGTCAGTCTAGAAATGTTTCATCTTGAATGCCAGTGAGTGTTAGGGGGGGGTGCGTGACAAGATTGTGTAGTAGCTTAGCTAAAAGCATGTCCATGTGTTTCAGAGGAAAAAGGATTATAAATTAGCGTGAGACTGATCTCTAGTACAGTTATTGTCACAACAATAAACTACCAAAGACGAGATGGCTGCACAAGACCTCCCTACAACGAGTCGGCTGTATAAAAAGTATTTGGCAAATGAGGAGAGGTGAGTATTTATAGCTAAAGATGAAAAGTTTCCAATGTTGCTCTAAATGGAGGTGGAACAAGTGCAAATTTAACCAAAACCTACAGAAAAAAGAGACTGAGCCTAAACTTTGCATTATACGTATGTAATGATACACTTAAGTCGAACATTTCAATCAAAAATTTAGGCTGCAATAGAAATCAATATATTTTCACCCTAGGCGTGACACCATTTGTCTTGTTTGTATGAATGAAAGTTTGAGAACAAATGAAAACTGCAGCGTTTATTTCCCCCAGTCCGAACGCACGGAGGAGAAGTTCATCGTGCTGCAGGAGAGGTTCAAAGAGCGGTGAAACTTGTCATCGTGCATTATAACCGATGTGATTTCAAGCTGACCACAAACTGCCAACCTTTCAAGCCCGCGGGTGACAAGTATTTGATCTTGAAGACGTATACATTGGGTGGATAATCACTCCGAAGAGCAGAGTGTTTAACTTCACTTCACGATGGCTTGATGTGTGAGTCTTGTCACACCTTCTGAAGACTGTAGTGTCTGAACGGCTCAGACCTCCATCAGTCACCAATGACAATCCC
>JBBPCS010000672.1:10835576-10851442 GCA_037974645.1 Hollardia meadi
CACACACACACACACACACACACACACACACACACACACACACACACACACACACACACACACACACACATAGAGCAGCTTTCCCCCCAGGAGCTCTTGCTTCACCAATGCCCTTTAACTTGGTTACTGGGACAAATTATTTCTCTAATTCATCATATATTGCATACTCTCACTAAGTCACACACAAACAACTACCTTCATTCACACACACACAGGCCCTCTTCCTCCTCCTCTTTCAAGTCCTCCCTCCTCCCCCCCCCATCCCTCAGCTCCTTCCCTCAGCTCCTTCCCCCGTCTTACTCGTCCTTCTTCTCTGATGAATCTCTGAGTGTGCAGGTGAGCCTGAGCCCGAAGGAGGTGATGGCTTGCGTGCATGCTTCCACGTGTGTGCGCGCGTGTGTCTTGCCATGGCATGATTATGTATGAAAATGCACAAACGCTCACGGAGATGCCCGAGCATCCGTTCACCTCAGGTTAACTCGTCTCCTCCCTGTTAATTAGAGATGAGAATCTAAAGACCGAAGTACGAAACGAAGTGCGGCTCAGCCCTGCACATGTGACGGAGATAGTCCAAAGAACAGATGTAGCCATTTCTACTGCAAGTAAATATATGGGGTTTAAAAGAAAACTATTTAAATGAATTAAATGCAAAAAATAATGGTCAGCAAGGAAAAGTATCATCAGTTCTGTCAAGAAACAATAACAGGGGATCATCACCATTGCTGTTGAGGGGGCATCCAGAGTTGAACTGGAGACCTCTTGATCTGCAGTCAAATGCTCTACCACTGAGCTATACCCCCTTCGTTCTATGGAAGATACAGTAGATAATCTGTACTTGAAGTTCTAAGGGGTTATTATCAACGTTTTTTATGTATTAATTTTAATTTAGCACCTTTTAAACCATCCACACTACCCCACATGGTATCCTTTTGTCTAAGCAACCATGTATAAAGCCATCAGAAACCCAAAATACAAGAAAAATGACGTATACAATGTACACAATTTTAATCAAAACAGGTCAAGTTTGACTTTTTAGCACACAAATACGGCAGAAAATGTAAGAAATAAAAACCCATTTATAACCTATTTAGTGATTATAGCTTTCTTTTCCATTAAAGGCTCTTCTTTAAAAAAGAAAAATCTTTTCCGTGTCCAGCAGTAAACGAGACGGTGTGAAAGCAGCACATCAGATCACTTTCAGCTACTTCTCTCCATGATAAAGTTATGTTACTGTAAGTACAACATGCTCAGCGTGATCACAGATGAATAGAGCGACTCCAGATTAAACTAATACGTTTTAGAGTAGGTAAATACAAACGAGGGCAGCGCTCCACATATGGAGTCACAGCTATGATTGTATATACAATGTGTAGAAGAGTTTAAAAAGGGATTTCTTTATCTGCAGTCACATGTTCCAACTCTGAGCTGTAACCGCATGAACATGACAGTATAAGAGTTTATTGTAAGGTGGTGGGATACAGGACTCTTATAATCTTATTTTGCAGAGAACAAATTCAACTTAAGACATAGTTATATGGGGGAAAAAAGGCAGCAGAGATTTAAACATCATGCACTAACATGATCTATGGAATAAAGCATGGCTCTTATGAGTTTTAAAGCTTTACATCTGCATGCTTTAAAGCCTTTCTCGCACAGCTGTGAGCTTGTATATTGATCCCTACAACATGGGTGTGAGGATAGGTTGCACGTGCCCGAAGTACTGTTTACATAAGGTATAAACACAGGGAGCACCCAGAGTTGAACTGGGGACCTGTTGATCTGCAGTCAAATGCTCTACCACTGAGCTATACTCCCATATAATTCACAGTCTTTCACCCATAGATCATCAAAAATCAGAGCTGTAACAAAACAAGTCTCAGTCACAGATTTGTGGAATTCTGGCATCCACTCGTGAGCCTTTGAATGCCTGAGCACTGTGTTTGACCCTTGTAGATGCTGTGGCCCCCGTTCACCCATCATGTTAATTAATTTGCTCCATGCTAATTAGAGACAAAAATCAACAAGGGTGTAATATTCCCAAGGACCTTTGTAGCAGCGAAGGGTGAAATAAAACTGGACTACGTGAGATGGAGATAAATGAACCTTACAGGCCTTACAAACGTACTGTGCTCTTTTTCATTGTCTTGCTGTTTGTCTGTCAATCAAACCTAATATTTGCTAGGAAGGGGGGGAATTGTTTGTTGTTTTCCTCTGGTGTGTATTAATAGAATCTCAGCAGGAGGATTTCCATATACTGCTTGATTGGCTGGTTTGTTCATTAGTTTCAGCACTATTTATATGTTTTGTTTATGGAAGGCTATTTTTAGACCCTATATCGATCAATGCATCCATCCATCTTATAGGGTGTAGGGGGTGTAGCTCAGTGGTAGAGCATTTGACTGCAGATCAAGAGGTCCCCAGTTCAAATCTGGGTGCCCCCTACTAATGCTCTTTTTATTGTGGCCTCAGAGTGCTCATGATGTTTTCTATTGCCCCCTTATGTAGAGGCTGAAATGGCTTAAATCAAACTTGGAGGAATTTGAGTCCTGACTCTGAGAGATTGAGAACCTCTGGCGTATAACAGAGAACATTGCATAACATGTCAGCCACAGGTGTCACACTGTGTACTAGTGACTTCTGAAAGTCTACAGGTTTCCGTTCCAGACAGACCCCTGGCGCTACGCTGCAGGTATAACTGTACTAATACATTCCTCGTCTCCGGCTGAGGCACCAATCAGTGGCTGCGGTCACAGGGTGCTAAATAAAACGATCGGAAACATGCTGTTTGCATCAAAATTGATCCACTGAAGTGGTTTTGGACTGAGGCAACAGTTTGAGCGGATGCTCCTGCAGTTAAACTGGAGCCAGACATGCATTTAATGATCTATATAAGGGTAAAATGTAATTAATACTGTCAACTCATTTCATCCATGCTTATTATAATCAAAGACTGCCTTAAAGGAACACTACAACCTTTTTAACTTCCCAGAATTAATGTTATTCTAAGAATTTTAAACTGCCAATTAACAGATGCACTTCTCCGTTACTGTATATCTTCTGATCACTGAGCTGAGCACTGTGCTGTGGATAATTAACGTAATGTATTTATAAATATCATAACTATAACGTATGTAATCACATCTATAATTTGAAAGGGATTTGAACTGGAAACATCTTGAAGATCCTGGTCATAATTAACATGAAATGAAAATACAAAGTCAATACTCAACCCAATTGCCAGAACAAATGTTGGCAATGTATGTTTCTGAAAAGCCACAGACATGTTGAAACTTAATGTTTCTTTAGGATCAATTGTCAACTTGTGTTGTGGTCAGGTTCAGACACAAAAAACCACTTTGTTCAGGAAAAGATCATGTTTTGGTTTACCTGGTTTTGGTGCCACAAACACGGCTGGAAAATGCTCCGATGTCTCGTTAAAAATACCTGGAAAATGTCTCAGTTGAAGTGTTCTTGCTGGCTTGTTCGTCTTGTAATATGTCACGCAATATGATACACGTAGAAACGTTGATACGTATAAACCATTGTGTATAAAGTGAGACAACATGAGAGCTCCCCAAAAGGGAAGCCAAACCATCTCGATCGCCCCCTGGTGGCTGGCTGCAGTATAGGTCATAAACTCCTCCCCCTCAACGTTATCAGATAGGACATGGGCCAAACTAAAAACTCAAAGTACAGGTCAAACACGTTCTTTTCCAAGGATGGTCTCTGTCATTTTAGGTAGTTTCTTATCACATTGATGTATGTTCAAGTGTTCATTTTTCTGATTGGTTTTAATTAATTATTTGATGCCATAAAAACAGCGTGAAATGTCATGATTGACAGCCGTGCCCTGTACACGTGCATGCGATTTGAGTGAGCAGGTGTATGGATGGGAACTGGTGATTGACTATACTGACTTGAACTAAAGGAACATTATGAGCTCTTGACCACAGTTCTTCAGCTTTCAACATATTTAAGTTATTTTGTATCGTCAGTGAATGAACGTATTGACCTGCCGCTGTGCTGCGCTGTGTCTGCTCACACTTTGGTTTTTGGATGCACTGAAACAAACACATCCATACTATCACTGTGTAAAAAAGGGAGACTGCGGAGGCAGCCAGAGTTTAACCTCCTGCCCTGCTGTCAGACACTTGGCTAATGAATTATAGCAGTGGAGGCAATGAGTCTAAGTGACATCCAAACACTCATTCCAATGGACCCTCTTGCTGCCTGGTTGCTTTCTTCATACTGGGCAGCATATGATATGTGTCTTTGTTTTTATTTCATGAACAACGCAAACATAATATCTTGAAACAGCTCTTTAAACAATGTAAATAAGTCAGAGACTTGTTTAATGCTAACACTGGTCTTGGGTGCTGGGCTATACCCACAATTTATCTTCCCACAGTTTACCCTAACCTGTCCCTGAGACAGCTACTCCTGTGACTGTGTATGAAATATGCAGACAGGGTCAAGAGGTTCAGTTACTGTTTAACTAAACGTTAGGACTGGTGGGAGGTGTGACTTACAGTTAAGACCCCATTAAACTTTGTTTTTACTCTCGCGATGGGATGCACTTCCTGTTGAAACTAGAGGTGTGTATCTCTGATTCAGATCATTTTATCGAGTACAGTTCAAAGATTTGAACTGACTGAAAAGATGGTAAAGATTCATTCGTACATGTGCTTAATAGTTAAGACTGATGGGTTATGCTGACTTGACAGCAGAGGAGCAAGTGATTAAGAAATTGTGGTAATTTTATTGGTTTGAGTCCTCAGAAAGTTCACCATCAAGAAGTTGCCATTCAAGCTCAATTTTCTGATGGTAAACTTGAAAATTCCTGACTTTGCTTGTTGATGAGGACCACTCGAAGATCCTGTGTTGACATCTTAAAAGATGAAGCATTTCCCAGAACCGTTCCATGAAATCCCCGTGATTTCACGATGACGCTGCTGTCTCAGGCTTAATAGCAACCTGTCAGTCTACGCCCGGAAATAGAGAAATTGCTGTAATGGCTTGAGTGTAACCATATTGTGAAAAAAAAATTACAAGAAGACGTGTGGCGAATCTGTCACTTTAGCCTCTTCTTAAAAGCGCTTTGATGTTTACATGGACGATACACTGTCAAATGAGTCAAATTAGTTTGGTTTATGCAGACAGGCTGAAGGATTATGGGAGTTAAGCAACCCCAATCTCTTCAATCCATCCATGAGCAGTCTGTTATGACATGCGGATACATACATATGTTTTGAAGGCTGTTTATAAGCACTCTGGATATATAAAAGTTTTTTCAGGCAGAAGATTTACAAGACCTCACTGTTGATGAGTTGGTTTAAATGTCAAGCAAAACTGTTGCTCTTGTGCAGTGTGAAAAATGAATTTACTCATGCCGTCAAACTTCACTATATACTGTATGTATGTATTTACATGCATTCAATATGTGATCTAAGTAATGGCACCCACCTTTTAACCATTTTAACGCAGTTTCATGTCGTCTGAGTACACAGCAGGATGAGCACTCTGGATGGAGGACCATATTTACAAACTAAGGGCCTCTCTCTCATGGAACATTATCCTTAGAGAGGATAATATATCACAATTAGCTCTGAAGTCATATCGTCATCTATTGACATGAATGCAAAGCCAAAATCGGATGATCAAATAAGAATAACTCTATTCTCCAAGAATCTGCTGCTGAAGACTCTGTATGAACAATGTGACGCTTCGATGAGTCCAAGCAAGAAAGAGGGTTTCTTTTTGGAGTGGCCAACAAGTCAAAGTTTCAATGTAGTGGAGTATATTGTGTTATGGTCAGACAGGCTGCACCTGTAGTCGTCCGCGGCCATTGGCTGCACCTGTGTGGCCTGGCTGAGTGTATATAAGAGGGTGCTCCCTGCTCAGTTGGAGGTGTGCTTCTGGACGGCCAACACCATTAGTTGGCTGTCTGTTGTTGTGTGAATGGTGTTTTTGTGTTTGCATTTTGACCTTTTCTGTCAATGCCTCCCATTTTTTTTGTCTGGGTCAGCAGTTCTGTTAGTCTGCCATTTTGTTAGAGTTAGTGGGTGTCTGTGGAGATAACCCCCCACAGACACCTTTCCAGTACCCAAAAGGACCCAATATTATATCTTATTTGTGTGTCAGTGGTTTTTTGTGACCCCTGATTTCAGTTTTTGATTCGGTTTTGAGGGAACGTAACAATTGTAAATTTGGCACTACAGGTATTGAACCATAGGGGGCACCCAGAGTTGAACTGGGGACCTCTTGATCTGCAGTCAAATGCTCTACCACTGAGCTATACCCCCTTATGTTCTCAGCAAGTTTTTCGTCTTCATGTCAGCAGAAAATGAAAGTAATAAATCATCGCTACCCCTGTGCTGCCTGAGTCTGCAGAGCCGACCTCGACTGCGGCGTAAACAAACACGCACACAGATAAAAACAAAAGTGACTTACATGGCGATTTAGTGTGTATAAATCACAAGTTAGCGTCCTAACACAGTGGGTACCCAGCACTGAACTGGGGACTTTATATTGTGCTATCACTCACAGCCACATAGGGAAAGGCTTTTAATCATTCTTCTTTGGTACTTAAATTATAGCTACGTCTGTGTGTGTGCTCACAAGGCCAACTCCACTTTCCCCACAGGATAATGGTTTTTGGATAAACATTATCATCATCACATCAAGAGTTGTCTATAAGAAACTGCGATATAAACTACTCGCATCAAAAGGAGATGTCAAATTATTCAAGGTTATTACCAAGATGACACATCCAAAAGAAAACGGACATTTCACGACTTATCAACTTCTCATTTATGAAAAAAAATGTGTTAATGGAAGCTGCGGTCTTTGAGCGACATGATATAACTTTAAAGGGGATTTATGCCCTCTGATTTCTCGGCACATGATCTGTGAAATTTGGAGATAGCGTTCGGTCCGCTCAGAAGACAAGATAAAAAAAATAATAATAAAAAGAGGCTAAGACAGCGTGCAGTCCTAATTTGAGCAACCGCCGCTTGTGAGTGAGATTTGGACAATATCAAACGAACATCTTTTATTGTTCGAGCGTTGCGTGATAAAGACTCCATGCGAGGGTGTCAGGCAGGGCGCAGAGTGAGTGAGAAGGGCATGCAGAGGCTGAAAGTGATGGGGAGGATTATGGCCACGTGTCCATATTTCTGCAAGCAGAAACTACAGTATATGTGTTGGACATAAAATGTTTAGCACCAGAGTGGCCCGGGCAAGCTGATTATTTGGATATGTCCCAACTTTTATCTCAGAGAGTTCACAGTGTCCTCTCATGACTTTTAGAACAACTTTCATGATGAACTAGTGTTGTTTGGTTTAGCTTTATTTGGCAGCTCCTTGCCCTTCTTTTAGAGACCCAAATCCACTTGCATTCATAACATGCAGCATGTTGGGCATCAATTATTTGTTATACTTTGACACATTGCATTTTCATTGCCAGAAGTCTGAACAATACTGTAAGTATAACCCAACCGTTACTGGATTTTTGAGGCAAAATACCAGTGTCACCATATTATTCAATCTATTTCTTTTCGCATAAACACAAACCTGATCCTGATAAACATCCCATAAATCTAGTTTATCATTAGGAATTGTGACCAAGATGTGTACAGCATTGAGTTGAATTTTAGAATGGAACAAGTGTCTAAAATCACGCGAGTCTACACGCAAACATCAGTATACTGACATGCTCTTAGTGATAATGCTAATTAATACTAAACAGAAAGTGCTGTACAGCTGAGGATGATGGGTATGTTGGCTTTGCAGGAATTTAGTCACAAACCAAAGTCTTGCACACACTAACAAATTATAGTTCATCTTGAGGGGGACATGAATGCAAATTTTATGGCAAACCATCCAATAGTTTTTGAGGCTCGTCACTCAAAACCACAGATGTCATCCTCAAGGTGACGCTAAAGGTAAAGTCTGAGGATCACCAAAAGCATTGGGGCACAATGTGTGGGAAAATTTCATGACAATCCATCCAGTTGGTGGCGATGGACCAACGGCAGACGGACATTTCCATCCTTAGAAATTCATTTGTAAATGCTCTCTGGTGAGCAAACATGATAGCTTGATTGTTTCCAAACTATTGCAAACATAGTATCTTTGGCATTTCTGCATTTCTTTTCTGCAGTATGTATACTCAAACTGATATATCAGCCTATCTAACTTAGAATTTAAAACCACATTTCCCATCATCCCCCGTGCTTCTTGCTGTAAGGGGTTGCAAAGGGTAAACATGTTAGAAAGTTTTTCCTTTGTTGCGTTGGTTGAACAACTCCTTTTGTTATAGTATATACCATTGACTGTATATAATAAAGATGGACGACATGAGAGCTCCCCAAAAGTGAAGCCAAAACATCTTGATCGCCCCCTGGTGGTGGGCTGCAGTATAGGTATTAAAACCCTCCTCCTCAATTATTTCAGGTAGCACATGGGCCAAACTAAAACCTTAAAAGTACACCTTAAATACATTTTTCTCACAGATGGTTGTTTTAGGTAGTTCACTCTGATGTATGTTCAAGTGTTCATTTTTATGATCAGTTTGGTTTTAATGTAACAGCCCTGCTCACAATTGGGCGGGCCGGTGTATGGGCGGGAACTTGATACCGCGGCTCCACCGCCCGGTCGCTACAGCGCAGACTCTGGCTCCAGATGACGTCACCGCCGCAAGATGGCAGCGCTCGTATCCGGGATATTTTGGCTTCACTTTTGTACAATGGGAGGAAGTGGAGACGTGTCGTCCATCTTTATTTGTGTCAGTGGTATTACTTCATTTCAACATACAGTGCATCATTGTTTATATTTTTCCTTCCTTTTTACAAAGCTTAAGGTTATTTATTTAGGATCTCCTGATCTGATGTAGCACCTTTAAATCCGTCATCTAAGATGCACTTTAACAGTGTTATAAAAGCACAAAGGCCAGACTTCTAATTGCTACCCTCATCCTTCCTGAAAGCCTCGTCCTCTCGTGCTCCTCTCCGGTGGCCAGGGGTCTCACAAAGTTAAAGAGCTGAGTGTCTTTCACCAAAACCACGTACTTTCCTCTCCCACCCTATCACTGTCTGTCAGACTTCCCCTCCCCACTGTCCTCCCAGCGGTATTAAAAACCCCACCACCTCCTCTCCATTCTCCTCATCTCCACACATACAAACACACACCCATCCCCACCCCCAACCGTGACCCAGTTTGGAGGGGGATACGGGGGTAAGTGAGGACCATTGTGAGTACCACAGGGAGAGAGGCAAGATGCTCTGCCTCCCTCATTCCTCTCCCTTTCAGGAAGAGCTCACACTTGGTTAAGCACACACACTGAGGCTCTTCATGAGAGGGCGGCCGCGGAGACGCGTGTTTTGTTTTGAGCTTTTTGTTGTCGGCATGCCGTTGTTGATTTCAGGTCAGGGCTGTTTGATGTCAGCCCAGGTTAAGGGGTATGTAAAGGAGGCTAAGTGAGACGGGGAGACAGAGATGAGGGGCCTTAGGTTGAGAGACAAAGGACACAGTACCTGGCGTCTGGGAGAGAAGGAGTAGAGTGAGTATGCTGCTTCATCACTTTACTTTGCTGCTTGTTTGTTGTCTTTATGTGCTTCTTTTTTATATTTATTCATTTGAAAGTGACTTTAAGTGATGACAAAGGATATGATATTTCATTTTTAACTGATCAGGTCCAACAGGATGCCAAACTCCAGACCTCCTGACCAAAGGACAGATACTTACAAGGTCTGGTGACAGTGCAATCTCTTTCTGAACTTTTGCAGAACTCATTATCTCTAACACTAAAAAGATAATTTACATGAATTCTTTCCCGGCATGAGGCTGAATAAAAGGCACAGATGCACACGGAGAGGCTGCTCCTGCCTCAGAGATTCATCCTGTAACATATGGAACCGGTTTACGGTTGCGTTTCTTCCCTTCGGACAGTGTTAATGAGGAAGTTTTTAGTTTCCCACGAACACAGAGGGAGAATTGCTCCTTCAGAGCCCACCTCCCCCACTGCAAAATGACGAATAGCTCATTCATCCATCTCAAAGCAAAGACTTCCTTATCTCAAGATCCTCTCGCAGGCCGAGGTCCACGTTTGACCACGCAAACAAAAATGTTCAGCAGTTTCTATTTTCGTCCCTCACTTGTGAGGGTCTTCCACTACATGCTTTCTGAGCCAGAGGCCCAAATTGGGGTGCGCTGTCCACTCAACAATATGGAATTTATAGTTTATTTGCGTTTCACGGCCGCATGCGTTGATCACTCTGCAAGTAAGTTTCATGTCTGTGTTTGTGTGTCTGTGTAAAGACATCCACCACACAATCTGGTAGAGATTAGTCTTTGAAATGGATGTGATTAACAGCTCTGATAACCCTCCGTGTGGGTCAACTCAATGCAAAGTCACTCTTGGCAATGCGTGTTTTGAATCACTTCAAGGACTCTTTTGAACAAAGTTGCGGCTCAGAAAAGCCAGAAAGTGTTGATAAGAAATCCATTTTTAGCTATGCTGGAGTTTTTTTTTTTTTGGTGTTTTGAATATCTCTGAGTGCCTAACAAAGGAGCTTATCCAGTGCCTTCAGAGAAGCCGAAAGGGAACCACAATATGAGAAACCCCCTGTGCTTTTTAAGCCGAGCGTTTGCCGGCAGTCGGTCTTTCCACAGCGGCGTTGTAGCGGTTATCTTCACTGAAGCTGGTGACCTTTTTATGACATAAATTTGCTGGTTTTTATGTGGGGTGTCCTAGCATCAAAACAGCATGATTTAACCTACATATGACGATCCAGGGGGTTGTCATGGGCAGCGTGGACTGTGTGGGGAGATTAGTTTGATCTGTGCAGTGTGTGTGTGACAAGGTGGAGGCTCAGAAGTACATCAGAGGATGCCGGTAGCAGAGCGATGGGAGAGGCCACTGTGGCAATGACCCTCGAATCAGGACAGTCAGAGGAACGTTGGTGCTAACAGAACGCTCTCAGAGGTCCAGTCATTCCTCTCTGATGCTTTCGTTGTGTTTATTGTTCAAAGAACATATGTGGGATTCTGGTAACTGGCTCCACAGACATTTGCTACAGGTCACCCTGATTTCTTAATATTATATTTTTTATATATATATATATATATATATTGATGGATATGCTTTAAAAGAAGCTCACAGACTATTGACTGCAGACCTCATTGTGCTGGAATTTCCTCCTCAAGCCAATTAATTTTTTCACTATAAAGGTGCACTTTATTGTTGGCGGTGGGAACAACTTCAAACTCTTTTACTGCCAGTTTGGGACCGGCTTTGTTCTGGATCTTCGACAATTAAATTTCTTCATCGAGGATGTGTGTCGATATTTAATGCAGGGAGAAAAGATGTTTCAGAAGCAAGCAGCGTAATTAACCTTCCTAACCTTTTTTTTTTTTGACGCCTTTTCTGATTTTAATGACAAAACAAATCACAGCATCTCAATTCATCCACCAGATCAAGTGGTGGTAGCGACCACTGCTAAAAAATCACTCTACAGCACATGTTGCTCACCAGAAAATGAATCTACTGGAAAAAATCAGTTTAATACCACCGTGGTCGTATAAGAGGAAGCTTTGCGTCATCGTGATGTTGCAGGCAATCTTTTTCAAGCGACAGACTGCAGCCGAAAAACTCGGAAGTCATTAAAAGTTGCAGACAAACCCCATAAAGCAGCAGTAAAGATGCAACGATAATCACATAAAAGCGTACGACGAGGAGTGTTTAAATGTCAGCAGACCGGCAGGATCGGAGCAAAAATCAATATCGGCTGAAAGCACTGACGGTTTCTTTTACAGGATCTGTCTTAAAATCTTTTACAATCACTTTAAAAACATGAGGAGAGATCTCATTTTTAATTAGCTTGATGATGAAGCAGACTGAGGAACTGTTTACACGCAGCCTGTCCTGACATTCATACTCTGCAGGGGAAAAAGTGCATCTGTGCTGTGAGCTGAATGATGGACAGCGGCTGCCGCATCTGTACGGATGTGAATGAGTCCTGCGTGAGACAAAATAATACAATAAATAACTGAGAAATGGGCAAATATTTCATAAAATATTCATTAATATGTCCAATATTAGTTTTGCATAGCAGTTCAATACATTTAATTTGTCTGTAAGTGTACATGTTAGTGTATATTCTGTGGAAAGTTCATCCAGAGGATAATAAATCTGCCTCACATACACTCATTAGAGCTTTCTGCTGGCATTTACATTACGTTCATTATCCATTTAGCCTGCGTTCATTAATATGAATAATGCTTTGTGTGTGTGTGTGTGTGTGTGTGCGCGCGTGTGTGTGCGTGTTTGTACATAGATCTGCATATATCAAGCAGGAATATGTAAATGTAATATGTAGAAAAACCGTTTAGAGGCAGAGAGAGAGGACGCAGATAATTTGAATTTTAAACCTTTTAATTAGCATTGTTACAGTTTATGAACAGTTTATTAACAGTCCAGCAAACAGCCCCGGCCTTTTCTAGCACATTGTCCTCTGTGAATCCTTTGCATTGCCCTGCAGATTTGCATTTGCATGTGCAAAATTGGATTGTTGATGGCTTTGACATATGTGCATTTTACATTTTTATATTGTGAAAAACTGCCCAATTTTAATACTTATATTACCTGTGCTTATAATTCTTTATGTTTGAATTTTCTTCTTTATTCTAATTCTTATTTGAACTCTTATTCTAATTATTAATCTTTATGTTGCACTGGCCTAAACACAGCTTCTATAGTGTACAATCTGAGCATGAGAATGAGCATGTGATTAATAAAACTTAGAAATCTTGCATAACCATGCACATCTGCATCAAAAAATAGGAATGAAAGAGTTCACATTAACACAAAGTAAAAAATACAAAAGATGCCAGATATGCCAAACATTTGGCGCATCCCACAAGACACCACTAAACATCAGAATATCAAAAACATATAAACATCTACGTGTGTTTATGTTCAAAACTTTTAATTTATTTCGCTTTACACACATAGTATCAGAAAGAAAACAACCCTACAACCCTAAAGTTTATCCCTGACTGGCTAACTCACAGGTGTATAAGTACACCGCTTGCGACAAAAGGAGAAATCATGATCTGTTACACCTGTTATAAACCTTCACCTGTCGCTGCACAGAACTCGCCTCGATGATGCATGCAGTCACAGCACATCTCCCTGTTACACAGTTACAGCTGTCGTCCACCTGCAGTGGTCCCCTGCACGAGTCGGCGTCTGTCCCGTGGTGGGCTCATCCCTGGTCTCCCTCCCGAGCCCCGAAGCCTTCCAGCTGGATGATGAGTCACTACTGTGAATAAGGAGCATCTCAGCTCACCCCAGTGCAGATTTCCTCACAGTTATGTTTGTGTAGGGGGACATTGTGACCCTGCTCTGCGTGTTTTTTGAGGCTGTTGCACATGTGTGTGTCTGTGAGTCTGTCTTTGTTCTATATGTGGATGTGAGGCTGTGGATCCTGAGGGATGGAAGCAAGTGACTGAAGGGATCCCTCCACTGACGTTAACTGTGATTGCAAGTGTCTG
Organism: Hollardia meadi; assembly: GCA_037974645.1. NCBI lineage: Eukaryota > Metazoa > Chordata > Actinopteri > Tetraodontiformes > Triacanthodidae > Hollardia > Hollardia meadi. The sequence continues at coordinate 10,849,131 of JBBPCS010000672.1, forward strand.
TTTGAATCTGTGTGAGGTCGAGTCCACCCCTTAGAAACTGATCTTGATGACCTTTGACCTCATGATCTTTTGGGCTGATGGCTATAGAGCCATTGATCCTGAAAGTTATTCCCTTTCCAAGCTCATTAGTCCTATTATATAAAATCACTGTGGGATAAAACTGAAGGAAGTTGTTTTTTTTTTTGTTTTTTTTTTAACTTTTCTGACTTTACAACCAAAAATTTTTGTTGTTGTTTTTTATGTTTTCATGTGTGACATGATTTCCACCAATTTGGTGTTCATTGTTTATATCAGAGTAACAGACAGGAAGCCTGGCTGCCTGTGTCTGTGTGGTGCTATTCGGGAGGCTGACTCACCCCAGTAACTTAATGCACAGAGTCATTTTCTTACCCCTAACTGCCCCACTAGCTCCTGCAGACATAAATTGGATGAGAAGGCAAAATGCCAGGTTATATGTGGCTGAGGTAGCAGAGGAGTATTACGCTCAGGCAGCCGTGGGCTGGAGCGTCTCTCCTGGTCAGTTGGTAGTGGGACAGTTCCTGGTGCACAAACTAACGAGGAACTCTCCAAAATAAATACAAGCCTTCATCAAAGCACACACTGAAGTTCCTCTATGTCTTGTGGGTCTCCAGCTACAAAGGTGCATCAACTAGAGTCGTGTTACATTACACTGAAATATGACTTTTTGAAAACTATTTGGCAGGTATACAGACTCTTTGGCAGGTTTCCCTTAAGCAACATTATGAAATTAAAAACACCTCTGACCCACCGGTGGGTCAGTCATCACAAGTTCTTGCTGCGCAGCAAAACATGATACAAACTCGATCCCAAAGCTTTGTGAATTTTAAGGAAATGTGTTGGGTTTTTTTAAAAACATTCACAAGTCATCTAAAATATTCCCATTTGAGCCAGTGGTGCAGCCACAAAAATATGAAAACCTGGATTTGAACATTTCACTCGGTGAACATTAAGAGCAGTAAACAGAAAACTATATGATGAGGATTCAAGATAACAAATACATTGTGCCCTTAACTTGAATAAACAGTCAGAGTTGAGTTTTCGGCTGTGCGTGCCCATCCATAAGCAAACACACTTGTTACTCAAGTGGTTGTGATCTGCAAGATTCAAAATGAATCTGCTCCCGGATTAAAGAAATCAGAATGATACTTGGCAATAACATTTTCTATAACCGATACATACCCTTTACAAAACATACTGTATGAAAAGTCCCCTAAATTAGCCCCATAGTTGCAGTTACAAGACAAACAGAGTAGAAAACACAAGATTCATTAATAATGATCCATTTTTGGGCCCAAAACATTACACAGCAGAATCGCCTTACATTATATTAAATCAACAGTTTAACCTTTGCAGCCGGCTGTTTGTCTGTGAGTAAATATGGATATTATCTAAAGGACAACAGTGCAGCACAGTAAGAGTTACTTAAAGAAATGCAATGATGTAATGTCAGACAGAGCTCGACCATGGAAGGAAGCTCTCGCTCCGTTCCGGCCATTTGCTGCTTACTCATACATGTCGGTCACAGACGATCACAGTTAGCACTCTCGCATGGACTTCACTGCTTCGTCTGACTGCGGGATTGAATGCAGTTTAGGCCTCTTACTGTATGCCGGTAATATGCGTCCTGGAGTGTGTGTATATACCCACAAAGCATTCTTGACATCTACCTCCTGCGTCCCAGGCATGTCCTTATATGGTCAGAATGATCAATAAGACACATGTTTCATCGCAAGCCTTCTTCAAAACATTCCCGCCCTCTCTGCTCCTACTGGAGACACAAAGCAGAGGGGCTGGGTGTTCCTGCTCGTCTCCTCCAGAGAAATTTTTCCCTCTCGCTGCAGCTCCAGCTCACTCTGATAAGCTCTCAACCTGCTTCGTAAGGAAATCGTCCCCGGAAGCCCTTTAAACCCCGAACTAAGCTAGCATTCATGGTTGGATTTTCCTCTCAGTCTAGCTGACAATAAGCCATGCACTACTGCGGCTTCATAAGGGAGGAAGTTCTGTGGAGGTGTCATACTCATCCCCCAAAAGCTGCCCTGAGGGACAGCAGTGTTTGGGTTCAGCTCCACTGCCTGAGCTAATGTGGGTCTGCTGTCTGGCTCCCCGCTCCAATGGTTTGTGCCCGGCCACCTGCTGATTCTGCTGGTTTGGATGGACTGCCTGGAGCCCAGACCTAACCTACATAGGCAACATGTCACTCTTCCAAAACTGTGCTCAAGTGCACACACACACACACACACACACACACACACACACACACACACACACACACACACACACACACACACACA
>JBBPCS010000672.1:10851542-10868810 GCA_037974645.1 Hollardia meadi
ACACACACACACACACACACACACACACACACACACACACACACACACACACACACACACACACACACACAGCACAATGCCATTTACCTCTCAACCAGAACAAGCCCGTCAAGTTAATACAATATCCTGAAAACTGCACCTCACACAGAAGAAGGCTCACTAAGAGGATTTATTTCTTCAAAAAGAGATAGGCTGTTAAATAAAGTGTGTGTGTATTTGATGATAGCAAATTCCCTATTTGGATTATTTCGCCTCCTTCTCGGTGCTGCTTGATGGTATTTTTTAATACCGATATCCTCTTTCCACCCTGTTTGGTCTTCTAATTCCCTAAAAAGCCAGAACTTGACAGCAACCTCACCGTGGCACTGAGCTCCCAATTCAGTGTGTGTGTTTGTGATGCAAAAAAGTAACAGATGAAATTAAGGATATATTGATTGCCTGAGCTCAGAGAGGAGCACTTATTTTAATTAAAGTAATTATTGTGTCACCCCTTTTCACTTATTGCCAGTGAACTTGCAGAACTAATACCGTTTCCACAGGGATGAAAGTCTTAAGAGAAAAGTCTTACTGCTTTCTTTGATCACATTTTGAAATTTGCATTTAATGTGAATTCTCTCTTTTCTTTTTCTCCCTCCTGTCTTCCCTCTTCTACTTTCTCCAGAGTCTGTGAACAGGTGAGAGAGGGACACTGTCTGCCCCACTGTCCAGCGACACCATGAGCTGGAGCTTCCTCACGCGGCTGCTGGAGGAGATCCACAACCACTCCACCTTCGTGGGGAAGCTGTGGCTCACCGTGCTCATCGTCTTCCGCATCGTTCTCACTGCCGTTGGGGGGGAGTCCATCTACTACGACGAACAGAGCAAGTTTGTGTGCAACTCGGGCCAGCCGGGCTGCGAGAATGTCTGCTATGACGCCTTCGCCCCTCTATCCCACGTCCGCTTCTGGGTCTTCCAGATTATCTTGGTGGCAATGCCTTCTCTCATGTACATGGGCTACGCTGTCAACAAGATTGCACGATTAGAAGAAGCCAAAGGAGGAGGCGGTTCTACTGCAGTTAGAACAGGAGGAGGGGGCTACACGCACAGGAAGCCCAGGAAAATCTGCTTTGGTGCACGGCAGCACCGGGGCATCGAGGAGACCGAGGAGGACCAGGAGGATGATCCCATGATCTATGAGGTGCCAGAGATTGAGCCCCCCAAAAGGCCTCGGGATCCACTGCAACCTACACCCAGACCCAAAGTCCGGCATGATGGGCGCAAGCGTATCCAAGACGAGGGGCTGATGCGGGTCTACGTTTTGCAGCTGGTGACTCGTACAGTGCTAGAAGCAGGCTTCCTTGCAGGCCAGTATTTGCTGTATGGGTTCCGTGTGACGCCTGTGTTCGTGTGCTCAGGGAAACCTTGTCCCCACAGCGTTGACTGCTTTGTTTCGCGGCCTACAGAGAAGACCATCTTCCTGCGCATCATGTATGGTGTCACTGTCCTTTGCCTCACACTCAATATTTGGGAGATGCTCCATTTGGGGATTGGCTCCATCTGTGACATTCTTCGCCGTCGGCGATGCCCACCTCAAGAGGATGAGTACCAGTTGGGCTTGCTGGGCACCAACGGGGTTGTAGAGGGTTCAGTAGGGGGGACAGGGCCTGAGGCAGGTTCTGAAGGAGGGGTGGGTGGCGATGGGGCTGCCGATTACGTAGGCTACCCCTTCTCGTGGAACACCCCATCAGCTCCACCTGGCTACAACATTGTGGTAAAGCCAGAGCAGATGCCCTACACAGACATTAGCAATGCCAAGATGGCATGCAAGCAGAACCGGGCAAACATTGCCCAAGAGGAGCAGCAGCAATTTGGTAGCAATGAGGATAACTTTCCCACTGGAGGGGAGGCCCGCGTGGCTTTGAACAAAGACATGATCCAGCAAGCTCATGAGCAGCTGGAGGCGGCCATCCAGGCCTACAGTCAGCAGCACCGGGAAGAGGTGCAGCTTGGGGACAACCAGGACGACAAGCCCCAAAGCAACATCATCCAGGCCCAACCACAGCCTCAGCCTCAGCCTCAGCCTCAGAAAGAGCGCAAGCATAGATTCAAGCACGGGAAAGGAGGCAGCAGTGGAGGAGGCAGCAGCAGCAACAGCAGCAGCAGCAAATCAGGCGAGGGCAAGCCCTCGGTATGGATTTAACCCCAGAAACAGTGACATGTATTGGAACCATGTATATATTAGAGAATGGATGACGAGCTGTTGCAATCTTCCTTGGATATTTAAACACCACTGTGCCTTAAAGAATCCTGCAAGCTGGAGAGGATGTGTGTGTTTGTGTACTACGGTGTGTAAAAAAAAAACAAAAAAAACGTGATGTTGCAGCTGACAGTTTGTTTTGTCTGGGCTATCACTGTCTAACTTGAAACATCACACCAACACTAACTGTAATAGGCTACAGTCTGTCGTTTACATGTCTCGTTCTCCTCAAGTCCTAATGCAGATTATTGACCTCTGATGTCTTCCCGTTCATCCTTTCTTAGGGATTTGAACTTTGGAACGAATGATAATTAGTTCTGTAGCAAATCAGATTGATCCCAGATTTGGCTTAGCTCATTTTCTTGCTGCGCCTCTGCAAAGACACTGTCTGCATTAATTCATTGGCATCCTAATTCTTGGGATATCAACATACAATGATATCAAAATTAAGTATCATCATAATATAAAGGCAAAGGAAGCTCGCCATGTCATAACTATGCCCTGGCAAGCTAAAGCTACAACTTCGTACTGTAGTGACGTGATCAAGGTATGTCATAACAACGGAAATGCAATAAAATGAAACATATTTCAGTGGCAGCACCTAAAGCAGTGTCTTTATTAATGCAGTGAGAACATCACCTTCCTGAAGGCTGCGTCCTGTCGGTCCTGTTCTGTCTGCTTTCCCTCTGGTGTCGATCACAGTGCTATGTTGCTGTGACTTTGCATTTGACAGTGTTTGTGTGTGCTGCCTGCTGCTCAGAAACCGATGAGTACAGCAGGCGGCTAATAGAAGAAAAAAAAAGTTCTTTTTTAACACGGTGCATAAACAATCCAGTTTTTATACCTTACTCTTCAACTTCTCAGTTTCTCTCTCCAGCTCTCCATTGCTATTAAGCAAGGCTGCTCATCATTCCCAGCCCGGTCTCATTCTGCCTTGTAGTTGACTGCCCCCTGGTGGTATCTTCTACGGGGCTTCCTTTATTGGGGAGTAGATACCAGTTGCCAATGCTACCTGCATCCAGCAACACCTTAACCAGCTGTAGTGTTCCTTTTCTATTGACAAGCCTTGTGTCAGTTGAGTCTTCGCTACACGTTCCGTGTTAGATGCACAAGGCTGCAATATCACCACGCTGTAATGGAAAACGTTTTAAAGCCATTACTATATAATAGTGAGACCAAACACTGTTTGTGTGATGCAAGTGTCAGTGCCAAGATTTTATGCTAGGCTGCCATGAAAGCCTGGTTGTTTGTAGCTTTGGAATACTGTGGCCATGCTACTCCAGTTGTGGAAAAATGCCTACATGAGACCAACCCTTTTGTAAAAGTCACTTCTTTTTTTTGTATTACAGTGTGTGTATTGCTTTTTGGAATGGTATTTAAAATAGCAGACTCGAAAAACTCTGAGTCAATTTTTATGTTTGAGCCAGTGTTTTATATGAAAACACTCTTTTTTCTTCAATGAAGTTTTTTTGTAAAATAAAGAAAAAGAAGTTGTTTTTAAAATGAATTAGTTGTACGGATATTTATGGTTATTGTGTTTTAAATTGCCTTCCAGTTGTAAAAATAAAATGTGAAATATGCCATAGTATATTTTTATAATATGTCGGCTACAGTGACTTAATAAAGAAAAAAAAAAGGCCAAACTTTTCCTTGTATGTTACAGTATCAGTATTGTATATATGTGGCAACCCTCTGGACTGTGTTTTAATAAAGTGTTACTCCTTTTCCTACATTTTGCTGATAAACTCTGTGCGGAGACAAACTGGCTGATGGAATCGGATATGGCGCCAAATTTTCCCAACCCTTGCAAGCTTTGCCCCACAGTAGCTTTCCAAACAAGCATTTACTCATTCTATGAGGGTAAATTGGGAGTGGGAGCAAATCTGAAAAGCAAGCACATTGAGTTCTTGATTTAATGAATCACGTCTCAAAGATCCGAGTCTTTCCCAGAAGGTAGTGAACAAACCGTTACTCATGTGAAGTCGTGAGGCCGGACATTGAGACATGACTTCCTTCACATAAACAGTAGACAATACAACAGTGTGCTCAAGTAGAAAGAGCCTTTCTGATTGGTTACTTCACCACTGGGCTCCACAAGTCTGTTCAATAAGCCAGCCAGCAGACAGCCATAAATCTCCAGTGAAAGTACTCCAGGCAGTTGCTCTCTGGACCAGTGATTGAATGATACTGGCTCCAGAGGTGATTTAGAGTTTCCCAGTCAGTGTCAGTCTCATCCCCTGCAATCAGCCCTCATTAAATTCTTCCCCAGTGAGTCTCAACTGAAGTATCTACTGCTTGTTTTGATGAGGAGGAAACAAACAAAAGGCAGCTGCTGATGCTTTGCATTTAGAGCCGGCTGGGGCCACTAGAGGGCGACCTACTGCCAAAGCAGGAAACACTTCAGAGCGTGAGGAGGCGTGGCATGCCATGAGGGTACTCCAAGACCCCATCTGCTCAGAGTGTGCATGACTGGCAGCTGGTCCTTACTTCTCCAGAACTATTGTAGGTTATGTGGCTCAGACCTGTTTGTTTTTAAGAAATTTGGGTAGCTATCCAGGCCAAAAGAATTACCCCGTGGCACAGTTACTACGTACGTGTGGCCCTGTTCTCTTTTGTCTATTGAGTGGCTGAGAAAGAAAGAGAATAAAGTGGAAAGAAAGTGTGCTCAGTGGACAGAAACTACTTTTTCTTTAGGGTTCATTCTGTCGTTGTCCTGTGAAAACCACGAGTCTCCAAAAAAAAAATGTTTTAAAACACTAAAAGCGAACGCAGGACAAGCCGAGGGTAAAGTTTTCATAAATATGTCAGTGTGTGTTTTGAGCCCTGTGACAATGCTTTTACGAGATGATAATAAATAAGCATGTTGGCCCATTAGGAAGATTTTCCCATAATAAGCATCTAATCCCACAGATATATCAGATTAGCAGTATGTTTATGTTGGTTTCTGTCAGGGATGTTTCTCCACCACAGGCCAATCCCTTGTATATATTTGAGTATACTCTGCCAGTACACTTAATTGATTTTTTTTTTTTTAACTGATCGCTAATAAACACAGTGCTCACATTGTGCAAGAATCAAACTTTTTAAAATTTTACTTAACAGTGACAATATGCATTTGAGCAGCCAAGTGAATTTCCCTCATGTCAGGCAGCTGAAGGAATGATAAGTAAAAGAGACAGTTGGATGGTGCAATCACCATTTTTTAGGGTTAACTCTCTTTACTGTATATTAACACAGACAGAGAATTAAAACCAGTTGTATCAGATGAAGTGTTTTGTGGGTCTTTTCATCAGGGATACCACAGTGTCCACCCTCATCTGTCTATGTAAAACAATGTCTGTGTAAACCCACCTGTATTACCAGTACAAACTCTGATTCATACATGCATTCATGTTTTTCTGTGGGGTTTTTTATGGCTTTTGTAAAATGTATATTTCTTTGAGTGCCATTCTGGTATCCCCTGGCAAAGGTTTTTATTCATATTCTTTGACGAATACATTTGATTTGCATGTGAAAAGACCTATTTTCCTACAAAAATAAATCAGAAATGCACACTGAATAAAGTCTCTGTCATTTTTTGGGGGGCTCTATAGCAGAAAAAACCCCATGAGGAAATAAAAGCCTTCCCACTCTTGATACGTTGAGTATTGTCCTGTTCTTGTTGTCAGTATGAGATCTGTGTCTGATTTTGATCGGTGGAGAACAGCGGGGGGGTCTCTGCAGTCCTATCAGTAGAATTACAGTGACATGGGCTGATGTTGTGTCACTGGCAAGAACGAAACAGGAGGCCGAAGAGATGTGTCACTTCAGCTCACGTCAGCCGTGTCATTTTGTTTGTCACTTTGGCAGTTCATTCGGTGACAGCTGAACTTCAGCTTGTGATGAGAGAACATCTGAGTCTGTGAGGCTTTAAATTGCATTAACGCGTCACAAGCTCAATGTTTGTTTCAGTTCCCACTGATTTTAAAAAACTGAACTGTCCTTGATACTACAATCGCTTCTTCGGTCAGTCCAGACTGAGCCATTAGAAATGTTCAGAAATGATTCGGTGCTTCTTAGAAATTAAAAAAAAAACATGTGACTGTGAGGATTGAAATGTGTGTTCTTTCCACCAAGTTTTCCACTTTGCGTCTGTCGTCATTAGCGAGTTCACAGCCAAACTGCCTGGAGAATAAACATCAAAAATGGAAATGGAAAGTATGTTTTTGTGACACTCTGATATAAATAAATAAAAATCTTTCCCTGGAGAGGCTAGCCAGTGGGAATGAGCAGAGTGCTGCAGCTGGATGTACAACGAGGTCACTGCCGATATGAGAGTGAATCCCATGAGCAATGTCTGGGATGGCAACTTGTGGCAGCGGGCTATTTTCTCTGAAAGGAAACAAACATTTCATCCCATTAATGGCCTAATTGGCCGGATGATCTAACTCCACACAGATGTCATTTTAGAGACAGTGAGCACATGATTCCATTATGGATTTGGGGACAGGGAAAGGAGTCAAACAAAAAAATGCTACAGTACTTTCCAGAGCTTCCCCCGGTTTTTTTTTTTTTTTTTAAACATAGTCTGTTAAAGCATCATCCAGATGTTTGCATGACCCAGTAACTGTGGGATACCCTGCAGCTGGACACGCAGGAGGAATAAATGAAGCGGAGGGTGCAGTAGCGTATAGGTCACTTACAGTTTATTACAGCTGTATCAAATATGGAAAAAATATGAGGCCAAATAATGAAGAGAAATATTAGATGGAGTCATGCATAGTATGGTTAAAAAATGCTGCATGAGGTCTAACTAAAAGGAAGAGATTTAATGGAATGGTACAAAAACTACGCTAAAGGCTCAAAGACACTAAAGGTGTTTCTCAAAGTCAAGGAAGGATCCTCAAACGGCTGAAGGATCCTACATCATGGAATGCTGCAGAAGGACTGTTTCAATGTTCAGGTTCCTCCAAATTATACAAAGGACAGAGTCCTTCGCACAGAGAATTTTCAAGGATGTCTGTTTGTATCCTTGGTGCACCTGAAGTACCCACAATCCTATGCGCACGGGGCTTAGCGGGTCTTTTAAAACCCTTGTGAACCCTTGACACAGGCTGGAAAAAGATCACATTCAACTTAAAATAAAAGAATGACTACAATTGAACTCAGGGCATGTGGAGTATAGGGCTATATTTAAAGTTTTGGAAAACTGGACTTAAGAGCTGTAATAAAACCCGTTCCGATCCACAATCCAGTTCAGAAGGTGGCGGAAATGCACCTAAAAGTTGTTTGCCAACCGCAATAAGACAATCAGAAGAAGAAGAAGATGAAGAAGAATGTGAACAATGGCGCACACCCGCTAGCTTGTATCAATTGTGTTTTCTTTGAATGCTAGGAAGGAGTCTCGACAAGCCTCTGGAGGACCTGACTTCCAAGGACCCGTCCTACCAAGGAAGGATCCTTGACTTGACCCTACATCATGCAATCCGACAGGTCTGGGGAAAAAATTCCACTCCAGCCACTAATTCCATACAAATAAATCTTTTTTTTTTCTGAAAAATATTTATTCACTGATTCACTTAAACTGCATTTTCCCTCTCGCATCTTGCAGTTCACGAAAAACAAACAAAATCACACAAACATTCAAATGATTCTAAAATTGTCTCACCAACTTCTTCCAGCTCGTACATTATTTCTCTAGAGCACAAAAAATCGCTTGTTAAGACTTCACAAATGTCAGCATGATCCGGAAATACTCCCAGTTGCACAAGACCCACTCAAGTCTTGATGTATGTACGTGTTACAAAAGAAAACTCACCCAAAGGCTACAATTTACACCCAAAGTGCACAATTCAGGATCATTATATCACCTTATCGCTGATTTAGGATTTACAACAACTTAAAAAGTATTTGTCTCCAAACTAACGTTAAGTGTACAGTATGTCGCCACTTTGTGACAGCAAACTTTGTGAGGAGGGCTCTCCTGTGTTTATTGGTGTAATTATTTACTTTTCTTGCTGTGGTGTCTCTGTTTAGTGCTTGGCTCACAGCCTTACTTTAGTGTCCCCTGATGGCCACAGCCCACATAGGGCAGCCATGACGGTTTGTAATTTACCATTACTAAGGCCCACTTCATGTCTGTATTACATCCAGCCGTGTCAGTGGCTTACAATGAGAACAAGAGAACCAGCACCGTGCAGCCTCTTATAACATCTGTGTGATTAAAGTGTGTGAGGACCGCACTTTTCCCCCTCAACAGTTCCCAGAATATTGTCAAAGTGGTTCAACATGTGATGCGCTTTTCAACAAAAACCTCAAAAGATTCTTCACATTCACTGCGCTGCTGTTTTCATCAAGTGTTAAAAGTGTTTTAGCCAGACAATCTCGATTTAAAGGAAGTATTTGATTTTCTACGAAATACATTCTGCTCCTTACAAAAGCTCCTGTGGTCAGTTATATAACTCCCATTAGTAAATGATTAACATAAGGCACTACAATGTAGACCCCCACAAAGGCCTCACAAAGGATTCCCATTTAAATCAAAATACCTCCCTCCAGATTCCAGCTGGAACGTTTACAGTCTTCTGATTGTTGCATTTTGATTTCAGTGCAAATGTCTTGGCTGCTGATGATCGCAAGTCCAGACTATCCGCTTTGCTTGGACAGACTTAGCCCATGTCACCAGCCAAAATAGATCCGTCCATCCACTTAAAAATATATAAAAGAGTGACTGGCTTCATCCTGAGGCTACAAAGAAGGCACTTTGCTCCTGTCCTGTCAGCTGCCCCTGGGTCTAGGAACTACTTTTCCCCTGGTCAACAACCTCCCAGGTGAAGCCTGAGCACACCCTGACTGTGCAGCCGCAGCAGGAGGTCAAACTCAGCCGGCATGGCGTGGAATTTCTTTTTAGTCTGTCTGTCATCGTAGTAGTGGTTCGTCAGGGCATGGAGTCCGTGTGGGTGATTGCTGAAGGGCCAGAACCCGTACAGATGCACGTTGGCACAGAGTTCCAGCGCCAGGCTAGCCATGATTATGCCGCTGCTGAGTCGGACTGCTCGTAGGCCTTGGGAGCGCCAGAAGAGGGCCAGACTCTGGAGGTACTCGGGGTTGAAGAAGACAGGCCGGGTGGGGCTTTCAAAGTCCTCAATGGTGTAGAAGGCCCGCAGGGACACAGGAGTGTTGTGGCCGTAGGAGAAGGCGGGAATGAGCAGCAGGGAGTTGCCGTAGGTACGCAGACTCTCCACGAAGGGACGCCGACGCCCCATGAGAGCCCCATACCTGAAAACAACCAGTAGATGTGAAACAAAAAGACAAAAGGAACATTTTATTCTGACAGTGCCTCACAATTCATCCTCTTGCTCACTTCTCTATGAGGATGCTTGGGTTTGCTGTCACAAGGTCAGTCTTGGAGCCCACATGTTTCTCATATCCGTTTTCCAAAGGAGGCAGGTTGCACCTGAACAAGCAACAAAGAGGATATAGAGATCATTATATGAAATTTCGAAGGAGAACAGTTTAATTCTGTTGGTTAACAATCGTCACCTGCCTTTCAGTCCACTTCTCACCTGATAACAAACTGAGCTGAATCGATCATCTTTCCACAGCTGCTGTTGTTCAGGATCCCCCCATTCCCAACAACAGCGCACGTGTCCCATGTTTTATTTGAGAAAGGATGCTCCTGAAAGCAACACCAACGGAAAATGCATTACAAATCTATACAGATGATGATATACTGTTTGTGACAAAGAGCCATTTCAACCCCCACTGGGGGAAATCCCCTGCACTCCCCACATATGCTAACATTGATTACTTTTATTTGCTAATGTGCAAGATTAAGGTTCCTTCCTTCTCTGGTTGAGTTGCCTAACACTCTTGGATTTTCTATAATCTTTTACATACAGAGTTGTTATTCAAATCTTGGTGACACCAATGGTTCATACTCAATACACCAGCAGCTGTACCCTGCAGGCAAAAGAAGGCTGTTTTGACAAAGCCTGATATATTTGGTCTAGAAATGCAGACTTCAGAGCCTATGAATCAGGCCTTAGAACTTAAGTGAAAACATTCCTCAAATAAGTCCTATTTACCTCAGATATTAGACTATTTAATTCCCGTTAGACTAGATTCATTGCAGGTACTTTAAGTCAAAATAGAACAAAGATAACACCTTCAAAAGCTTTTTTTGGTATAGCTCAGAGGTAGAATGTTTGTACTTGGATAAAGATGTTTAATTAAGGTTTTCTAAGGTTTCAAAGTGGCCTAAAGAATTCAGGTATTTAGCCCAAATGTTTATGGCAGATTCAGGAGACAAGTCAATATTAAGTAGCTTAATGGTTCAATACTTTACTGGAAAGTGTACTTAACACATCTGGGTGTTTTTATTTAGATTATACCATCCAATCTACACTTAATGTGCGGGGGTATAGCTCAGCGGTAGAGCATTTGACTGCAGATCAAGAGGTCCCCAGTTCAAATCTGGGTGCCCCCTGTAAAGCTTTAGGTGTACTTTGTGTTAAATTACTTGTCTACCTGACATATTTTCAGCTAAGTTCAGCTGCCATCATACTTCCATCAGGTTGCTTCATCATAAAGCATACTGATGCTGGCAGCTTTAAACTTGCAGATGGCACAGTTGTTAGTCTGCTTCATGAAAATGAACCTGTGGTCAATGAGCTTGAGACTGTCTGTTCAAAAATACAAAATAATACAAAAAAATGTTTTGTGTTCCCTGACCTTTCCTCTAACGCCACCATGAGGTTAACATTTGCTAGAATCAATAAATAATATGGGTGTAAGAAATTAATTGGAGGCTTGTAATATATCTGAGGTCACAGTCAAGGTTTTCCAGAGTGAAGCCAGACCCAAATAAGATTTATTTACTATATTATGTCACAGTCTGTTTGTCAGCGGTTGAAAAAATGAGCCAAAAAAATTGAACAAATGTAAAATAAAATTCCCTTTGAAGTAGATCATGTTGTATATTAAGGTCGTATCATATTATATGATATATTCTGAGCAATTAAAGGGGGTATAGCTCAGTGGTAGAGCATTTGACTGCAGATCAAGAGGTCCCCAGTTCAAATCTGGGTGCCCCCTTGAAACCTTTAGTGTTTTTTGTCTAACTGATATTTTATGAAAATTCACAAATCTCCTCAGACTCAAGATGACTCCAGCTGCCATCATACTTGCTTCATCATGATGCATACTGATGCTGCCAGCTGCTGGCAGCTTTAAATGTCTTTACCAGATAACTGTACAAACAGTTGAGAGTACCACTTACTTGTGAAGTATTGTTGTGTGACAATAAAGATGTGAACTGAATTGTTCACTAATCAATAAACAATATGGGTGTAAGGAATGAGCAGTCAAGATTTTCCAGAGGGAAGCCAGACTCAAATAAGAGGAAGAAAGAAAAAAACATTTTATCCTCCATGGCTCATAGTCATATTTATCTATATCTGCTTTTTGGACATTTGTCTTTATTATTTAATTCCCTACATTTATTTATTATATTATTTTTCTAACAATATTAAGATTGTATGATATTGTATGAAATATTCCAAAGACAAACAGGGGGTGTAGCTCAGTGGTAGAGCATTTGACTGCAGATCAAGAGGTCCCCAGTTCAAGTCTGGGTGCCCCCTGTAAAAGCTTTAGGTGTTTGTTTTAATAAATTATTAATTTTTTAATAATTAATTAATTAATTAATTAATTAATTAAATAAATTATTTGTCTAACTGACATTTGACATGAAAATTCACAAATCTTCTCAGGCTCAAGATGTTAGAGCAAAGCCGTGAAATAATGTCTGTTGCGGAACAACAACAGCAGAGACCGTGGTAACGTCCATGAATAACAAACCCCATACCTTTGCAAAAGTGCTGAAAATCTCCGGGGTCACTTGGAGGGTCCTCCTCTTTTCCCCGTCGTACACAAGCTTTGATCCCACTGCAGTGTTGGCCTGGGTGATGATGGCCTTGTCAAAACCATGGCACCTGCTGCTCAGCTGAGATCTGGGGAACCACAAGGACTTTGTTGATGATGCAGGAGTGTTGACCCTGACTGAAAGGTCAGTCGGAGCGCTAACTGGACAGGCAGTTTGTTCAGCTTGTAAATAACAAGTTCTGTCATAAAAAGAATTTAAATTCCCTAAAAAGACCCAGGTGAGTGAGAGCAGTCATGTGTCCTTCAGGTGAAGTCCCTCTGTTTTACCAAAACTCACATGACCTCAAGATGTGTTATATTTAGACCATTTGCATGTAAGTTCCTCTGCTTAAATCACATTTCTGCTTCTCCTTCTTTACTTTACTTCTTCTTTCTATCTATATAAAAAAAAAACTAACGACAGTTCAAGGTCAAGCATTCATTTCTCAAAGTCTCAATCGGCTTTTTCAGCTAGGTGTGGGGACCCTGACTCATCTTTTCTGTTCTTGGCCGAAATTTAAAACTTTTTTTTTAGGAATAAAATATTTATTTAGGAGAAATATAGGGAAACAAATCAATTCAGACTGTGTTGCTCTATTTTGGGTTGATCTGAGAGCTCCCTAAACCTGTCATATAAGACGCTGCAGGATTTAATACTGTGTATGCTCATAACTGAAGGGGCTATTTTAAGAGACTTGGAAGTTTACCCTTCCTTCTTTAAAGAAGTAGTGCAGTGATATGTGTACTGTCATTTATTTGGAGGAGATTTGGAACTCCTCATCTGACTCCTACTGTAAATTTGTTGAGATTTGGGATCTTTTTTTTTCTTTTTGAGAAAGTAAAGAGATTCGGCTGCAGCTAAGTAATGTTTGTTGGTCTATGTGCCCCAGACAATTCCTTCCTGTTCATTTCCATCACAGCGGCTATTAACATACAGCAAATTATTGTTCTCAAGGTTCAAAATAAATTAAAAGAATGTTGTTTTTTTTACCTGAATTTTTGATAATTGTCCTCCTGCTTCTTCCAGGTTTCAGAGTACCGCTCTATTACTTTGTCGATGACCTCCCTGTGACACAAATACACGGTCAAGTGTGTAATCCCTGTAGCGCTGACATGACTTGATCTGATGAAGGCATCAACAAAAAAAAGGTCACTTGAGGAGAAAGCAGTGACGGTGTTGTTGTCATCTCACCTGCAGCCTTTACAGAGGTCGGTGGACTGAGGGGCGCTTTTCTTTTGAGTAGACGGTTTGCGAGGCTCCACATTGCTGCAGAGAGAACGGCAGATGAGCAAAATACAGAGGCAAAAACAACAGATAACAGACTCTGATGTTCTGTTGTTTGCATCAGGTGAGAGACACATCCTGTTGGAAATGTTCTGTGGTGTTTCTTTCCATGCACAGATCTGCATCTAAATGCTTTTATGCTATCAAATATGTTGTTCAACATTTTGCATGAATTTCTCGTTGACATGAGACAAGGCGGTGGTAAATCTAGTCATCTTCATACAACATAAATGAACAACCAGTGTGCAAACTGACAACCAGAGACCTTTGTTACTTAGCTACACTTCAGCAGGAGACTTCTTCCTCTCTGTGTCTGTGTGTTGTAACGTCTGTTCGAAAAACGTGCTGTGCTGATTTTTAGATTCATAGAACATAAATGAATAACCAGTGTGCAAACTCGCATTCAGAGACCTTTGCTACTTATAGCTACATGCCAGCAGGAGACTTCTGCCTCTTTGTGTCTGTGTGTTGTAATATCTGTCGTCTGCGATGAGTTGCTTGTACAGTTACGTGTCTTCTTTTCTTCCTGTTTTCCAGTTTCTGAAGTCTTGGAATGTGTGATCCTGCCTGTTTTGTGCGTGCACCGACAAAAACCCACAACCTATGACAGATTGTTATTAAATGTCAGAGCTAATCCAGCTAAGCATACTTTGATTTCAGGTGGGTGTTGGTGCAGTTTTGCTCCTGTTGAGCTTGAAGCAGCCTCTCATATTTCATTTTCAAACTCTTTAGGCTTCAGTGAGAGGGGTTCTGCCGTTGCTGTTAGCGAAATACATTCACATAGAAGCGTAGAATGGCGATGAACACAGAATCACTTTGACACCTGTGACCAGTCAACACCGGTCATTTCACACTGACTGCACCTTCCAGAGATATGTGCCTTTTGGCAAAGAGGATGAAACAATTGGGGTGAAAAAATGGGAAGAAAAGTGCAGAAAAAAATTGAAAATCGTCATCATCATCATCATCAACTGCGATATCAGCATCATCTACCTGTCTTATAGACCTGTCAAACCCCAGGATGCCCCCGTGCGTGTGTGTGTGTGTGCGTGTGTGTGTGTGTGTGTGTGTGCGGTTACACACTTACTTGTGTTCGGACGTGTACCAGATGACAGTGGTCAGCAGGCTCCCCAAACAGAGGAGAGTGATCCCCAAAGAGAAGAGTGACTTCAAGAGATGTCCCCTCATACCTCCTCTCCCCTCTTGCTAAATTCAGCTGCGAGCCCCGTCACCATAGGTCTCCCTCTTTTGTTCCGCTTCACCTTGCTCAACACTAACCCGTTATCTGCTTTCTGTCACCCTCCCTCTGCTTTTTCAGATTTCCTCCCCCCCCTTCCTCTGCTGGGCTGAACCTCTAACAGTCTCTCTATTCTTAATCTAGTTCCACTCTGCTTTCTTGTCTTTTCTTTTTCTTCCAACCCCCCTTCTCGTCCTCACCCTCTTCCTGTCTGTCTGGTTTGACTTAGTGTTTCTCTCTCTCCTTGGGTGTCAGCCTTCTTTCTCTGCCTCCGGTCCAGGCATGTCCTCTGTGCACCTCTACTTTGTTTTTTCTCTCTTCCTGTCCAGGTCAGCTGAGAGAAAACCACTCTTTCGTTGCTCCACATCCTACTTTAATCCTGATGATGTCTCTTCAGTCCACATATCCGGTCCCACAACCTTTTCCTCTGTGTCTCCCTCCCTCTGTCTTTTTCACATTAAACACACAGACAAACTCACTTTCCAGTAGTCCCAAAGCTAGATCTCTCCCTGCACTCCGCCCCCACCCTTAAGCCCCAGCCTTCCTTCTCTGCTTTCCCCTCCCTCCCCTAGCCATCCTCCGCCCACACCCCTTAAGCCCCTTTCCCCTTTGCACAAAAAGGAGGCAGTAACATGAGTGCCCAGTCTTGAATTAGCCCACAGTATGCCTCTTGGCCAGTGTGTGCGTGTATGTGCCCGGAAATGCATTCAGAACCGGTTAGGGCAGAGCAGGCAAGGGGCAGAGGCTTTCCATCCAATCAGAGTGGCTCTCAATACCCCTAAAAACTCTTACCTACACACACACACACACACACACAAGCTTCTTTTATTCCAGCGTCCAACTTTTCCAACTGTGTCGACTCACATCCTCTTACAATAAAAGTGTATGTTTATGTGTTTGAGAGGTGGGAGGGATTTGGTGGGGGGAGGCTTGGGGCCCGAAGAAGGGAAGTCTCCACTCAGCTAAGAGGGGAACCTGCGTCTGACATGGCAGCAGTGCCGGCTGGACCGACTGGGCAACAAACAAACGCAACAGCCGGCAGAAATAAGAGTGGCAGAGGAAGTCAGACAGACAGACAAAATGCAGACAGAGGAGAAATGTGTTGGCTTTCGTTTTCATTGCAAAGCTGTGCGATGGAAGGGGGATAAAAATATTGGATGTAAAGCTAAAGGAGGATTATGCATATGGGATGCATTTAACACCCACAAACAGATGACCGCACCCAGCTCTCCTGCATTTACCGGTGCCCTGTCTGCTTTGAGTTTTCAGTGGAAAACTCCATGCTGAGCTCCATGCAAATAAAGCAATCATGCCGAGTAACAACATGCTGAGTAAGCTGAGCTGTGCCACAGCAACCCCACACACAGAAATCCAAAACAAAAGAGCTCTGGGAAAGTTTTTATTTTGGCAGACTTTACAGAAAACTCGTCAGGGTTGTTTGAGACCAGACAGGGGCACAATCAATAGAGAAGGTTGTGCAACTAATAAAATCTGGCTAATAGTACCGATAGAGACGGGGGGTTGTCTAAAAGCTACACTTAACCTGCTTTTTACCTCAAATGCATTAATGTAATGGTTTCTTGACTGATGAGCAGATGTGGTGGCTCCAGTGAGCAGCTAGGCCTCTCATGGGGATTGTGTGCTAAGTACTAATTAACGGTAGTACAGATGTCACTTGCCATAGTAGGCAAAAAAAAACAAAAAAAAAACATGTCTTAAATGACTCTACCATTTGGGATTTGCCTGTTATCTAACATCAAGGATGACGGCGAATGTTAGACGTCACATTCAATCTTTCAGTCTAGACCAGCGATTTCTTCGACGAAAGATGACAAACTCACCCCTGAGGGCCAGGCCTCAGAGGGAAAATACACATATTCATGACCTTTCATGCATCATGAGACACGGGCAGGAATGTGTAGCGAAATGTGGGGGGAAAAATGCAAAGAATAGAGAAAAAGAGAGCCACTGCTCCAGAATGATTGCAGTGTATCATAGAGGAAGTACAGCAACAAAACACCTTGGTTCTCTGGCGGTCTGTTGAATCAAATATCCAGACCTCTCATCTGGTTTCCCCTCATCACAGGCCAACCTGCTGCCTCCTGCGCACAACAGTCATTAGCTCATTACAGACAGTGTCATTTCCATCCAAAGACTCCATAAACCATTTAACCACATTAAGGCCAAAGAAGCGATTTTTCAACATGACATTCATAATCTCGTAACACGGGAGATTTCTCAGCATTGTGCAGCTTTGGTGTGCCCGTAGGAAGCCCTCAGTCTGTTTTACTCACCGTGGATGAATCATGCCGGAATTATTATCTCAGTGATGGATGATGATGGTTAATTAGGAGCCACCATTTTTTGATTAATCTGTTATTCAGCAGAGGGAAGTGTCAGCGCAAAGCTCTGCAGAATTCTGCAATTTTATGTATACATGCATTAAGGATGTGGGCGAAGTGGTTAAACAGTCTTGATTACCATGTTTGCAGAGCTGAGAAAAAAATATGAAAAAATATTTGCAGAGTTCTGGGCTAATAGTGTGTGTGTGTGTGTGTGTGTGTGTGTGTGTGTGTGTGTGTGTGTGTGTGTGTGTGTGTGTGTGTG
>JBBPCS010000672.1:10874120-10897542 GCA_037974645.1 Hollardia meadi
AAAAAAGAAGAAAAAAAAGAAAAGGGAAATTAAAATATCACAGGCTGGTTGGCGCAATTAGGGCTCATTAAAATTACTAAATGACAACAGTAGAGGGTTATTATATATTTTTTGTAAGTTTGCCTTTTTAAATCAATAGCGGGTTAAATATAGTTGCCAATTTGTTTTGTTATAGCTACTCAAAAGTGTTTGTTTGTGTGATCTATACTTTGCCTTTGTGCCAAGTGCCTCAGAGACTGAATACTTCATTGTATCTCCTGTAATGCCAAATGTGTTTTGGGTTAATCATGTGAAGGCCTGTCCTTTAATTTATCATCATCATGAAACTTATCCTGCTATGACTAACAAGAAAGAAGAGGCAAGACAGAAGAAAAGTTCCCAAAATATTGCACAAAACCAAAGTATATTCATACAATATAAACTGTAAGTGATGCACTGTGAAATTCACAGTGTAACAGTGTTAAATGAACAGTGACAATTTTAGGCTTTTAAGTGGCTTCTATTAACAACAATTAGTGAATACACTGAGAGGTTTGGTGAGTGGCTACTTGCAAAGACACAGTAAAAATAGCTAACTGGTGCACTATCCGACTGGCTACTCATTATGGTTTCCACTGTTGCATCCTCCAGCAGCAGCCCGTCACCATGGCAACGCTGCACACTCGCAGTGTGGGTGCATGAGGGGCACTTGTGTGATTCTTCACCTCAGGTAACCCAGAATACCAACTGAAACCATCATCTCTGGATCAAGTGTAACCCAACGTACCGGATCACCACCTACCACAACAGACACATGCTCTCCTCTCCGCACAAGGACGTGCTGAACAGCAAGTGAACAGAAATGTTTAAAACCAAAGGAAGTTGGACTGTACGTGGGGGCTTCTGTCTACCCAGGATTTGGGTCACTAATATTCCTAAATATTTTATACTTTTATTTCATACCTCTTTGGCTTGGTAACAATAAATCATCATCCTGTTATCCTGTTTTTAGTCATCTCAGATTGGATTTTTTTATTATTTCGGCATGGCGCATGAGAGAAACTTGTGTCTTACAGCCTAAACCACTCGTTTCTGTACCAACACAGAATGACCAGAAACAGGATAAGGTGCTCACATGCGACACTATCTTAGCTTCTATCAGAGCACTACAGCTGAAATATCCAGGTCTTTCAAAACCAGGATGTGATGTGAACACGCGCAACACATAAGCGCTCCTAAATACAATCATATCGAGGATACTAGCGCACATGGACACACAGATAATATGACGGAGAAACTGTAGTGTCACCTCTGATAAATAGAAACAAACAGGCTGGTGTTTACTGTGCAGGCAGAAGAAAAATGTCCCTCCTCAACAGATTTTTAACACTCGCTGTGCAACAGCTGATGAGCTCTGTTGGTGTGTAGTGGCCAAAACCAATCCTTTCAATTTAAAAATAACAGAATATCTTTGAAATCTTTTCCTCTAATTCCTGCTAAAATCACTGCTGTTTGCTTAATACATCTGCTGAACTATCCATGATTAATTTACAACTGCAGTTAATCCTTGATAAAAAAAACAAAACATGTCTTGTTGATTAATTATACTTTAATAAAGCTCATTTCTGTTGGTCAAAATGGTTTTCTTGTTTGCTGACACAACAAATGGTGTCACTGAAAGCAGCACCGAGCCTGATGTCTCTCCATCAGTTATTTTAAGCCAGAAGCGAAGCCGCTCAGTCAGTGATGACATATAGTCACCCAAACACTGTGTTCTGCAGCTGCACATTATGTTTGTCTTGGAGGGAGATGAGTCTTCTTCACAGACATCATCATTTTGAAATTACACCATGCTTCTGTTTCTCTGGATAACCCGTTAAAAGTCTCCCTCCTACTGAGGTAACACTTCACCGGAAGTATGAGCTGTGGCCACCACTGAGGATCATCTTGTGGGTGTTTAATCCAACACCATCAGCTGTCATCGCCACGTCACACACATTTCTCCCTGGAGGGAGTTCACCAGGTTTGCAACAGTTATGGAGATCACTTTCCTCTCAGGGTGATTAGCTATGAGTGGTGAGAGGTGGATGAATCTTACCCCTGTTTAATCAGTCAATATGATATCATCTATGACGTGTGAAATCAAGGTTTATCTTCTACAAAGATTTCTAGCTTCCAGTGGTGGAAAATTAAACTAATTTAACTTTTCAAATTAAGATTTTACATACAAATCAATATGTTTATAAAATAAACATAAATCTAAAAAAAAAAAAAAAGTCAAAGAAATGTTCTGTCATTTTTACTGAAGCGAGACTTAAAGAAGTCTCTGAGTTCAGTTTACTCCCACAGAAACGTTTGGTTGGTACGTTGCTAGCTAGCTTACAGCTAACGTTTGTACAGTTGGTACGTTGGCTGTTTGGGGCGAATAAATACAGTCCAATTGTCAAATTTGTGCGAATGACGCGAGAAATTTCACTTTGTTTCTGTCCGAATACAACTTAATAATGTACCTGCTCACAACCAAACAACTGACAAAGCTAGCAGCTAGCTAGCGACTAACGCAACAGCTAGCAGGAGGTGGTGGAGAGCAAAACGGTTCTAAAAGGTGAGTGGATAATATTGGACATACATTCATCAGGGAGCCAGAATTATGACAAATGTGATTAAATGTTGCTTTATTTTTTGCTGGATGTGTATAAAGATAACTATTTGTTTGCTAACACAGCTTTATAAGGTGATACTATGCTAATGTTTATAGCTTGTTTTACTGCTCACAAGCAGTGGCCTATTTAACATTTGTCTTTCATTCTGCTGTAGGTGCTTACAGACACCCTTACTGTTATCATCCATATTTAACTTTTAATGTATTAAAGTTATGTTGTTGTTTATTTTTGCTGTCTTGATCCACAAGAGCAATGCTAGATAATCCGGGGCCCCTGGCTACAACAAATTACCCAGGAGCCTCAATTGTAAATATCTACAATTCCTGGCATGTTTTACCCCCCTCCTTCCTGGAACATTCAGCCGCCCCTAAGTCAACATTATAGCACTTATAGAACAGGGCCCCTGGGGCTGGTGGGGTTATGGTGTTTTTGCTCAAGGCTACGTCAGCTTGAGCCTCCTCCTCCTCCTCCTCAAATCATACAGGCTCCAGATACTGCGCCTCCCTGCTGCTGCAACAAACTAACTGTGAAATTGAACTATTCTCACTGCCATTAGGGAGCTCTCCAGGACCACTGCTCTGCTGGATCCCAGTGTGGGGACCAGTGGCTTCGACCCGACAGCCCGTCAACACCACCTCCTCCATCACCGCTGCTCTGCTCTCCCATCAATCGATAAGTGAAGGTGGGGTCTGTTCAGTGGGGCGTGGACCTCGGCTCCCAGCTGGAGTCTGTGGAGCGCACACAGGAGACAGAAACGACGTCAAGACAGACAGAGGAAGACACAAACGTGCCGGAAGTAAGAGGAACATGTCTTCAAAATAAGAGCCTGTTTGTTAGACGACTACCTTAATTGTAATCTTTTAATATGATTACTATAATGACTAATATTCCATTAATACGACTACAAGAATTATCACTTGGTGTTGTAGCCCTATAGTAGTTACGACAAACATAATAGTAGACTATATTCTATTTCTCTAGGATGGTTTTTGCAAAAAAAAAAAAAAAAAAAAAATGTTTACCACAATAAAATCCTTAAAATGGCACCAATTCCTAAAATTACAGAGTATATGAATATGCAAATTTATATTTTTCACTTTTCATTTTTCTCTTCATTTTATGAATATATTTTTCACATCACAAGTTTAACTGCTGGACGCAAGATGTCTCCTACTTCACTGTCACAACTACATTCTCAGTATGTACACTGGAGGCTTCAAGTATCAACGTCACACTTGTGTTTGCTGAATTTCGGACCAGGATTGGCTTCCAAACTATTTGTGATGTCACATATTACCACCTAATTACCTAATTACCACCATAAGTCGAGACAAGCATTCATGTACACGTAATGAAGTAAAGGCACGACTAGGTTGAGTTTAAGTCAATCTTTGAATAACCTCGATAGCTTTAGACCAATTGGCCACCGTATTTACTTTGGCCCTGTTAATTCTGGCATAGGATCTTTCAAGTAGACAAACATCTAAAAAAAAAGTTTAGCAAGATTCTCGTCAAATTATTAGTGGGCTCAAACCAGTTATAGCCAATAATAGTTTTCTTTGCCGCAGTGGAGGCATCTATTATTATCTGTTTGTCCTGATGTGTAAGTAATATATTCGAATTGTGAGGCACAGATCAGGACAGCAGGGAAGAGCTTTGTTCATAATCAAACCAGAGGATGCTGGGGTAAAGCTGCAAAAAATAATTTTATTTTGAAAGCAGTAACCGGATGTGTCATCGCGTCATCCCGTTGTCTTGACTCTAGTGTAAAAGCCTGGTGCGCCAGTTTGTAACGCAATAGGCTGGAGGGAGGCGGCAGTTGCCATTATATTACCATCCAGCTTAGATACATCAGCGGCTTCACCCTCCCTGGAAAAAAAAAGAAGAAGATGAGCCTGTCGACACCATCATCATAAGCACACGACACTGAAAATAGATTTCCAAAAGTTAAATCAATGGTACAGAAAAGTAGTATGTCCAGGACGCCTTCGACCTCAACCCAGGAGATCCAAATGGACATGTTCGACCATCATCCACACACACAGGTAAGAAGAAAACGGAAGAAAAGCAGAAACGATGTGACAGAAATAAGAAAAGACTGCACAAACTGTCGTATATTCACAGTAAAGAGGCTTTTTTTTTTAAAGACACTGAGGCTGTTTCACTTCTGAAGATTAACAGGTTGTTCGCCAATTAAGTCGCCTAATTTGCCTTCGGGAGGCTAAAACGCTACTGCACCGATTCAAGCCTGAATTCAACATATTACTGATTTTAAAAGGCAGAAAAAATGAATTATAGCTTCTATTTTTTACGTTCTGTGGATTGTGATTTCTAATCTCATCCTTCGCCTGTGTCTCGCCGGTAATTGTGTTGGTTTTTAATAAGTCTCCCATGTGTAACCATAAATGAGGATGTGATGCAACCCTTGTTTTTATGCCGTCTGCTCATTGGGTCCAGCAGAAACGCACGCCATTGTTTAATTAATCAGTAATTAACCAAGTGGAGGTTGCACTAAATGTTGATCTGCCCAGCTGGAGGGGAGATATTCGGATGAGTGTTGAGTTTTGACATGATATGCAGTAATTAATTTGTGTATCGGAGATGATGTTTCCAAATCTAACGTCAGATCTGTTTTTTTTTTTCAATCCAGAGAAAGAAAATGTTCGCTAACACGCTCCAAAATTGAACTTTCGCTTTATTTATTTACAGTTTAATCCGTCAACTTTCGATGGTGTCACTCTTTTCCCAGCTACAAATAGGCTGTGGCTTTTAGGAAGTGACATGATGTGGTGGGCATGTTTAGTCATAACAGGTTAAATGGATGCTTTAAAAAAAAATGGTTGAGAATATCTAGAACAAACACACCCACGCTGAGCTCAGTCATTGTCTCTCTGGAGGAGAAGAAGAAGAAGAAGAAAAAAACACCTCACCACAGACAACCAACGCTTCAAACTATGCCAAATCCTGCTCTCTCCTCTTTACTCCCACTCCTCCCAGCTCCTTCACACACACCCCCCCCCCTTCAGCTCTCCTGATTCATTCTCCGTCCACTTTGGATGTCTCACTATCTCACCTCGTCCTGTCTGTTTTTAGAAGTCAGATCTTTTATCTGTTGCGAAGCTGTGGTGAGAAACAGATGGGCCCCCCCACCCCCCTCTTCTTGTGCCAGGCAGCGGGAAATGGTGTGTGCGTGTGTGTGTGTGCGTGATCAATTAGATATAAAGTTCATGCAGACCTGCAGCGGGTCATGCTGCTGTATGTATTTATAACTTGAGACAAGCAGTGAGCCGCATTTCTAATATCCTGAAGAAGATGGTTTTCTACCCAGCGCCGTACACCACAGAAGAAGAAAATGAGCTGCTGGCTGAAAACTGATCCAAATTCAGCGCCCGAGGGTCGCTGAGATTAAACATCGTGTCTGTTGCAGATCAGCGTGGATATCTGTGAGCAGAATAATGTATATGGAGTGTTCTGGGTGGGTGTAATGTGGTTTCGATTTTACAGTTGTGATATCGCCACGCTCCACACTCCCTGCTCTCCGTTTTAAAGCCCTCTCCTCACCCGCAACACCCTCTTTAATTATACACTTAATCTGGGAGGATGTTTACCAACATGAAGCCTTCCCTCCCTACTTCCTCTGGCATTTCCCTGCCCTTTGCTGACAGGAACTCGCCCCATCATGGCTCCGATCATGGAGACCCCCACCATCAGCAGAACATCCTTAAAAAGATATTTATTTTTCCACAACGTAGGGCTTATTTTAGTGATTCAGCTCTAATCTCAATCTGTCATGATACCCAGATTAATTGCTGAGATACGTGGCGACACAGCAACATCTCCAGCTGGGCACATTAGTCCACAGTGTCATGTCATCATTCAGGTTTTGCAGAGCTACTTCCTGGTTCGACCGAACATGCTTCATCTTGCATTGCTGTGGATGATACTGTATATTTAGCCTCTTTTACACATTCATGGGATAACATTTCCGACACTGCTAGTATTTATTTCCCCCCCCCCCCCCTGTATTTTCACACATGCAGCTACATTCAGAGGATTTCCATCTTGCACATTATCACACATGCCATGGCAATGCAGGAAGAGATGAGGCAAGGGACCCCAGATGGTGGCAACGCAACACCAAACCGCCCATAAAACTCAACAGAAGAAGAAGAAGAATTGTGTTAATACCAATACAGAGTCTTTTGACATAAAAGCGTCTTTTGCCAGATGGACATAACCCGAACAACACACCCATTCTGCCGTTTTTCCTTGAATGTTACTTGGTCTTGAGGTGGGAAATCAATAGTACAGATTTCCTTGAATATATTGAATTTTTTCCTCAGCATTTCAGTGATAACCTGCATGTGTGAAAAGAGCTTTTGTTGCTTGGGGTGTGTTCATCTTTGCTTTCATTTCCAAATAATTTGGTTTCGATTGTGTAGCTGTGCTGGTGATTTGTTTACAAGCTGTTCGATAGTCTGGTCATGTAGTGCCCTCATATCTCAGCAATTAAGATGTCGAGTAAGATCCCATTTACACCTGGTAAACACCATGCAATAATGCAAGTATATATGTGCAGCAGAATAGATTGCGACCGGATTGGCCTGTCAAAATCTGTTGGAGGTCACATGAGACCAGTTCTCAGCCAGCCACTGTCAATAGAAGAAATGGGGGATAAAATAAACAGCCGTTATTTTAAAGATATCTTAAGCTGACATCAGACTTTAGCAGCCTGTGTTGGTCAAATTAAGTGGATATCTTCCAAAGCTTTGGCCCTTTTAGTTTAAAATTCCCTCTTTGTGTTTCCCTGGACTGTAATGTAGAGACGGCAACCAAAAAATGGGAAATTTTGTATTAAAAAGGCTTCTAATTTTGCAAGATACACTTAATCCCCTTCACTCAGACTGCTGACGCCTCAGACAAATGGTTTCATGCATTTTGGAACAAAACGGGGGACTGGATATTGTCCATCATCACTTAGATTAAAAACACATAAGGAAGAGATCTCTTCATGGGCAGTATGAACAGGAGGAATGATTACATGGAAAACTGTTTCAGCGTGCACGCAACAAGACGATAGATAGCGAGCCAACTTCGCCTCTTCCTGCAAGCAAACACACACATTGCTTTCCTTGAACAGTCTAATTTGCATCTTGAGATCTGATCTGATCACATGCATAATCAAGATAACAATAAGGTTTATTAGTACCAGCTGTAAAGGCCAAAAGTCTGTAATCAGATGTCATTATCTGGATAATCTATCCTGATATATGTGGTGGAAAATGCTACCATGAACACTGGACAGAAAATAGGCCGTTTCTTCGTCTCTCTGCATAGTCATCATCAGTGCACATGGCATTTTCTAAAATGTCATGATTCTTGCACAACCTTTTCAGTCAGTGTAGGTGGAAACATTTGTCAACAGTGATGTCATCCTCTAGTTTTCATTATGTCAGTCTCATCTAAGCTCCATGTTGTATCATCACTTCAAGTTTAACATTAAAAGCCAAGTTTGTTGTCGGGTGTATCACATTTAGTTTTCTGTGGAGCGTCCTGCTACGTGTTCATCCTATCCATCAGCAGCAGTAAATCAAGCGTGGCACACGGGCCTAGACACACTATTTTTGCACTACAGGAGGTTGATAATAAATTCAAATGATACCCCTCCATTTTCTTTGGAGAGGAGCGTATGGCAGATGTGTTTTTCTTCTTTTATCTGTTAACGCTGGGAACCTCTCGGCCGCTGTGTGTTTTTGTGTTCGCACCAGTTCAGTTGGCGCTGGTGTAACAGGTCGTGTTTGTTTAAAGGCAGGCAGGACGGCGTCATTCACCCGAGGGCCTCGGCGTGCCCTGCCGTACACGACGTGACAGCGATAACAACATACTGAGTGGAGGAGGGCTGGCAGGTAGTTAACCCGTCACTGGGTCTGGACAGGTTTGAAGCAGCTGATTGGTTCAGTGTTTACATACAGGTGGTTGTGGGATTGTGGTCTGGTTGGTTTGCTGTAAGTGAGTGTATGAGTGAACAGTGCAAGGAGATTCATATTGAATACTTCAAATCGCACTGTAGTGCAGTTCTTTTAGCTATTTAAATACTCCATGTCACTATTAAGGCTGAGTACTGATGTTAGATGTTAGAGTTTAGCTGTTTCTCTACAAAGTCCTAGTTTTCACATAACAAAATAATATCCCCAAACTTCCCAATCATCAGTGCTTAGTGTTGTTTTAATACAATCAACCATGTGAGAACTTTGTCCAAAATAAAATAGTCCAAAATTATCAAAGTTAGATTAGAAAATGTCTTTTCTTTTGCAGTTTTTGATACTCGTTGTTAGACACGTTTCTGTAAGCATTCAAAATGTATTGAGATTTGATATCCAGCTCTTCTCAGTATAGTGTGGAATTCAAGTTGCAATAAATTTGGAATTTACCGAAGATAATTGATCCACCACACTGAACTTTATGGTTACTTTTTGGCAAAGTTATCAGACATTATCTATATAATGTGGTAGTTCAGTTCATCGAGACAGAAAGTCTTTCAAGGGTGTCGCATTCAGGGTCTAGTTCATGGGAGGTTCTGACATCTGAGATTTAAGCAAGCTATTGGTTATTGATAAATTAAACACAGAAGACAATCAGAAAAGTTTTAATATGGTAGTTTTTTTAATTGAAAGGGTTGTTGTCTGACATCTTTGGTATTAAATCTTTCAACCATGAACACAACAGAATCCGTAACTGTTACCACACAATCATAACGTAGTTTTGAGAGAAATTAAGTGACGTTAATGTTTGTTGATGTTTGCTGTTTGGCAGCACGGTGGTGAGGTGGTTAGCGCTGTCACATCTCAGCAAGAAGGTACTGGGTTCGATTCCCAGCCGAGCCAGGGCCTTTCTGTGTGGAGTTTGTGGGATGTCAGCCCAGTATGAGATTGGATATGCTGCAATGCGGTGATAGAATGTGGTTGTTTACTTTTTCAGAGTAGCTACAGTATGTCCTAAAAGGAAAGGTATCTGATTAATTAATTATTATTATTATTATTAATTCTCATTTGAGGTCCTGGAATGTGCAGCCTTGCCTCTCTGCTGTTCTTTTTATTGTGTATGGCTGTAAATTGTATATCTTTAGGATTTGGACAGCTGCTAGGACAACATAGGACATTTAAAGACATCACCAGTAGAGATTATAATCTGTGCTGTTTGATGGTTCTTCTACCGAAACATGAGGTATGACAGAAAAAGCAGGGGGCATCCGGATTTGAACCGGAGACCTCTTGATCTGCAGTCAAATGCTCTACCACTGAGCTATACCCCCTTCTTCTGAACTGAGAATACACAGGTGTCTATTGGGTCATACAGGTATTAAATGTGCTGTGTAAAGGTGGTAACATGCATCGACCCAGTATGATAATCTTCCTTCTTTATTTGTAAGTCTTATCTCAACCGGCAGTTCTCTGGCTGAACAACGACAGCCACAGACTCCTGATCTCCAACAAATGTGATTAGTCAGCATTGTGTAACCATGGCGATGTGGGCAGGGCGGGCCCATAATGCAATGTGTGGCCACTGCCCAACCCGGATAGGCCATTTGCCAGGGCTCTGCCAATCAGATTACAAGGTCCCCAGTTTGCACTAGAACATGAAAGATTAAAAGTAATGAAGGCTGTTCATGGACTGTTTGACTTCCTCTCCAGTCTGGGACTTTTTGGTCGCTTTATCTCCGCTTCTATCTGCCTGCTTGATCATATTCAAAAGCTTTTACAAACGCTGTGCCAAATGTTAATGGCTGTCATGCTCCCTGGAAACAAGGTTTTCTTTGGGATATGTCAGGATAAGTTATTATGGAGTAACATAATTAAACTTTTTTTTGTGTGTGTTTTTCTCTTTCCTTCCAAATCCTCCTCCCCACTGCCCCACGACCTCTCTCCGTTCTCAGGGAAAGTACGCCAAGAGGAAGAGCCGATTTAAGCGCTCAGACGGCAGCACCTCCTCTGACACCACCTCGAACAGCTTTGTCCGACAGGTAACATTTCACACTTTAATCCTTCCTCCAGACCGCTAATCCAGGTGCCAGACTCAGGCTCAACTTTCCCTCTCGTTTTATTTAATGAAGAAGCTAATTAAAGTTTAATCGAGTCAAAGGGAGGACTTTTAGTGCTGGGAATTCAGCGGCTCCATTTAGCTCCCTGAAACTGCACTTTAATTATTATTATTTTTTTACATTTTATTTTACTCTCAGATCCAACTTTTACAATTTACATACCATGAAGTAAAACATCTGAAATGATTAGGTGATTAATCGACCAGCTGATCGACATAAGAGTAATTACCAACAGATACTGCTTTTTGTCTTTTGAACAAGCAGTTTCAAATATGTCACCTTTGTCTCTTTAAATTAGTTTATTTCTTAAACTAAACAAGTAATCAATCATGAAAAGAATCATTAGCCAATAGCTTTCCTGATTAATTGTGGGAATTTCCCACAACCAAAGGTGATTTATTTTGATAGCTTGTTTAATTTGACCAACAGTAATATTAAACCAGTTCAGCTTAATATGACTAATGACAAATGAAAAGCATAAATTCTTACATTTGAGCCAGCAAATGTTTTTAATAATAATAAATGCCTTTTTTTTTGATTAATCAATTAATTGCTATAGCCCTACTTTGCAGTCTATCCCATACAACATGATGCATCTCAGAACATGTATTTGCAAACCTGCATGTGATTGATCCATTAAACACCCACAAAGTTAAACTTTTATGAGCCAAAAACGATACGATGACCATCACATTGTCACTGAAAAAAGATCCCAAAAACCTGAATATTGTACCTGTTTCATCGCTTTTGCCTAATCCTTTAATATTTTCTCATTCCAAGAGTAAAATCACTTAAATTGGATTCTAAGCCCCAAAACATTTTTTGGCTTGTGGAGAATTAGCTCAACTTAATTATTTTAAATTCTTCTGCATGATTCCCATTATTAGCAGTGCTGACAGTAACATCTCCTGCAAGAATTCCTTGCTTTGGATATATGAAATTAACGTGACTTGGCTAAGCTCACGTAGAAGAGCGAGGTAATGTTCATAAAATATGATTATGAGGTTAATAATTACAAGTATACTGCAGAAAGTCTGAAGGGTGCACACACTAAAATACAAACTTTCGGTCACGTTTATTTTGTTGTAGAGCTTATGGGGATTTATTTGCCCAACTGTTAACAAACCCAAGTTTATGTCGCAGTTCTTTGCTGTGAAAACTAAAACCCTTTATTTTCTTGTTTTTAAAGAAGGCGTATCATCACCTGTATGTTTGTCACAGACAGCCCTCATACAGTTCTGTACCTCAAACATTGAAATGGCTTTGTTATCATCACCGGTAACAAGAGGCAAACCCCTGTGACTTCAGCTACACGCAGCTTTATTGTCACGGCGTTGGAGCTAAAAGACATCAGCAGCGGTTCCTCCCGGGATGTGATTATGATTATTAGTCCCCAGGTGTTAGACTCACCCCACACACTACTCCCATCTGACCCTGACTCCTCCATTTGTCTGGAGATGTAGATGCATGCGCTGGTAAAACCTGTGAGTCGTCCAGGATCGTTTTCCAGCTAAGCACGGGTCAAGAAGCCTCTCCGTGTCTTGGAGGCGGGGTTAAGGCATCACACGCTCGCGACCCGTGCAAGCAGTTCTGTCTGGACATGACATTTCTCAAAGCCACGCTGTGCGGCAGCTAAATGAGTCCCTCTTTTTCCATCTGACCTCTTCATTTGTGAGAGGAAATGATTTGCCCCGTGCTGAATGACATTTACCTGTTCAGTGCTAGTGTTGCTTTAGACAAAAAAAAACATTGCTGTTGGTGAACACAGGGAGCTGAACTCTCCCGTGGTTTCTAAAGGTTAGCTGCATCCTCGCCTACACACATCACCCTTCCCACTGCCTCCTTCATTAACTCTGTGACTCTGCTTTGCTGGAGGACCACATGCACTGGGACCTGCAGGTTAGGCACGATTCATAATCGCTCACACTGCATAAGAAACTCATTACCCGTAGTAAGGATGATTTAACGCTTCCTGGGATAAATGCTTTCCCCGTCTCATGCTAGTGCACAGCATTTCACTCATCAAGGCCAGCAGTGGGAAGGAGCAGGGGTTTTAAACAGTTGAGAAGCTGCACATAATCCAAAAAGTGATGCAGTTGCTCAGCTGTTTAATGTATGTAAGTATCTGTGAATGTTTGGACACACATCATGTTAAGATTTTGGCGTTGCATGCAGGCGCTCTGTAGTTTTTTTGAACATATAGACTATTTTAGCCTCGCCTCGAACAGCTCAAAGCAGAGCCCTGTATAGGCTTTACAGTCTCACACACACCTACGCAAGTGCACACTCACTCACTCACCACACACACACACACACACACACACACACACACAAAACACACGAGAGCCACGACCAGCCAACGGTAGAGCTGGTTGGTACACTCAGCCCGGTTTCCATGGCAACCGGGCCACTGAATCTCCCTGCATGCTCAGGCTCAGTGGGATGGAGGGACGAAGGAGAAGGATGTTTGGATGGGTTTGTGTTTGTGTGTGCGCGCGTGTGGGTGTGGGTGCAGCCTACGTGTTTGTGCAGTGCAGGTTTGTGTGTCGAGTTCAACAGAAACACCTTCAGTGTTCAGGTGTGCAGAGACAGGCATGGGCCGTCTGCTGCTGCTGCTGCTGCTGCTGCTGCAGCAACATTTTAATATGGAATCACATCAGATGGGCTGTAATGATGTGGTTTTTGACATGAATTGAAAGCAGAATTTGTTTCTAATGGCCAGCAGGGGGCGACTCCACTGGTTTCAAAAAGAAGTCCATTTGTATTTAAGTTTAAGAGAAATGACCGACATATCACTTGATTTGTTACCTCAGTAAACAACTGGTGAGGTTGTGGTCTCAGTCGCAAGTAGAGTAAATAGATGATAGAGCAGGGTATACCTTAGGGTGTGGCTACCTTGTGATAGTCGCTACCACGGCGTATCCTTGGCTTCTCAGTCAGATCCAATCAGGATAGAGGCGTAGCTGCTCCACCCCCTCAAATATGGTCACTTCTGGTTCCAAAAACCCAAGATGGCGACGGCCGTAATGGCAAACGGCTACAAAACAGTAGTCCACAAACCAATGAGTGACATCACCAGGTTTACACTTGTGATGAACATAAAGGATGAGTCCTAGTTCAGTGGCTGGATTCCCTAAAACATGAGGACCACAAAGAAAGGTCTTTCAGAAGACCCGGCAGAAAACTGCAAACTAAAACAAAAATTTATGTGATTTCATTGAATTAGTCTTAGTCTTAAGTAGAGAATGTGTATCAAACTTAATATCAATCATATAGCAAAATTAACGTAACTTCCAATTCTCTTCAAGGCCCTGAAATTGACGATATATTCAGCTTTCCCAACTTCAAAGAACTGACCAGTGCACAGTGGATTATGAGATACTGACTTTTGAAAAGGATATAAACTCTTTAAATAAAAAAAAAAAAAAAGGCTTAATTTCGCTGCCACACTTTCAGGAATCGTTAAAATGGGGCAGACGGAGTTGATTTGAAATGTGGAGAATTGAGTCTCTAAATATGCATACAGCAAACATCAGCTCAGTTTGAACCTGTTAATATGAAGCAAATGCACTTAATGTGCAGTTGTTTTTAGTGTTTTTTTGAAGGTGCCAACCATCTGCAACATTTCGCCAAATTTGCAAGAGGAGATAATTTGCGCTTGCGTTCATTTCAACACGTTTGATTAATCAAAGCAAGCACCATACATGCAAAACCAGGCACGAGCATGCAAGACTCCTTGCTTATTAACCACGGTGTTCGAGTGGCAGTCATTTGTGAAACAGAACGCTGCCACCATCTGCACATTTTTTATTTTTTTTGCAAATTGCGTTTTGTGAAATGAGCAGAAGACATTTGTTGCATGTTGTTTTCCATTTCTCTGCTGAGCCATTTCTCGAGGAAAGGCTTAAAATACCGTTGTTAAATCGTCTAAGTTAAATAAATAGAATAGATATTAAGAAGTGTAATTAACAAACACCCTGCGAGGAAAGGAGCATTTTTAGAAATGGATTAACGTAAATACTTGCCTTAAGAATACAAACTTTCATGCTCTGTTGCATTGACCAGAGATGTTAACCATCAAACACTGCATGGTTGCCCTATGTGAAAGGTTTTCGAAGGGGTTTAGATGCTGTCAGTCCTGACATAATGAATCCCAGCAGAGTCCCAGTTGCTGCTGCGCGTACCAGCACGAGGAGCCAACTGGTGGCTCTGCTCCTCATCTTTTTTCACCCTTCCCCAGCTGACTGTGGTGTCATCAGCTGCTAACAAAAGAGCGGAGGAGACAGTCGGGTCTGTAGCCATGGAGAAGCCCCTTTCATTGCGTCAGAGGTCGCCCTCTAGTGGACACACTGGAGTCCCCCCCTCCCTTCCAATACCACCAGCACCCTTCCAACCACGCCTATCTGCCACCTTTAGCCTTTTTAAGCTATTCAATGCTTTATGCTAATTTCCTTAATTTATGTTTTTTGCAATTATTATAGAAAAAACTAAGTATGCTTGTAATGAAATATTAGTAGCTGATCATTTTAGATGATGCCTAACACCTAGTTGGTAGATAAAGGGATTTTGTGCGGTAACTATTCAACAGATACTTTGAAAGCTTAAGTAATCGAGTTACAGCCCTGATCATTGTTCTTCATGTCCACTGCTGTTGCACTAAACCACTAAACCACCTCCTCATATCCAGTTTAATCCATCGTCTGATACCCTTTTTCCGGGAGAGACAAAGAGACAGAAAGAGGGGTTTGGGAAGAATGAGATCAGGATAGAGGCTGAGAGGAATGAAGCAAAGAGTACAAGAGAGGAGGGGGGGGGGTTTCCCTGGGCACTGTCCCAGCCCTCTCCCACGTCAGCTGGGGCTTTGAATGGCTGACGGCTGCATACCAAGCCTCCTTCTGGGTCTCAGTGTGTTCATGTCCCTGTTTCTGCCCGGCCAGGGCTAAATATATTTCCCCAGTTTGCAAATGTAGCACAAGTCCTGCAACCCGAACCCCTGCCAGCTCCGGCTCCCTTCCTCTACACTAGGTTCACGTTCCTCTGGGGTAGTGGAGGTTGTGTGCGTGTGAAGGGGTTGGAGGTTAAGAGAGGCGCTCTTATAGTTGCACACATACGGCACTCTTTTCTGGCTTTCTCTTCTATCATACACACATACACTCACAAACACACACATGTACACTTCTACACTTGTCAAACTAGCAGACAGACACTCACACTAGTTACCCCTATCTCTCTCTCTCTCTCTCTCTCTCTCTCTCTCTCTCTCTCTCTCTCTCACTCACACACACACACACACACACACACACACATAACTCTGTCTGTGGACTCCGGCGTTGCCTCCTTGGTTTGCCGTGGTGTGGCAAGCGTGGCAAACGAGGTATGGAGAGGATTGAGAGGATTCAAAGGCCCGTCATGGTAAGAAGGATCTGGATAAATCGACAAGCTTTTTGCTGACAGGTCTGGAAGCAGTGTGTGTGTGTGTGTGTGCGTGTGAGTTTCTCTGTGGATCCAGATTGAGTTTTTAAAAGTTCAGCAGACATGTTTGCTGTGAGACCTGACAGTATAATACAACTTGCCGCCCATGTCCTGATAGCCTCCCGGTCTGCGGCTTTCTTCGCGCCCCCTCTTCTGAGTGTGATTCCATTTTGGGCCGGGCCACAGCTGCTGGAAAGACGCTGTGTTTTTAATTAGACTTCCAGTCCCATCGGTTGCTGCTATGCGCACTGGCTGCTCAGTCGTCCCAGCACTGTGGCCATCTCAGGGGGCTTCTTTCACTGCTGTCCCCCTGTCTCAAACAGGCCCGGACTGCCCG
Source organism: Hollardia meadi (assembly GCA_037974645.1). NCBI lineage: Eukaryota > Metazoa > Chordata > Actinopteri > Tetraodontiformes > Triacanthodidae > Hollardia > Hollardia meadi. The sequence continues at coordinate 10,890,670 of JBBPCS010000672.1, forward strand.
GCTGTCCTGCTTTCTATGTTCTGCTCTGCATTCATTTTACTTTCCGTGGAGTCGTAATCATGGTGATTAGGGCTGCAGATAGCAATTGTTTTAATAATTGAGGAGTTTAATCTGTCAGTTGTTTTTGTTCCAGAGTCCAAGTTGACATCTTCAGATTTCTTGCTGTATCTAAACTAACACTTGAAAACTTAAAGATATTCAGATTATAATGACAGAAAATAGAGGAAAGCAACAAATCCTCACATTTAAAAAAGCTGGAATTAGTGAATCTAATTTTTTTTTTTCTTCTTTTTTCTTTAATCAATTTCCTTAAATAAACAATCAGTTATCAAAAGTGTCAGTTCAGCAGTAGTGATGATATGACTATCACGCTATTAAACAAAATGAGTTTTTGCAGTTTGACAGTTTGCTGCATTGATCATCAATTGCCATACATCTTCTTATTATACACCGGAGATGTAGTTTACTGTCATGGAGATATAAGAAAACCAGCTCTACTTTATATATGATTTTCTGTATATAAGCTCCATCATGACTAAGGCTGGGTATTGAACCCAACTTTTTGAGTCTCAACCTAAACAAATAGAATCAAGTCGTATTAAGTATTAAAAATTTGTATTGAATACTTGGCCTGAATCTTACTCCTTGCCGAGGCATCATATTTGATCTAAATCATAACTTTTATTAATTGTATTTTTTTATATCAGCAATGTTCTGAACAGATGAACATTGGTCCTCAAGGTTGAGAACGTTGGCATATTTTTTTTTTAAATGAAAAAAAGGTTTTGTTTATATACCAGCATTGGGATATGAGTAACAATAAACTGATTGTTGTTAATGGAATTCCTCGTTTGTGAAAATGGGAATTTCTGGTGAGTTCAGCACATGACTCATCTTTCTCGTCATCACCACACTGGCCAGCTGGTTGCCATGATGCTGTTGTGTCAGGAAAAAAAAGGGGAACATGGCCATTTACAGCCACTGGTCTCGAGCTTCAGACAGGAATTTGGCCCTTTGTGATTCCTTAGCTGGTAGCCTGTTCTGCATGTTTCCCCTTTTCTCTTCCTCTGCCTGTCTTTACCGAACTAATCTCTCTCTGGATGTGATGTGAATACACAGTATAGCTGAGGGATCGACTGCTAATGCTTTCTGGTTTGCTCCCATGCTGTCTGAGATGAGATGTTGCGTCCTTCTTCTTCTTTGATTTGTTGATTGGGATGACTCAGAGAAAAAAGCAATCAGGAAAAGGATGCTTAATATTCTCGCATTTCCTTCATTTTTTATTTTTTTTAAATTTTCACACCATCTGATGATCTGATAAGAGTAAAGATATTTTAATCTCTTTAATTATCGGGGCAGAGGCTCACAGTAGGTGTTAGGTCCCAGATAGAAATCACTTCTTAGTCATACATTGTGAAGTCTTGACAACTGCTGCGACGTTCCTGTTGTTTGTGACAGTAGCAGATGAAAATCTTTGACCGCTGCACTGTTATCTGATCGGGAAGCCACAGTGGTGATCACTTCCTGTGTTTTACAAAGATGTTAAAAAGGAGGAAAGAGCATGAAAACAGTCCGCTTCTTTCCTGCTGGTTCAGTATAATCATTTTTATGTAGATTTCGTGTCCCTTTTTTCTTGAAGCCATTTGCAAAGGTGCCGTTGCATCAGTCGAAACAATGTTAACTCATTTCCCTGCTGCAGGGTGACTCTTTTCAACCCTCATCATTCAAAGCACTTGTCTTTTCACCGCCCGCCCTCACTCCTTATTCCATTACCCCCCTCCACTCTGTTGCTATCATTTTTTCCCCGCTTCCATTTATTCAATATCAATGCTAAGGAGAGGTAAATTCATCACGGTGGCAGCAGAGAATGTAGGAGAAACACAGTCGGTTCATTTCCTGGATAATTCCTACCCTCACCTCGTGCACCTTGCTTGTGTTTTACCTTTCTGTGGTCTGTAAAAATATGAATAATTCCTCCAAAGGCCACAATGTTTTGTTTGATGTTGCTATGTTTACCTCCTGCCTATTGACCAGGCTCTGGCTCTCACAGTGTGAGAAAACACTTCATTGATCACTTGTTGAAAAGCTTTTATGCAATTTCCCCGCTGCCGATTTCCCTTCAAGGTATTTTGTCCACTATTGATTCCTATATCTTCTTTCTATCTCCCTTCTGATGCGGCTCTCACTGGCTGCCTGTAATAAGCCGCAGAGATGGTTACTATGACACTGCTGGGGTTTGTAGTCGTGACGCTGCCAATAGGAAAGCAGCTCCGCCATCAGGTGGCTTGTAGCTATTTTGAACAGGAGCTGTATGTGAAGTGAAGCAAGCAGCTAAATTGGAGACACGACCCGCTGACATGAGCGCGGAAGAAAAAGAAGAAATGAAAAGTAGTTGCTGGCTCCATCTATCAACACGTTCTCAAAGGGTTTCAGGGCAGAACGAGTGCAGAGAGGTTATTGGCCAGCTGCTATTTTGCCCCCCCCCCATGTCCATGTATACCTTTCTTTATATAAAGTATTGACTCAATCCCTCTCTTCTTCTTCTTCTCTTTTTTCCCCTGTGGCTGTGTGACGTGAACCAACTGGATGAGTGACTCAGAGACACAAGTATTTATCCACACATGAATGCATAGACACACACACACACACACACACACACACACACACGAGTCATCGCCTATTCATCCCACTCGTTCTACATTTTGCTGCATCACCAACCTGTTGTAGTGAGCCGGTTGATCCCAAGTTCTGTCAGACATCATCTCTTTTTTTTATTATTTAAAAGCATCCCCTGGTTTCCCCACCAGGGTTTGTTAACCTTCATTCAGACAGTGCTGCATGTTGGGGTGCACCTGTGTGGTTCAGAGGATGACTCAGAGCCAGTAAGTGGGGGCGGCTCTTATTGTCCTCATTAGATACTGCACGCCACTGACAGGATCATTCCCTTGGCACCGCTGCGAGTGTTTGAGTAAATAAAAACAGGAAGTGGGGAATGGCTTCTGGATGTGAGGAGTAGCTAGCCATCGCCTTGGCAACAGGGAGTGTCTACATTCGGTCGTCTGTTGCCGAGCCACAGAGCGCCTCGATACGACAGGTGGCTGAGCTAGAATCAACATTTGTGTTTGTCCTTTCATTTCAGATCATAAAGAGACGCCTTCAAATGGCAATCAAAGGCATAGAGGGGCATTAATCACACATAAATGCACGTGCAAACACGCTAACACACCACGCAGATGCCTCACTCTTCCACATATGACCAGTTTTTCTCTCTGAATATACATTCAGACTTTCATGTGCGCTCGGGTGATTTTCTTGATGAAGGTTTGTGTGGCGACAACGAACATTTTAGCATTTTACTTTTTTTGGCAAGTTGAAAATAGTGACAGGAAACAAGCGGAGAGACAGAGGGGTATGACCTGGGGTGTTTCCACTACACTAGAGACTAGAGCTACAGAGTGGGCTACAGAGGTCTGATAAGGTCACTTTTTATGTACATTGAAAATGGAATCCATAAGTATTCAGGTTACATTCCTTTTCTTTTTTTTTTAAATTACAAAACTTTCCATATAATTTGTATTCAGTTATGTGACACCACGTATCATGATTGGGTGTGAACGAGGCATCCTCGAAAGGCTCAGTCGTTCATAAGCGAGGATGTGGCAAAGTTCACCTCTTTGTGAAACACATGATTGTATGAAGGATATTACTACATGGGCTCGAGAACATTTTTCAATAAACACTTTATTTGCAAGTGATTGCATCAAACCCGTTTATATTCCACAAACTAACATATCAAAAATGATATTGTTTTGATCTCGGTACTGAAACACAGGTTGGCACCTATATCACACAATTTAAATACTCAACATTAGTCGAGAGATATTTGTTGTTCTCACTGAGCTCCCTCTCTGTGTTGTCTGACTACACATGTGCAGGGGAATTTTTCATCATCATTACATATGGCGTATGTCATCTTTGTGCATTCTCACCTCTATTTTAAAAGCCTACACCTAGTGACTCACGTCTTCTGCCTGGCACATTCAGCTGTCCGCATTCTTGTCAGCACCTCCTACAAAGCGCCAGGCAGCCTGTCAGCTCAAAAAATAAATAAATAAATAAATAAGGCAAGCAAGGAAAAAGAGAAGAAGTGGGATTGTTATATAAGTTGAACACTCCAACATTTCAGAAGTTCAGGCTGCCTCCCTCACTGCACCGCTCTGCTGAACGGTACAGTGGGCCGGCGCCGCAGGCTCACAGGAGGCTCGGGTTTTTATTGTGGTATGGGTGTCTGGGTGAGGGTCAGCAGGAGAGAGTCAAGTTACAGTGCATGAGTGGCGAATGTGTTGGATACTGTAGCCACTTCATGAGAAATTTATATCCCCCTCTAACATTATTTTCCTCTCTACTTGACACACCCACACACTGAATGTGTTGTACCTGTCCAAAAAAGATTTAACATCGCGGCCTCCCTGCTGCTGCAGTGGAAATGTCGGCCTGTTGTTATGCATCCTGTCCACCTCAAATTACACAGAGTCAGCTTTCATGCTGTATGAAGATTGAGGCCCCTTTTGTGTCTATGTAGGTTACGCTTGTCAAGGCGGTCTTGACATTTTGACCACAATTAAATTGCACAGGCAGAGTCACAACCCTTCTTCATTATTACGACAAAAGAATTTGAAACAAGACAGAAAAAGAACAGGAGAACATCGGGAATACCAAAAGATGAACAAACAGGTTGTCAGTCGTGACAGAAGCAAACAAAGACCCAGAGAGCTCATCCTGCAAAATCACTCCATTGTGTAAACTCTTTGTGCGTTTCAGGGCTCCGCAGACTCCTACACCAGCCGGCCGTCGGACTCAGACGTGTCCTTGGAGGAGGACCCGGAGGCTCTGAGGAAGGAGGCTGACAGACAGGCCCTCGCCACGCTCGAGAAGGCAAAGGTCAGAGATCAACTGTTGTACCTCCACAGCTTTAGTTTTATAGTAATCGTGGTTGTGTTTTGACACCGGTAAAACTCTTCATCGCTGCCCCAGACCAAACCGGTGGCGTTTGCCGTGCGGACAAATGTCGGCTACAACCCCGGCCCCAGCGATGACGTACCTGTGCAGGGCATGGCCATATCCTTCGAAGCAAAAGACTTCTTGCACATTAAAGAGGTATGAACATCAAGCTCTTGTCCATGTACACTTAAAACACAAAAAAATACACCTGAGGTACAATTCAGCACATTTTTCTACAGAGATATAAAAGAGTAGTTTTGTAGTTTAGTACCAATTCAGCCTAAACTAAAGGTAAATCACTTTAAGGTAGTAAACTGACTGAGGCTGCTGGTTGGCATAGGGAAAATAAAGGAGATTGGCCCCCCTCAAGTAATCCACAGTGATGAGAGGGATCATGTTTTATTTCAACTCATTACTCTTCTTCTGTCAAAACCATATCCAGGCAGTGAGTGGGAGTTAGCACTAACAGGAGCTGCCGTGAGAGGGGATCCAATTATAGAAGAAAAAGTGTGGTGGGGGGGGAGTCAATTAACAAAAGTAGCTCTCTACCTTTTGTATTTTGGTCATTTTGGAGTGACACATTTGTACTTTTTTTAGTTAAAAATCAGTTCTTTTGTACTATAAAAGATACAATTCAGTGCTACCTTTGTCTGAAAGTGTAAAAATAATATCTAAATAGAGTTAGAAGCCTGAAGTCTGAACTGCAATTGTATATGCTTTGATTCAACATATAAATTGATTGCTGATGCCTGTCCGTATGCAGAAGTACAACAATGACTGGTGGATCGGACGCCTGGTGAAGGAGGGCTGTGAGGTGGGCTTCATCCCCAGCCCGGTCAAACTGGAGAACACCCGTCTGCTGCAGGAGCAGAGGATGAGACAGAACCGACTCAGCTCCAGGTAACCGTGAAAATCTCTCTGCATTTACAGAACCAGCCTTACAAACGATAACCCCATTATAAAAAAACAAACAAAAAACAGGTCAGACCTGAGTCACACTTCACCCACCAGGCAATGTAAATTCCTAAAATAGAGAAAAAAGCACTGCAGTGAGTCACTGTATATCTCTATGCAACTACAGTGTGTATATGTAGGTCTCTGTAGTCTCAGAATGTATCTGTTTATTTTGATTATTCAAAGTTGTTTTGTCACTAATTACTTACTTTGATGCAATTCTGCACATAATCAGCAGCTCATGTGCACTTTTTTTCTTTTTTTTTTCCACATGTTTTTATAACCAGAAGGTAAAAACAGCTCTTTGTCGACTAAAATATGATCATCAGCATCCTCTTGCAGGAGGTAACATAACAAATGCTTGCCAATGGAATAAAATATAGGTGGAATCAGTTTTTAGGGGGTAAAAAAAGAGTAAAAAGATGAAGAATATGTGTGAAGCTACCGTTCAACAAGCAATAATTTGTGCCTGTTTATCCCATTACAGTAAATCTGGAGGAAGCTCCAGTCTGGACGTTGCCACGGGAACACGCAGGCCCACCCCACCTGGCACAGGTGAGGTCACGGGGGTCTCCCTATCAAATAGCAAAATAATGACTGTGTGTGTGTGTGTGTGCAATCCTGGCAGAGTGAGAGAGAGAGAGGGAGCGAGATGAGACAGGCGCCTGATATTTAGACGAAAATTTTAATTGGCTAGTTAGTCAGGCATGATGATGAATCACGGCGCGTCTCAGTGGGTTGCTGCGGGTCTGTCATTAGCACACTGGACGGAACTGAAATAGAGCCGAGGATGGACCGCACTCAATAAACTTGCTAAGTATGTCTGGCGTTTGTGTGTGTGTATGTGTGTTTGTGTGTGTGTGTGTGTGTGTGTGTGTGTGTGTGTGTGTGTGTGTGTGTGTGTGTGTGTGTGTGTGT